>JAJJWX010002732.1:0-600000 GCA_023529315.1 Papaver bracteatum | reverse complement strand
TAGATACGAGTTTGTGGTTTGTTTTACATGCTCTAAAAATTGATCCCAGTGAGTAGTGATGTAGTTGTACTATCCCATAGGAGTTTATGATATGTCTACTGAACATATATCAATGAATACTATCCATAATACAAATATTTCATATGAAAAAGCATACTAAATATCATATGTTTGATTAAAGACAAAGCATCCTAAATATCAATGAATTATAGGAAAACTCATTTGTGCATATACTTGTTATCTGTGATCCCACCATTTTTTAGATCAGCAACTGCTGACCTACACTCAATGAAGCGTTAAACTTTAGCTAATGCAAGTGGAGAAACATCTGAGCACAACTGGTAAAACTAAAGAATTGAAGTTCATATTTACCCAATAAATGGCATAAACTCGATATCCCTGCATCAAAGAATAATTTTTTTCAATCAAATTAGAGTCGATATTCGCTTTTTGTGGATAAAAAATAATCTGGTAATATATTACAAAGTTTAATAGTATACCTACTTAAAACTAGAGCCACCTACATCTCTCCAAATAGAAGAATTGGCCGTAGTTCTCCATGTAGTGCTCTTCCATCAATTTCTTGAAGCTGTAGTTCTCCATGTAGTTCTCTTTCATCAATTTCTGGAATGAGGTATTCAAATCTGTGGGATCAATTAAACACCAAATAATAAGTCATATAACACCAAGATCGATAATTCAAATCAAACACCAAGTGTCGAGAATTTATAAGAAATTAGATGGCACGTACAAATAAATGAATAATTCTTTCAATCGCTATGCATTAGGAACTGATATAAAGGTCCTCATTGATATCAATGCATATTTAAAGTCATTAAGTTATCTACACTAGCATGGAAATTTAACTAGGAAAAGCATCCCCTGAACATCACAAAAGGTGGGCACAATGTGTCATGTAGCCGTTGGTTCTTGTATAATGAAAGAAAACTTGCAAAACTGAAACACAATTAAACTGAATAATCAAGGCTACTTAGTTCACTTATTTCAAATTCTCGGTCATATTGAACGTAAGTTTGAACAAGGTGACTGCAAATGTAAGTGTCAAATGCAATCGCCTCAAATAGCACGCGAATGTAATAGCTTCAATTTTTGTATACAGTGGCCAATGTTAATGGAAATTTCTACAAACACAACAAGCATGCCATAAAGTATATATGCGAGTAGCCTTATCCTCCCTTACCCATCACAATAGAAGATTCTACAGCAGAAAGTTGATCAATCATCACTACTTCATCTCAGAAACTGTTACCTATAACAGATCAAAAAGGAAACATATTAGAAAGTTTACACAAACTAGAAAACTTCAAAAAACAACCAGAGAAATAGAAAAGAAGATCAAACACTTGAGATCTTAACACTTTAAGTAAACATTCTTGATCACTTCCCTGGAAAGCACCTACAAATACCAGAATTAAAGTCACCACGGGTGCTTACATGGACATGGAGGAGCATTAAACATAAACAATTATATTTCTAAATACTCCCCATAGATAAGGTGCCCTATAAAATTCCCAGTACAACCTGAGCAACTGATCAGAAGGAAAAATTATAAGCTTTTCAATAGAAGATATTCTCAATAGACAAGCTTCACAGGGTTGAATCTTAGGTCAATCTGGGCTAGCATTCTTCCCATTTTTATATCGGATATCATCATACAGATAAATGTTGATCATCATCTATTCTTTAGTGATAGCTATTAGGATAATTGACCTCAAGTTGGATTTAACCAATAAATCCAGAATTCTTATTAGATCAAGAATCAAACTTCCATATTCCTTCCTATGTTCTAATGATGTTAAACTCATGATTTACAACCCAACCAAAAATTATAAATAAAAAAAATCCATAAAAAGAAAGCAATTAGATATAATTTTTGTCACATCAATCATGTTATTTCACCCAAAATCCTAACCTAACCATTCAAATAAAACCAATAACTGAATAGGAGACGAAAAATGAAAACCAATACCAAAATTGGATGACTACTATAAACAATTAAAGTCAATCAAAAAAACCCAGATCCATGTATCTAAACCTTACAAAAACCCTTATTGGAGAAATTGAAATCAGATGAAGTAATCATCTGTTTTTACCTTTAATCATTTTAACTGTTACGACATAACCACCGGGATCATCTCGAATAATATCAAGATAATTGACATCACCACCCGACCAATTGAAGATAAGTTTTTCACTACACAACCATGAAAATTTAAAGTGAGGATATTAGATGGTTGTGACAATCATAAACCAAGTATTATGAGAAACTTGAAGAATAAATTAGGGGTATCGCTTATTATTCACCTTAAAAGAAGAAGACGATCTAGAATGGATCTGTTAGGAGAAGATATTGATTTGGTTTACTAGATTGTAGTAGATGCAAGGGTTTGTAGAGAATCACGGATAGAAAAAAAAAATTCTTTAATTGTTTCAGTAGATGTCTAGGGTTTGTTCTTTGATGGTTTTCATCAGGCGATAAAATGAAAAGAGAGTAGAGGAACGAGAGAATGGACAGAAGATAAGGGTACTCGAGAAACAAGGCATGGTTGTCTTGACTCTATTGATATTTGTTCCCATAGAAAACTCTGGCCCTCGCAGTCTTTACGTAAATCCATCTAAAATGACTTCCGCGGAAGCCCGTTATTTTAAGAAAGCCCATGGGAAGACGTATTTTCAAGGCCCAGGCAGACTCAAAAATCTCATTTTCCACTAGTGGTTCCCTTCTCTCTCCCCCACTCTTGTCTTCAGTGGGTGGAGTGCCGGAGATTGTATGGTAATGAGAGGGGATGCCAGAAAGGCCGTATCGCGGAGTTGGTAGAGAAAATAAAGAGCGAAGCTGAAAAATAGGATGCCAAGGCTGAGGTTTGGCGCTTGAGGCATGATCAAATAGTTGATATGCATAACAAGTATAATATCGATCGTAAGTTGTTTAATGGAACACTTACGTGGATGCGTGACAATCTTTCTGAAGCCCGCGGACAGATCTCTTCTTTAGAGTCTAAGATAAATATCCTGGAGGAGGAGCTGCAGCAGGCCCGCTCTTCCGAGGATTCTGTGGTTAGGACTTATATGCAGCACCTTGATCGAGAGAGAGATGA
The DNA here is from genome assembly GCA_023529315.1 of Papaver bracteatum. NCBI lineage: Eukaryota > Viridiplantae > Streptophyta > Magnoliopsida > Ranunculales > Papaveraceae > Papaver > Papaver bracteatum. The sequence goes on along the minus strand of JAJJWX010002732.1, from coordinate 596,881 downwards.
TTCTAGAGCAGAGGCATGGGCTCTTAGCAAGTCCCTATCCGCATCCAGAGATGATGTGGCTCGTCAAGATGAGTCTGAGAGAAATTTAGAGATTACTATGTATCGCCTTAACAAAGGCTTGGAGGAATTGACCCATGAGGTCAACCATCTTCGTCATTTGGATTCCATGAAGCTGGTAGATTTAGATGCTAGTGAGTTTGCTCTTTTGACTATCTAGAAGAATTATGGGAAGTTGTCCAATGAATATGATTTTCTTGACGAAGCCCGCGATGCAGTTGTTAATGAATATGAAATAGCCGCTGCTAGAGTCGAAGGTATATGGTTACATCGTCGAGTGTGATTTGGCCATTTTTTCTGTATTAACTTATTTTCCTTATTTTTCAGAGCTCGAGGGACAGCTTTGCGTTGTAAATGAAAAACTTGAAAAGTTTGAATCTACCGTAGTGCGTCAAGAGGGTGAGATCAATTATCAAAAAGGCTTAGTTACTTCAAGGGATGAGGCTGCCAAAGATGCTTCGCATGAATTGATTAGTATTACTTCTTCGTTATCAAAGGCTGAGATGATGAATATTGTTCTTACTTATAAGGCGCGTTTCTAACTGGCGGAGGATACTAACAAGATGTTGGATAGTATTGAGAGTTCACTTAAGGCCGGGCATGGGATTGTTAAGAATTATCCTCGTCGTCCCAAACCACAGCCGCCCGCGTTTAGTTCTTCGGGACCTTCCTCAGGTGGGAGCGTACCTTCTTCGCAGAAGGTCTACCCTGCTGGTGGAGTGTAGTTGTCTAAGTAAAAATTTGTAGGACGCTGATCTTTGTTGATAATAGGACTCCATTGGATTTTTTGTCTTTTTTATTGCTTTTTGTCCTTCGTTGCTAGACCTGTAATCAACTTTTTATGAATAGATCATCGTTTTATTTTTGAAATTCTTTTTGTGAAGCTTAATTTTGAGTACCATCGCAGTTAATTATTTGGAATATAACAGAATGTGTTTAGTGATGAAGTGTTTGAGATGCGAACCCGAAGATGTATGTACCTTCGTGAACGTCTTGAGACCTGTCACCCCGCTGGTTAATCCTGGACCAGAGGATTCCCGAACGGTGGGGGTTTAGGTAGCGTTTATAGGATATGAAATATCTTTTGTTAAGTACATTACATTCATTCCATAAACCCGCTGTCATAAAATAGATTAGGTATCTCTATCTGCTGGATGCCTTCCCCATGGTCTTTACACTCATAGATACTTACAAGGGAGTCCTGAGAGATTGTAGGTGACTACTTGCCCCAATGGAAATAAATTAATAATTAACACAGGAATTTACGTGGTTCGACAGCGGTGTGTCTACACCCATGGGTAAAAGAGGGTTAAAGAATTTATTCAGTTTGTAGTGTTACACTTAGAAGAATTCCTTCGACGGAATCCTCGTGGTAATAGATAGCAGACCATAGAAGATGTAATCTCAACGCGGGTATGGTGTCTTTGTATTTACAACTTTTATAGGTTGTATTTACACTTGTGTGCCTTGATACTATGCCACGGGTTCGATTTATTGATAGGTTTGATTGCAAGTATTTGCAAAAGGTTTGATTGATTGATAGGTTTTGAGGTCTGTTACTCCTCTCCAGAGATAGAAACATGTCGACTATGAATGTCATTTTTTTTCTCTTGGTAGTCTTCACGCAGATGTATGTCTGCATTGCTTTCTATAGATAGTAAGACTTGAGGTATTTTGTGTTCCATAGGTGTCTGAGGATTTCCCCTTTGAGATTGCGCAAGTAATAAGATCCATTTCCTGTAATGTCGTGTATGACGAAGGGTCCTCCCCATGTTGGTGATAATTTTCCCCACTTCTTTTCTCGTTGGTACTATGGAATGGTCCTCGGCACTTACTATCCTTATATAAAATTTCTAAGCTTGACCATCTTATTGTACTTTCTTGCTAGTCTCTGCTGGTAGTTCTCCATTTTTTGTAACGCTGCTTCCCTTCTTTCCTCTAAATCATCCAACCTTTCTAGCATCATGTCTGTTGTGAGGTTTTTTTCCCATGCTTCAGTCTTCGTTGTTGGCATGATTATTTCTGTTGGGATGACAACTTCATCTCCATAGGTGAGCAAGAACGGAGATTCTCCGATGGATGATCTTGGGGTCGTTCTGTAGGCCCACAAAACATTTTGTAATTGCTCGCACCATCTTTTCTTGTGTTCATCTAGTTGTTTCTTGAGGATGAGAGCAAGGTTTTGTTTGTGTCCTCTGCCTCACCATTGCTTTGAGAGTAGATTGGGGTTGACTTGTTCTTTCGAATTTTGAAAGTCTCGAAGAGTAAGTCGATGTTTTTCCCTTGAAACTGCGCGCCATTGTCGAAGAAAATTTCCGCCGGTATGTCAAACCTGCAAATGATATTTTGGAAGATAAACATGAAGACGTATGCATCTCGTATTCTTGCAAGAGACTTGGATTCTACCCACTTGCTGAAATAGTTCGTGGCCACTATCAAGAATCTTCTTTTCCCTGATCCTTCGATTAAGGGTCCTACAATGTCTAGGCCCCATTTTGCGAATGGACAAGGACTATCTACCGGGTTCAACGTTTCTACTGGTGCATGGATTATTTTGGCGAAACGTTGACACTCCTCATATCTGCGTGACATTCTTGTTGCGTCTTGTACCATTGTGGGCCAGTAATACCCTTGGGGTTTTGCTTTATCTTCTAAAGACCTTATTCTAATGTGATTGCCTATGTCTCCGCGGTGAATGTCTTTCAAAACTAAGTGGCCTTCGGCTATGGATAGGCAACGGAGTAATGGCCCGAGAAAGGATTTTTTGTAAAGAATTTCACCTCTTAGGTCGTATCTTCCTTCCTTTGATTGTACTTTTCTAGCCTGCTTTACGTCCAAGGGTAATGTCCCTTATTTTAAGAAAAGGTGAATCTCAGACCTCCAATCTTCTTCCTTGCTGTAATCTTCATCTTCGTATTCTCTTGTCATGATGTCATCTTCTTGGAAGTCATCTGCGATGAGTTCTCCTGCATCATCAACAATTTCTTCTTCTATTTTGCCATTTTGGTTCGCTGCGCAAAATTCCTGGGGGTTGATTGAGGATTCGTAGATTCTGGTTACTTTGACTGCCTTAATGTCTTCGTTCTTGAGCATTAAAGCTATGTAAGCGAGGGCATCTGCGTGTCTGAGCTCTTTTCTCGCTAGATGTCGAAATTTGATGTTGGGAATTTGAAATGCTAGTGTTTGTACCAGCTCCATGTATGCTGCCAATGTTTTGTCATAAACATTATATTCCATTTCTATTTGCCGGATAACTAGCTGTGAGTCACTTGTCAGGCGCACGTTAGTTATTCCCATTTCAATTATCAGCCGAAGAGCGTTGTCTACAGCTTCGTATTCGACTATATTATTTGTATGTCCCTTGAACTCTAGCCTGAAAGCATGTATGATCATGTCTCCTGTTGGAGTGGTGATTACGATGCTTATCCATACGCCTTCTTTGTTCTTTGATCCATCTACAAATACTTCCCATTGTCTTGGGTTTGTTGGTTCCAATACATCAGTTGGATCTTTTTATGTGTCAATTTATGGTAACCCTGCTGCTTTGCGCCCTTCGATCATGATTTCTTCGTCATTATCCAATGGAAAATCTTCCAAGAAATTTGCTAGGACTTGTGACTTATAAGATTGCTGATGCTCGTGGATGATGTTGAATTGATCGAGGTGAGTATTCCACTTGACGTTTCGTCCTACTTTTCCCGCAGCTTTGAGGACCGCTTCTAGCGGAGCCTTGCACGGTACGCGGATACAATGAGTTAAAAAGTAGGTTCTTAGCTTCAGGGTTGCCCAGACAACCGCTAGGATGAGTAGCTCGATCTTCGTGTAGTTCCTTTATTCTGTGTTTATAGTTTTGCTGATGTAATAAATGGGTTGTTCTACTTTGGTGGTGGTTCTGACTAGTATCGCGCTTACTGCGTCCTCGGTTACAGCAATGTATAATGCTAAGATCTAGTCAGGGTCAGGTTTTTGCAATATAGGGATCTCAGCCAGGTAAGCTTTGATACTTTTCTTCACATTCCGCGGTCCACTTGAATTTGCTCCCTTTTTTGAGGATGTTGAAGAAGTGTTTGCATCTGTCCGAATATCTTGATATGAATGTCCCCAGCGCAGCTAGTGAACCACTGAGTTTCTGAACCTCTTTTAAGTTCTTTGGTGAAGGCATACCTACAATGTCTTCGACTTTGGCAGGGTCCACTTCGATGCCCCTCTTTGTCACCAAATATCCAAGGAACTTTCCTGAAGTTACACCAAAAGTGCATTTTTCTGGGTTTACTTTCATGTTGTGTTTTCTCATTTCTTGGAAGATATTCCGAAGATCTTGATGATGATCTTTGCGCAGATTGATTTTGACGAGCATATCATCTACGTAAACTTCTAATATACTTCCAATCCATGGTTTGAAAATCGCATCCACCATCCTTTGGTATGTTGCCCCTGCATTTCGTAATCCGAAAGGCATCCTCACATCGCAGTAAAGCCCGTGTGGTGTGTAAAATAATGTGTGCTGCTAATCTTCCTCTGCTAAGAACAACTGATTATACCCGGAGTACCCGTCCATGAATGAAATTTCTTCTTATCCTTCGACTGCTTCCACTAGTTGGTCAATGCTTGGTAATAGATAGATGTCATTTGGGCAATCCTTGTTGAGGTTGGTGAAGTCAATGAATATTCTTACCCCGCCATTTTTCTTTGGTACTATGACCATGTTGGAGATCCAAGTCGGATACTTGACCTCCTTGATGAACCCTGCGTCTAGTAGTTTGTGGAGTTCCATTTCTACTACTTCATGGTACTCTGGTGCTACTTTTCGTACCTTTTGCCTAAAAGGGGGGGGGGGGTGCCTGGATTTATTCGAAGTTCGTGATGAACTAACTTTGGGTCAATTCCCGGCATGTCCACCAATCTCCAAGTGAAGATATCAGAGTATTCCTTGAGAAGTTTGATCAACGCAGCTTCCCGTTGTTCATCCATTAGTGTGCCTATCTTGACCATTCTTGGATTATCTTTGGTACCTATGTTGATTTATTTTACTGGATCCACGAGTTTGAATGTGGGATTTGGTTCCCCTAGGAGAGGAACATTATTTAATTGTTATTTGGCAGGCTCCTCACTCTTTTTTTCCGCGGAGGTACTTTCCCCCGCGTTACCCACAGTGCTTGTGTTTAGGAGACTTCTTCCAGAGATTTCTGCCAGGTATTTATCTATGGCTTTTTATTTAGAAATCTCCTTGTTCTTGGCTTTTCTGGATTGGCGTAGTGCTTCCTACCCATTGTTGATTTTGTTATGCTAGTTTTGGAATTCCCGTGCAGATGCCTGGTCTCCTTTAATTTCCATGACCCCAAAAGGCGTTGGGAATCTGAGGTTTTGATGGTAAGTGGAAGCCACTCCTTTGAGCTTGTGGATCCATCTTCTTCCAATTATTTCATTGTAGGGTGGGGGTGCATCCACCACGCTGAAACAAGCATCCATCTTCATAGGCCATGCGTCCACTTGTAAGACAATATTCCCTAGGGACTTCGTCGCGGAACCATTGAAACCGTAGATGGTGTAGTATGATGATAACAATTGTTCGTCATTTATCTCCATGCGTTTGAACGTATCATAGAATAGCACATTGACGGAGCTTCCGCCATCTATAAGTATTTTCTTGACATTGCACCCTTCTATTGGTAGTGTGATGACCAGAGGATCATTGTGATCTTCCATGTCTTCTCCTATGTCATCAGCCTCGAAGGTCATGGGGGCATCCATCCATAGATCATGCTCATTTACTTCTTTCCCATCGATCTTATAAAGCTCACAGTAATCTTCCAACTTCTTTCTCATTCTTTTGCCAATATGTGCGGTCAGTGATGGTTCTTGAGCTTCAGAACATGAGATGGCATGGAGGGTGTGGTTTCCTGCCGGTAATTGAACTTGTTTTAACCTCTTGGCCCTATCCTCGTTATCATCCCATTTTACGTACTTCTTCAGGTCTCCTGCGTCAATTAGCTTTTGAATCATTATTTTGAGGTTTTTGCATTTTTCTGTTTGGTGGCCGTTGAAGCAGTGGTACTCGCAGTATTCTTTAGAATTTTCTATTTTTGGATTCTGCTTTCCCTTGGACCATGGACAATCGAGGCCTTCCATATCCTTGATATCTCGTAGGATGCGCGAATAACTTGAATTCAGCCTGGTGTAGACTTGGTCTTCAAATTTCCGATCGTCTTTTCGCCTGTCATCTTTTCTTCGTGGGGACGCGCCTCTGGAACCCCTCTTTTAGATACGCTGGCTTGGTCCATGGAATTGGTGCGTGAATTACGCTGGGTATGGGCTATGGGATTCTCACGCTGGATCTCTTCTAGACTTGCATGCTTTTCTATGAGTATCCGAAGATCCCCTTCAGTGGTTGGAGTGCCTCCATGGATTTCTACAAATAAAGGGATCATTATGTCCATCCCCAATTTATAGCAGTTGATGCTAACCATGGGGTCTACATTCCTCATATCTTGGAAAATCCTATGCCATCTATCTGTGTACTCCCTGATGGTTTCCTTGTACTTCATTTCTAATGAGAATAGCTTGTCCATGCCGGTGTTCACAACATTGTTATACATGTATGTTGCTAGGAATTTCTCTGTAAGCTGTTCATACGAGTCGATATAATTCGGTGGTATATTATCAAACCAGGATAGTGCGGACCCCTTCAATCTTGATGGGAAATATCTGCACAAGATCGAATCTTCGTTATCCCAACGAGCCATGATTCGGTTGTAATAGCGAAGATGGGCGGCGGGATCAGTTGAACCGTCGTAACAGTCGAAGGCTGGGACCGAGCACTTCTGTGGGATTGAAGCTTTAGCAAGGTGGCGCATCAGTGGGGTGGTTCTTTCCTCCTTAATTACTTGCTCTAATCTTCTGCCTCCCTACCTAGTCTTGAGCTCTTTGATTTCTACCATCATCTCAGCTCGCATCCTCTCCATTGCCACTTGGTGTTCTTCATGGATGGCAGAAAGTGTTGGTACGAAGGTTATGTCTTCGTAGTAGTCTGAGTTCTCAGGATTGTAATTGGGGTAATTATACCTCTGGATGCTCGTTGCCCCTTTTCGACTTGGAGGTACGGGCCCTTTGGAAACTACTATCCTTCTGTCTTGATTAGGTGCTGGTGCCTTGGAATTGTCCTCGTCGCGCTGGTCTTCTACCTCCGCGCTATGCATGATCCTCTCCTTGAGAAGTTGGTTTTCTTGTGCTAGGATTTCCACTGCATCTGCGTATATCTTCTGGTTCTTTCTTAATTCTGCAAGCTCTGCCATCATCTAGGTAGAATGGTTCGATCCTTGATTTTTTGTTCCAGCCAGCATTTGTCTTTCCGCAGCTGTAGTATGTTCTTCATCAATGATCTGGACTACAGGCTCTGCTATATCCAACTGTGTGCTGGGGATATCCATGAGGTATCGCGCAGATTGATCTGCTATTTGAAGTGGTGGGTTAATGGTAAGGGCTATGTTTCGTTCGTTGGTAGGGGGCATCTCGAGGGGAAGTTTTTGTCCACCATATTCTGATACTACTTCACGCGGTTCCCGTGGTCGTGCAATAGTGGTTGGCTTGGTTGCTTTGGATCCGCCAGCCTTAAGTTTTTCATCTTTGGAAGCCGCGGCTTTTAGTGCATTTGCTGAGATGAAACTGGCTTCGATGGGCATGGTACTTTCTGCGTTATCTTGTACTTTATCTACCGTCTTTAGTCTTTCGCCTGTATGTTTGCTTCTGGTCATAACTGGGGTTTCCCTTGGTGTATCCTTTGACGAGGTTTTACTCTTTCCAATATCTTTGCTTTTTTCCATGGTTAATGCTTTCCTGCACAAAGAAGAGGAAATTCACGAAGAAGGTGGAACTCGCATGCTGCTTATTAATATTTCTGGTCTTTGAAAAAGCATAACCTCTAAATAGCGCATAAAAAACGCAGACCTGTTGAGATAAATGCAGATTGATTAACAGGTCTATCAATAAGTTTTGCTTTTGAAGTACGTGAAAACTTAATACCACGTAAAAAATGTAGATCTATAGAAATAAGCATAGATATGCCAATAAGTTTTGCCTTTGAAGTACGTGAAAACTTAGTAATACGTAAAAAATGCAGATCTATAGAAATAAGCATAGATCTGCCAATAAGTTTTGCCTTTGAAGTACGTGAAAACTTAGTAATACGTAAAAAAACGCAGATCTATAGAAATAAGCATAAATCTGCCAATAATTTTTGCCTTTGAAGTATGTGAAAACTTATTGCCTTCTATAGAAATAAGCATGAAAACTTTTTGCCTAAAGTATGTGAAAACTTAGTAATACGTAAAAAAACGCAGATCTATAGAAATAAGCATAGATCTTCCAATAAGTTTTTAGAGAGACTTAAAGTGGTGTTTCATACCTCGTTATTTACAGAGAATGAAGCTTAGGACGCACAAGAAATCACATGAGAAGATAAATCTTTTACCGGGACTAAGTCCCTGTTTCTAGCGCCAGATTGTGAACACAAAGATAACGGACATCCTCGTGTTCACAAACAATGTACGCGGATTAAATAACATTGAGCTATGCGAGCCGCGCATTAGATGGGTAATATGAATTGTGTGAATCATAGACTCGAGTCTTAAGACTCTTCCTTGACTCATCACACGTATTCTTTGATTTAGAGCTACACAATAGAATAAAGAGTGAACATATTACAATAGATGCGAACATTAAGCATATATGAGTGCTGATTGCGAGTGGACAATTGTAATGCATGAATGTAAATGAGAAGATTAGTTACGTGGTTCAGCTCTAAGACCTACATCCACGGATTGAGTATTTCACTATGTGTAAGATGTGTTACAAGAATAATCGAATGACTTTGAGTTCTAAACAGGTCTGCGTAGCAGATGGGCGCATTACCTACTCTTCTTATTTCTCTCTTCTCTCCACTATTCTCCTATTAGTGTTGGATTTCTCCCCTCCTCTCATGGGGGGAGGGGGGTATTTATAGAGGTTCCCCATGGGGTTCATTCTAAGGCCCGTTGGAACCGTATCTTCTTGTGTTCTGTGCCGATTACGCAGATATCTCGTGTTCTATGGCTTCTCTGTGTAATCCTATCGACCGCGCAATGTAGTCCACGGTCCCTCCACAGACTGGTTGACGCTTGTATTGCTCAAAGGCAATAAATGCTGGTGGTTGGGATATTTGTGCCCGCCAGACAGCTGGTCTCTGCCCTTGTCTTGTCTTCGTCAGATAGAGCATCCCTAGTCGTAGATCTTGGATCTTCTTAGGGATGGGGTAAAGTAATGCTCGGGTTGTCTTTTGGTACTCTGCGGGGTCACAATGCTCCCGTGCTCCTCGATCCTTGTCCGTTGGATATGATGGGAAACCATTTTATGTTGGTAAGATGGGTTTCTAGGTGGTTAATTGAAGTGGGAAGAAATATGGCTTTGTTGACACGTGTGGCTTTGTTGACACATGGCGGAAGATGAACTATGTACATACAACAAATTTGGAGGAAAATAAATCAAATGAGTGCATGCAAATTTAATCTGACAAAAACCCCGTCCCATTTAGCCACCTTTCCATTCTTCACGATCCACTCCAGGATGGAATCCACGGGATACCTTTTGTCAAGTACACCGTAATTCCGTTTTACTCGCAGTTTTTATAATCATACATGGACGCAAATTATTCTCATCCCGCAAACAGTGGCGGAGCCACGTTAGGACTAGGGTTGTCCTCCCTAGAATCCCAAAACTATAAAATCACCCTTGGAGATGCTCTAACGCTATATTCATTTATGGATAAATCCGGAAGTGATCACCGACGTACATAGATACACTGACCCCACATTTGTAGGGGGCTGCACGGACCGTCAGATATTTTTTTCCTCGAACTTTCACGGTTGAAAGCTGGATATGTCTAGCACCACTTGAGTTTTATTAATCACCTAATTAATTGAAAGAATAAAAAAAAAAAAAAAAAAAAAAAAAAAGAGGCAAAAATATTATAATTATGGAAAAGAATGTTTGGCATGTTAGAAATTCATTAAATGAATGATAAAATTAGATAGGATAGAAATGATAAAAGAGTGAAAGAGAAAAACTCTTATTCAATTCGTTATTAAAGAGAGAAGAGAACTAGCTATTTATAGCCATGGACTTTAATGGAGGCGATGTGAATTTAAGGGTGGTGGTGGTTTATGATGGAAATTTCATTCTTGCCCTTGGAGTAAAAAACTGAACTGGGATTCACCATCCAAGGGCTCTAGCGCCGCTAGAGCAAACTTTTTTTCGACTTTAATTAAGTCGGTACATAGAAGGTTCAAGACCATGATTCCTGTCACTCATGGGATTTTAAAGAATCCTTAATAATTAAAAAGATAAACTCATTTATCTTTATCTAGAGTAGGTGGTCCCTACTTTGATGAGTCATTGCCTGTTTTTTTTGCACCCAACTTTCTCTACGTAACACTCCCCCTTGGATAATCCACCGATACTAAGAACACTGCCTTATTAAAAAATTTGCCGGTAAAATCCAGTGCGACAAAACCCGGATGAAGGAAAAAGAGTATAACACTGGCATCTTTGAAGAGATGATGGTCGTTAAGAATTTTCTCCCGTCGCTGAAACCGTGTCAGGAAAACCATTTAGGAAAAACCTGAACTTGGAGTGAGATTGGTCATTGCCATGACTTCCGTCAAAATTTGCATCAAGAAAACCATTTTAGGACAAAACCTGAATGCCTGCGCCAGGAAAACCACTTGGGACAAAAACCTGAGCGCCACATCTCAAGAACCTCTATGGATATGCATCTCGTTAGATGGTGATCACCATTCTAAGATTGTTATCTCATTAAAAACCTCACCATTCTAAAATTGTTATCTCATAAAAAACCTCGTCAGGAAAAACCCAGAGGGACAAAACCTGAACGTAGGAAAATATGAGTCCTCAGAACAATGATAAATCCGCAGATGTTGCCTCATTAAAACATTGCCTGGAAAACCCCAGAGAGATAAAAACCAAGACGAAGGAAAAAGAGTACAACATGTCGAACTGCGGATATCATTGGACTCGCATGCCTCATTAAAAACCTTGACAAGGAAAAACCCATTAGGACAAAACCTTGACTAATGAAAAGAGTACACGACCTATTGTCCAATATGCTCATATCCATAGTCTTCCATGGCTTTACTCCCTCTGATGAGAAGCCTTCTCGGTTGATCATTATGCTTGGTAGTACTGCTTATATTTTCGAACCACTCTTTAAAGTCTTCAGCAGGTCTAGCTTCCTTTAGTTGAGAAAACCAGTCTGATTTTCCTCTGTGCAATTTCTTAATGATCATCTGGTTTTGCCAGCCTTTACATATTCTCCACGAGCTTTGTCTGAACAATCATAATCGATCGGAGGAAAACAAGTATCCTCTACTACCAGACTATTAGCTAGGAAAATGTTTAGCTGCTTCAATGGTCCTGTCAAAAATCAAAACTTAAACAGTCTGATTAGCTTTTCTCTGTGGGAGACATTCAACGATCCACGAAGATGAGGGGGACTTTCTTCGGATCAATGTCTCGATATTGGTGCTGGGCAGAGCCAGATTTACATGTTTACTACAAACCCAATATCAGGTATCTATAGCATATTTATACCATTTACACATCTTTCGTGTGATACAAACCATAGAGTGATACATCTCTATTATTGAGATGCAAATCGATTAATCTTGTAAGAGATCGAATGACTGAAAACATGTCAGCTTGTCCATTTAAACATGTCTAAACCCTTAAGGTTGGTGAAATTAATTGACTTCCATTTACAATGCTCAACCAACAGATTGAGACCTTGTTTTACCGAGAGTCTCATATCGAACTCATGCTTTAAGAATTTTTGTGCTTTGGAGAATTCTTCAGAAAGTTTCAATAAGGTAGATGTTGTATACATCAAATCTAGTAAATGCACAGTGTATGAGCACATAAGATGGTTCACACATCCCTTGTTTAATAAGCATTCACTTATACGATTGACCATGTTCGTCTTTATAGGCAAATGCATATGACATGGTAATTCTATTGATATGTGAAAACCTTCAGGAATTTGTTTGTGGTTATCTATATCATGTTTTCACACAGATTCAAAATAACCATATCATCTAGATGCACGTCGAGTCCTTAAAAGACTGCCATACAAATACCAAAGAGGTAGTTGCATCCATAATAGGGAATATGTTACAAAGAAATCCATGTCAGGTTCCTGTAAAAGACTTTATGCCATTAGCTGACTTTATTTTTCTCACTATGCGCATAAACCCACCTGTAGCCACTAGGGGTTACATTATCGGGTGTCGGAACTGCAAACACCCTTTGGGCATTCCGCAAATGTCCTAAGGAAATAGACAACAAGTCTAAAAAGAAAGCTGGCCAAGAGTAGCTCATATTACTTTGAGCATGAGTGTTCTGTTTGCAGTATGAAAACCATGCATTCTATTATTCTGCCATTTGAATCTCTCCTTTCCAATTTTCCTTTGATGAAATCTTATTTAGAATCATTCCTTTGATTTGACTATATCATCAACAATCATTTATTTTGGTTCCTAGAGAGGTGGTTCAACACCAACATAATTTATGCCTAACAATCATTCATTTGATGACAATCTTATAGAGAGTGGTTCAACACCAACATAATCTATGGATACTTTGACTATATCATCAACAATCATTGGATTACGATCACAAATTTCTCTATTTCATGCATGCCTTAAGCAAATCCTCTCATTTTGAGGTTCCACGGCCTTTGCAGAGACATTCTCTTATTAAGAGAACTATATTCAGAGAAATTAGATCTTCCACTAATAATCTCTTTGAGAGTACTATCTTTCAATTATTCTGACTGATTCTTCCTTTCGGGAGGTGCAGAATATTTTAAGTCAATTAGTCATCCACGCTGAAGGTGTGTTTTATGTGACACACTTACTACTACACTCATAGATTCTCATGAAGCAACTTGATATGCAATTCCCGAAGATATCAAATCTTATTCATGTCTTTCATTACTGAAAACATCCAGATGAGATACATCTTGGTTCTTCTTTGTCCAAACCAGGATACTTCACGCCGTTTTTCAGGCGACAACCTTTCCTCCCCCAAACGGTGGGAAGACTTTCTCATCAAATTTGCAAATATTGTAGTAGAATAGTAACAACAGTGGAATATAGCATGTCTCAAACATAAGACATGACAATGGTTTCATAAGTAATAAGTTCAAAATGCACAAGATCATTAAACCATCAATGCCCAAAACATCACTAGGATGATACAACATCAATAATTCACAAACAAGAGTTTCTTAAAAAAAATCTATACGAGTATAAATACACGGTTACCATCCAAGTGATATGTCGAGTCATGCATGACTATCAGACCATACTCCCATGAACTTGGTTAGTGTCCGTGGAAACTCGTTGTCAAGGTTATCGCTATATAAAAAGCGACATTAATTCTCTCATTACACTTTCTTATAAGCATCAAATTTCGAACTAAAGTTCGTAGATGCTAGGACTGATGAGATCCTGAAAGCAAATCCAAGTGAGAGAACAACTCAATATGGACTGAGATCCATATATTTGCCAATCATATGAAATTTGTCGATAATTCCTTTGCAAAGGGTATAACCATCCACATCGATTTCAGTAGCTACTCTGAACATTATCGGCAACCAAGTTATTAATCAGTTCATAAAAGATCTTACATCATTCTCCAGAGTATGAGGATATCATAATCCATTGGTACTAAGATTTAACATGCGGATATTCCTCACCATGAGATATCAACGCAAATTTTATGGATGTGCTCCTCGTCAGGAGAGATATCAACTCATAACTCAAAGACAATATGGACGTTATATGATTAGATTGGCATACCTCGAACTAGAAGTTTCCGTCTATGCATGTAAGCATATTTTCAGACGAAATAATCGTTGAGATTCCATGGCATGCCTTGCAAGGATTTTAATTTATGCCGAATCAAGCAAGCGTACTCTTGCTAAATCTAGGAATAGAGTAATCCCCAACACCTCAGGCATTTCTCGGTGTGAGAATTTAGATGAGACACAATTGGAATTAACCAATATCGTCGACGATTCTCCCCATGATCCTTAGGCGGGAATGTCTCATCAACAGAACATCATGTTCCGCATTACTCTACCTATTAAGGGAGCAACTGGGTGCAGAAAATAACAATAACGTGCATCCCTCTCGTTTAGAGTAGGTGAAGTGAATTTTGTGAACATATACACTATCGATCGGGTTTCCTCTCTCGTTCTTGTCCATCTGGAATAAATTAAATAATTTATTCCCATATTCAAAAAATATGCCTACCACAATTATATTTTTCTTATTTGCCAAAGATTTTAAACATTTCCATGTAAAATTAACGAGGAATTTTGATACACTATCTATATATTTTGAACCCCCTATATCGTCCTTCCAAGACAGACTTCTTGTTTCTCCTTCTGCGTGAGATCAACAGTGAAAAACACTTCTGCACGTCTTGCGTCTTTTATGTCACAACGATAAACTTTGCTAAACCCTAATGGTGAGATTTTCCAGGCTCAAAGACGGCTTATTGAAACCATTCATTATGCTATCGTCCGTAATAAATTAAATTCAAAAACATGCCTACCACAATTATATTTTCATTTTAAACTTATTTGCATAGTTTAATTTAATTAAATAGCTCAGGCGAAGAACATGATATCACAAGTTGAATTTTGTGAACATATACACTATAATATCTAATGCTTGCCTTCCATATGAGAAGGTCTTTAAGAGGTTAGAGAGAAGACAAGAGCTTTCCAAGACGACTTTACGATAGAGATCAACAACAAGCAAAGCCTGAAAACACTTGCTAGTGCACGTTAGATTCTCTGCTTCAACACAGGTTACTCTTTGATTCATGAGCGTCTTTTATGTCACAACGAATTTTCCAAAAGACGTCTGAACTTAAGAGGTATTTGGTGGATGACTTATTTCATTATGCTATGACAATTGCAAATTTAAACCCGAGAACTATTGTGATTTTCAAAAACATATGCCTACCACAATTATATTTTCCTTATTTGCTCAGATTTTAAACTTATTTGCATAGGTACTGTTGCAAATTTAATTTACCAAATTCAGGATTTTAGGTAATAGCTCAGGCGACGAGTAGACATGATATTAACTCTAAATATCAAAAAATACAACACTCATTATCGCTCGATGTTTGTATATCTACGAGGCGCATTTAACATTTGCAGAACTCGGTGTTGTTCACACAACATATACAAAGTGAAAATTAAGCACTAGCTCTTTAAAGCTCGCCGATGCATATAATAGGAGTATATAATGCATGCCGTAAAACTAGCAGGGACACATAAGGGCACAAAATATGCAGATCTCCTTATTGCTCACCACTATATTATATACGGTGCATATATCTTTCACTCTTTAAATATATATATATATATATATATGCAACACTCATTATCACTCGACGTTTGTATATCTACGAGGCGCAGTTAATATTTGCAGCACTCGGTGTTGTTGACACAACATATACAAAGTGAAAATTAAGCACTAGCTCTTTAAAGCTCTCCGATGCATATAATAAGCGCATATAATGCATGCCGTAAAACTAGCAGGAACACATAAGGGCGCAAAATATGCAGCTCTCCTTATTGCTCACCGCTATATTATATACGGTGCATATATCTTCTCTAAAATCAAGCCGAACTATTTTCCACAAATATCAATGGTGAAATAATACCGACAAATCTCCAATTTCGTCCATTAGGCTCGACGAAATATTAATTTATCAAATTTGAAATATGAACAAATTCTTTATTTCTTAAAAGAAATTGTCTCAATATCAATTGCATCTCATTTCAAGGACCGCTGATAGAGATTGGCTAACCGTGTTAACCTGGCGTCCATTTTCATCGCATTCCGACCTTAAGTGGAACGACTTTGAATTCTGGAGATTATTATAGAAAAGGAATACTAAAATTTTGCTATCCCCATGGATGCAATAATTCCTTGCTCTGTCGATATTAAAACCATTAACACCAAAAAAATCATTAGTGTACCAACAAAGGAAAATTTTATTTTTTACTTTATCCAAAAGGACGCGGAAAAACCTTCCGTTGGTTGGCTAAGGAGGAAAAATAATAAAACGCTGCAAAACTCAAATATTTGGCTAAATTCGAAAATCGAATAGCATCACAAATATGAGTCGTTGGTAATACGTACCCATTTTGGATATCTCTTCATATGCCGTATAATTTCCTGTGCTCCAATTAGCACATACAAATATGGTAACATGCCTAACTCTCTCTTAACAATTCCTAATCAAAATAGGAAAACAAAGTTAGACATAATAAAAATTGTATGCATAAAACTATTTAGAAGTAGTTAAATTAAATATGCAAGAGTTGAAGAGAATTATCCTTTTTCGTATCGTCAGCCCCTACTCCGATTACAGCAGAGCAATTCGGGCTGATAACATGTTAGAAATTCATTAAATGAATGATAAAATTAGATATTATAGAAATGATAAAAGAGCGAAAGAGAAAAACTCTTATTCAGTTCGTTATTAAAGAGGAGAAGAGAACTGGCTATTTATAGCCATGGACTTTAATTAAGTCGGTACATAGAAGGTTCAAGACCTTAATTCGTGTCACTCATGGGATTTTAAAGAATCCTTAATGATTAAAAAGATAAACTCATTTATCTTTATCTTGAATAGGTGGTCCCTACTTTGATGAGTCATTGCCGGTGGTATTATCCACCCAACTTTCTCTACGTAACATGGCAAACTTACTCTTAATATATTTTTTTGAAAATTATTAATTTATCAGCTGTTTTACACGACTGCAAAACCATCCACCCTCATCACATTTTTGTTGTTAGAGCAAATCTTATGGTGGAAGAATTCCATCTTTCATGCCACCTCAGCATTTGGAATCATTCATGTAAGATCAAATCTAGTGGTGGATCCATAGAAACGCCAATGATAATAACTTTTGACGCTAATAAGAATAGCGTAAATAAAACGCCACTATAATATATTCCGTTGTTTTTTCTGTTATGACAAATCTAAACATTTATCAGGGGGACGTACATGTTTTTAACCTAATTAGTACTTGAAATTCGGATAGGGAAACACCTGTCCCATGAATTGCATTGTTTTTAACTCCTGATTCCAAATGAATCCGAGTTCTTTTTCATTTAATTAAATAGATAAGTGTGGTGGCGTCATATGATTCGCTTAGAGAGATAGCAGTATATTTAGTATTATGTAGGGAGAGTATTCTGTGGGACACGTGGAAGTTGAGCGCTGTTAATAATAGCGTCTAGCGCTAATAAGTTTAGGGTTTTTTTGTCCTCTATCGCGCCAATTTTATTGGCGTTCAACGCTATTTTTACTGGATTTTTAGATGGATTCCACGGACCCTTCCACCAAACTATGGAACCTTGCTTGGATTTTCTATGGAATACCCCAATTTGGAAGCCACTAGACTTGACATTCCATGATTTTTCCACACTTGGAATAGGTTGGATTCCACCATAAGACTTGCTCTTATGGTGGGCGCGCGAAGGAGCAAACTAAGGATAAGTGGGTGCAACTATATGCTCTTTAATTTGTTAAAGTCAGAACGTGCCTATGGAGAGCTAATTTACATCATGTTTGTTTACATCTGACTTGCGATTTGGATCTGAGTCAACTCATGACTAGTCGCGAGTCAGATGTCAGATTGTTTGTTTTCCATTTTTATTCAGATCTAACTCGGTCTCGGTCTCAGACTTAGACATAACTCTTGACTCGGATTTGTTTGAGTCAGGCAACAAAATACACCTGATTTATGGGACCAAACCGCTGCCTCATATATTTTTGAGTCAGTTATATAAGAAATTGAGTCAGGTCAAGTCAGGTGAATTCAATCAGATCTAGACGACTCAGATCCAGATGACTCAAATGAGTCAGGAGTAAACAAACATGGTGTTAGGGTATAGGCCGTCCCTAATCTTGGCCACTATTAATTTAGATAGTGGGACACCAGGTAAAACCTTAGGTGCACAATCTTTTTTTATTATTATTTTATTTCCTAAATTTTTATTTAGATAATTATTACAAGAAACTAGTTGGAAGCCCAACAATATCGTACTACTAAATTAATTGAACAGGTTGTCATGCTAGCCTAGGGATGCCAACGGATACCCGATTACCCAAAATCGGGTCCGGTTCCGGGTCCTAAAGTCGCACCAGTTAGCAATATAACTACCCGACGGGTAGAACCGTTAGGAACAGATAATCATTTGGGTCCTAACAGGTATTACCCAGTGGGTATCGGGTACCCGATTACATGTATTTTTATTTGCTAATTTTATCTAAAATGCAAAAAAAAATTGTCTCGTTTTGCTTTGATTTTGTTTCATTTTTCATATTTATCTTCTTAAATTTGATCTTAATTAAAATGTTAAAAATATTTCTAGCCCATTTTGGTTCTTTTACATATGAAAAGCCCACCATTAAGATATTAGATATGTGGAGCCCATAATTAGTTATAGTATTATTAGATTACTTAAATAACCTTTATTTAAATTAGGAAAAAAATTCCAGATATTTTGTTTAAATTATTTAAAAAAAATCAAAATTCATATCAAGAATCTGAAAAATGTAGAAACACTAGGGATTCAAAATTTTGGAAATTTTCAAAGATTTAAATACTTACAGTGGTTTACTCAATAAGTACATTTGTAGATTTGTAAACATTTAAAAAGAGTCATGAAAATTAAAAACTTTGCGATAATTATACAAAATTGAGCAAAATTTTGCGGAGTTATGCAGAGTTGTCTAATGTCTTGCAGACATTTGTAGAGTCCTGAAGAGTTGTAAAAACAAATTTTATATGGAAATATGCATGATAAACATACAAATACAAAATTTATTGTAGCTTACTTATTATAGTAACTTCAACTAAATTAAAATAAATTATTATTATTTTATATATATAACTTATTTCTTTTGTTCAATACAATACAATAAAGCGTAACAATAAATTAAAATAATTATTATTGTACATTTGTACATTAAAATTAAAATTAAAATTAAAATTAAAATTAAAAAAATATTTAATCATATCATATAATTTATACTCATCTATAATAGGAGTTTTATAGATTGTGTATTCATGAAATAAAATAAAAGAGAGTAAAAATCATCTTTATGAAAAGTTTGGAAGTCTTCCAAAATCTTACGTATTTTGCGCGACTTTTATCAAGGCAAATATATACACAAAAGTCACTCAAAGTCTTGAAAATAGGTAAGTATTCAAAGTCTTTGAATTTTCAAGTTTACAATGAGTAACACAAACTTTAGAAGACCTTTTAACAATCTACAACGAGTAACATAAACTTTGAAAGAGATTTTAAAAGTATACAACCAATAACACAATACTTTGTAAATCCATTAAACTCTTTGGAAATCAATAAAAGTATTTATTGAGTAAACCCCTGTAAATTAATATTTGTTCCATAAATTTAGAAACAAATGTTTTTTTTTACTAAAATAACGTGAAATTATTTTTCTAAAAAGTTGTTTTACTTAGAGCATCTCCAACAGTGGGTGCTAAAAATCCTACGTGGAGTTTTTATTTAGATCCTTATTTATGGGGTCATATGTACGTGGTAAAAATAACAATGTTTTTCTCATAGACTATCTCCAACAGTGAGGGTCTTATTTTGAGGATTTGTTTTCCAGGATAGTGATAAAATTGATTCTCTTTTTCCTATTGGTTAAAAAATAATTATTTAAAAGTAAAAATTTAAAATATGGTTAAAAAGATGACATGGAGGTCATTCCCAATGTCTAAATAAGACTTTCTCCAAGACCTTCATATTTAGTTTAACACCCTTCCTAATTAATAGGACCTACTGTTGGAGATGAATTTAATGTAAATGACAGTCTAAAATCCTACGTGTCCTATAAAAATTAAAACCTTCACCCTCTATTGGAGATGCTCTTAATGATAATCCTAAAAAAAATCTCCCACAAAATCTACTTCCATATTTTCACGTGATTTGTTTTTTTATTTTTACGTGAAATTTTTTTTTCTATTTTTTTTTAATTAATGATAATCCCAAAAAATTCTCCAAAAAATCTACTTTCTTATTTTTACTTTATCTTAAATCTAGTTGACGGTGAAAATTATTTTTTTTTCCTCTTTTCAATTTGTAAATACACAAATTTTCACCCAAAAAAGTCCTTTTGTAGGAAAAAAACCCTACAAAATCGCAATTATCCAATTAAAAATTTCTATTTCCACATTTTAATTTTCATGCTTTGCAACCACTGACGTCTTGAAAAATATTGCAATTATCACCACTATTAAAAACTCCAATTTTCACAATCATCTTGAAAAAATTACAATTATCATTGAAAACTCCAATTTTTACAACTGTGTGATAATCGTAATTATCAACCTACCGAAAATTCCAGTTTTCACAACCTTGTCTTTGTGATAATAGTAGTTTTCAGATGAATTTTTAATATAAAAATATTATCGACTTTTTTGTAATTGGTAAAGTATTTTACGAAAGAAAAGATATATTGATAAGAGGCAATTTAATATTTGGAAGCAAATTGGTAAAGTATTTTACGAAAGAAAAAATGTAATTGACAGATATGGTCAGTTAATAATAGATGGCAATTTAATAGTCGTACTTGCCAAAATTAAGGGAAACAACCATAACTAAACCTTCCTAAATTGGGGCCTAGCCAACTTAATTGGGGCCTATCGAAATTTTATTTCCACCACAAACAATGATATGGGGTGTCCAAATTTATTGAAACTTCCAAAATTACCCTCTAAAAAATTATAATATTACTAAATTACCCTTCAACTCTTAATAATAAATCTAAAACTAAAATCAGTTATCCTTTTCATCTCATTAACCGATTCTTATCTTCTTCTTCTCCCTCTTTTTTTTATTTTTTTGAAACCAAAACATCGTGGATGATCGATGATCCAAATACGATTAATCGTTCTTTTCTTCTATAAAATATCGAAACCATCAAGATACAAACAAGCCACTGGAATTACTGATCCTAGTGACTGTAATCCCGGAATTGTTAAAGCAATTGGAAACAAACCGAAGAAGAAAACGGTTTCTCGAGAAGAAGCATCTCTAATCGAACAAAAACAGGAGGATATGGGTCGAATCAGGTACTTTTCTATCAACCCAATCCTATAAACTAGGTTTTAGTAACACGCGATCGCTTAAAAATCAAATTTTTTGAAATCAAAATATTTCCTTGTTCATAGAATCGGATCACGTTAATGTCTATGTAACCCGATTGGTTTTGGAAACGGTTTATGTTCTTAGACTTATAAACCGATTCTGTTGCATGTACATCGTAATCGGAAAACGTTAATGTATAAAAAGACCGATTGTTGTAGCCATTTTTCCTGTAACTAAATTTTGTTAGAATCGGATTACATATGTGTTTAAAAAAAGCGATTGTGTAACCTGAAAATTCTTATATCTTAGTCAACAATCGGACTTTATATGTATAACGATAAAATCGATTATGAGAATCGGGTTACATTAGTAGTTAAACAATCCGATTATGGGTTTTGTTGTTACAATCGTATTACATGAGCACTTGAATAAACCGATTGGTTATTTGTTATGTTAAGAATCGTATTTTATATGCATAAATAGTAAACCGATTGTGTACCTTGACTTTAAAAAAATGCATTCGATTCCATTGTTGTTTGTTGCTTAACTCTGTATTCTACATGCCAAACAAGGGCAACCAACAAAAGCAAGCCGAAAAGAAATATAAGAGGAGACATGACCTTGCTTCTCCTCCTAAACCTTTAGCACCTCGTTGAAAAGACGGTCAAAATTTTAATGCTTCGCACCGAAGGGCCACGGGGAGTAAATCCAAAGGGATCATCATCAATGTCCCACCACCTCAAGCGGAGCAACCAACACACGAAGAATCAACCAACACACGAAGAATATGATTCTGATACACCTACTGAACAAGAAGGTGGTGAAGATGAAAGTGATGAGGAAGTTAATGAGGCAAGGAAGGTGGTGAAGAAGAAAGTGATGAGGAAGAAATTGGTGGCAAGGAAGGTTGCGAAGAAGAAAGTGAGGATGAAAGTGATGAAGAGATAGGAGAAGTTCAAGAATAAGTTCAACAACAAGTCCAAGGAGGAGACGCTGAAAACCAAGATAACACAGATGGTAAGAAGAAGAAGAAGAAAGGGAACAACATGCCCAACCCACTGAAGATGTTTTCTTGCAGCCCTACGGATCCTGTTCACGGGTTACCCGGTGATGGAGGAAAGATGTTATGGGGGTACAATGGAAGTTGGGCCGCCGTTGTTTTCCATACAATAGTAAGTACCTAAACCTTATGCTATGTAACATAACAATTATTATTCGTGTAGTGTTTTGAATGTTGTCCATCGGGTTTGTTTTGTTTTATATGATAACAAGGATGTCGTTCGTCTTATGAAGCCAGGAACGTCAGTGAGTATGATGAGCAAATGGCAACCGGAAGCAATAGAATCAACCGTTGGAGAAGTTCCAGAAGTAATCGATCTAGTCAATTCAACGGGTTTGATCCTCTCGGTCGATAATTTGGACCTTGGTTACGACAAACCTCTTTGTTCAGACTTTGCCGAGAGATATTACGGGGAAACAGATACTTTGCATCTTCCGTTTGGAGAATTGACGATAACTCCAAATAATGTGAAGTTCATTACCGGGCTAAGAATAGATGGTAAAGCAATGAAGCACAAAGAGTACGTGCAAGAACTTGAGTGGGATAAGATTTATGTATTCACTAAGGATTTGTTCCAATAGGATGAGGAGAAGACCAAGTCAGAGATGCTGGTAGGAAAGGCGAAGCAGAGGATATTCCATCTCTCGGAGATGAGGGACAGCTTCATGGGAACAAAGAAGCTTCGTGCTGAGGGACAAGAGGTGACGCCGCAACGTATCATTGCCACGGCCAATGCGTATGTCCTCTACGTCCTAGGATTTGTTATCTTCCCCGAAATTTCTAGTTCTCGTGTGAGCACCAACTTTATCCAGCTATTGCAACCATTTGACAAGATTCACGAATACTCTTGGGGCACATCCATGATTGCACACTCATTGAACGAGTTGAGAAAGGCTTCTAGGGCTCAAAGGAACCAAATCGGAGGGAATATGGCACTTCTACAAGTGTGGATATATTTTCACTTCCCAATATTTGCTCAAAGGGATTTTGAGAACAAGGAATGGGACGGAAGATATTATGAAGACATGTACATCTGCAAAATTAAGCCGAAGAACCAAAAAGGATTATCTAAAGTTGAGACGCCAGTTGGACAACTTGACGACGAAAGATGTTGTCTTTGATCCATACAAAAAGGATTTGGCTAAAGGAAAAGGAAAGAAGGTTGGGTGCGCAGAGCAAAGTGATTATTGGGGGCCTTTGTTTCACCCAAGAGGATATGTAATGTACAACCCATCGAGAGTCACAAGACAATGCGGTTACGTACAAATAATCCCAAAGGAGCACAAGATGTTCAAAATCAATGAGACAAAAACCAAATCATATGATAATGATATTGACATTGTTCACAAGCCTTTACCATCATGTGATTATTGGGAAGACAGAGATTTTCACAAATATCCTCTGCAGCAAGGTCCATCGCAAACAGATGATGATGCAATTGAGTGTTACATGTCGTGGTACCTTAATGTTTCGCATACTCGAGTGATACGAGTAGATGAGAGGCCCACGATAGAGGACAAAGATACGGCTGTCGAATTCCTGGTGCGTATTGTTACTCAACTACGTTTTGTTAATGGTTTTAGCATTATATATTGAATTTTTATTCTTTGAAGAAACAGAGAAGATGAGTTGGGCACTTGATAACCAAAGCAAAGCTAGAAATCATGGAAGGTAAAAATGTTAACGCCAATAAAAAGCTGATAGATGAATTAAACAGTCTCGAAGATGTAAAAGCTGGTGCGAAGTTTGGGGAGCTGGAGGAGGATGAGGAGGATGAGGAGCCAAGGAAGAAGATAAAGAGCCCCCCACCAAAAAAAAATAATCACTGAAGGTGCATCAAGCAGCGCCCAAGCTGGTAAACGAGGTCGCGGTGGGCGTGGTCATGCCGGTGGACGTGGTCGTGGTAGGGATGTTCATGAATGAATAGTTATATTCATGTATATGTATTTAACTAAGGATAATTATGGAGTCAAAACTTATGTCTTGTCTTAAACTTATTGTCGAATTATGTTTGGTTATATTCCTAGTTTATGAATGACTTATTCTGGTTTCTTTTGAAAATTGTTTATGTTTGTGCAAGACGCGATTAAATAACCAACTACAATATGTGTGAAAAAAATGCATATTCTGGCATTTTTCAGTCAGAATCGGTTTATATGTCCCCATATGTAATCCGATTCTGACAGTTTCTAAGAGGTTCAGTTTCAGAATCGGTTTACATGTACCAATATGTTATCCGATTATCATGAAGAAAAGTTCTGTATCTTTTTTTTTCATAGAATCGGTTTATATGTACCTATAAAAAATCCGATTGTTTTCAAGAAAAGTTATGTGTCTTTTTTTGCCAAGAATCGGATTACATATGAATTACAAAAGCACGATTAGTTAGAGGAATATTTTACAAGATTTTATAAGGACAAAATCGGTCTATGTGATCACCTCTAAAATACGATTGTTGAAATTGAATTCAAATAAAATAGCCGTTGAGACTACATCTATATAAGGACAACCTCTTTGAGCCACTCCCACATGACAAACTTAGCCTAGAAAATGGAATGGGAACCGTTTGAAGATTTGTGTATCGTTAAATCCTTTGCTAATACGTTCCGTGAACTTCCGAATGAAATCCATTCAATGTTTTGGAAGAGAGTTAAAGAGTTCTTTTACGAGCGTACCGCGAATCCCAATAACCGAAAATGGAGAGACTTGGCATTTCGATTATAATACATTAAAGGTGCAATGCGTGAGTACGTAAAAGTTAGAAATATGGTGTACGACTATCATCCACGATGTCCTCTTAGGGAAAAAGTGAGTAATGCGATCATCTTTATACCTTTGTCAAAAGTTCACATACTAACATTTAAGAACTCATTGAATTTCATCTGGAACGTTTCAACGGGCTATGGAGAATTCGTAATGGGGAAACTAAGTTCATTCAACACAAAGAATATACGACGTTGTACCGACGTGCTCGGAGGTTCACTCACGATCATTTGATGTGTCAAATTCTAGAATTCCCATACTTAATCATATATATGTACTGCGCTAATTTCCTAAACTATGCAATGAGTATTTTGTTTCTGAAAGTAAGTTTAATCGGATTATATGGATATATATAAACACCAATTATTGAAATCGGTTTATGTGGGTATTGATTAAACCCCGATTCTGGTTTTGCATACTCATTCGGCATAAACCCAACCCAGAATCGGTTTACAAATAAACTAACATCAACCGATTATGTATCTTGTCTTTCGAAAAAAATTAATTTGTACAAGTGTTGATTATGCATTAATCATAGTTGATTTCAATATTAACTTGATTAAAAAGTATTTAACTTTGTTAAGTATCCGAATTACCACTAATATAAAAAGGGCATATTGGGTATTAACATCCACAAATTACTTCCTAGTGACCCTATTTTGTCATGTAGTTATAGGCCCCAATTAAGTTGGCTAGGCCCCAATTTAGGAAGGTAACTAAAGCCCACAAAAATCTCCCATGATTAAATGAACGATTATCAACAGAATTTTTTTAAGATATTTTTGTTAATAATATTTAATTTGATAAGGTTAATTTAGTCATGTTGTAAATGTGAAAGTATAAATTCAATCCCAAACTCCTAATCTTAATGGTTGATCTGATATTTTGGACTACTCATATATATATCGTCTTATTAATGATGGGTTTTTAAAGGAGAGAGGAACCATACTTTGGTTCCTCAAAAATTTCCACATTTTACATTAACTTTGTATAAAGAAATTATTAGTTCCAAGCCAACATGATGAATATAAAATTGTTCTACCAAAAACTAAGTTGATTTTAGGAGCCCGATAGTGTTTTTAACGAGTGCAGTTCCAAGTCCATTGTTTGAGGAACCGGATCCGGAACCGCTAGGACATTATTTTAGGAGCCGGAGCCGGAACCGAATAAAATAACCTGTTCCTGGTAGTACATTATCCCCGTTGGCACCCCTATGTTAGCTTGCCAGTGAGCCTCATGAGGAACCATGCCAAAGGAGGCGAAGCGGATAAGGGGATGTGATTATGCCGCAATGGGGAAAGCTAACTCTACCTTCCATGTCAAATCCTGCAATATTGCATCATCGGAGATTCGAACCTGGGACCTCCTGGAACGCATCAATTCTTTGAGGAACGAGGATGATCAGCTGAGCTATTTACCCGTTTTTTAATTTTTTAACTTTTATTTATTTATATTTTCTAAATAAATTAATTGTTATAATATTATTGGATAAATATTATTACATGAAACTAGTTGGAAGCCTAACAAGCTAAGCTCTAAGGACATGCTACTACATTAATTGAACAGGTTGCTGTGCTAACCTACCAGCGAGCCTCATGGGTAACCTAGCCAAGGGAGCCGAAACGGCAGGAGGGGGGGCTGAGATTGTGTCATAAGGGGGGCAAAGTAACACTACCTTCCATGTTAATTCCTATAATATTACGCAATTGGGGACTCGAACCTGGGACCTTCTGCAGCGCATTAAACTTTGGGGAACGGGGATGACCAGCTGAGTTAGGGGCCCTTTCTTAATTCTTAATTGTTATATTTTCTAAATTCTTAGGTTTTTTTTTTTTAGCCACTAGCAGCCATGCGAACCTCCTTATTGGGCAAGCTAACACTCCTTTGTCAAATTTTCGTTTTCAACTTTTTACCTTCATCTGAAAGCATGAAACTCCATTGTCAGGAGTAACATTTCCATTCATCCCTCTAGGACATTTTGTGTCAAAGATAGTACAAATTCTCAGATAGAGTTCATAAAGTGTCCTCTATAACCTGTCATTTTTAGGGGCGACCCCAACAGAATTAGGGGCGACTTTTTTATTCCCAACCCAGACCCAACGTTAAGGGATGTCCAAAAACGCGGAGATTACATAAATGCCCTTACGTAATCGGAAGTTATTTTGTGTCCAATTGGTAATACATAATCGGAAGCTTAGTAACTCCATTAGACTACTGATTAATATAGATTATGTGCCAAACGCGAATCTCGCTCCTATAACAATCGGTAGTAAGAATAACCTCACTATACTACCGAATATAGTATCAAGGAAATTTGGAAATAAAGGAATTTAGGAAAAACTCATTTTGGGGCAACCTATAATCGGGAGGAAATGTAAGCTGTTAACCTTCCGATTACATCTAGGTCGTAAACACGAACCAAATGGTTAGGGTTGGATGTTCACCCTTACACCTGTGCAATTTTGGCAAAGGTTCTATGTGGGAAAACCTATAATCGGTAGCCAAATTTCTTACTGATTAATACAAGTTTTCAAAAATTTGGAAATGGAGGATTTAAAAAAAAACTCATTTTGGGGCAACCTATAATCGGAAGGAAATGTAAGCTGTTAAACCTCCAATTATTTAGTTTGACAGATAAACCCTATGTCAACCTAGATTCATTTCAGTTAGTTTCTTTTCAACTTCAACTCTCTTCTCCTTTTCATCTCCGAATACAGAGAGGAAAACTGTCCCCCTCATTAACTCCGCTTCAATACATCATTATCGTTAATCGTTGAATCGAATAATCGTCAAATATTCTCTATGAAGATTAAAGATAAGGGAGGTCAAAAAACACGAAACAAAAATGTTGTTCGTGGTGTTGATCCAAACCTCGGAGTGCATGCCCATAATAAAGATGTTCTCACCGAAGAACACGAAGAACGCGAACAAGGTGAAGAAGAAGAAGACCCCGATGTAGATGATTTTGATAACCAAACTCTAAAGCAACTTCAAATGGCCCCAATTAGGTAAGATTGTACCATTTTTTTGGTTTGTATTTCTTTAATTCGACAAAACCACGATTTGTTTTTAGGGTTTTCGGTTATTACTCAGATTCGGTAGTTTAGTTATTCTTTTAAACTTCCGATTATACTCGAATTCTTCACTGCACATGAACATTGGTCATATTCGGGTGCTAAAAAGTTAGGTTTGCTACCGATTATTTTAGTTTTTCACTATTGAACCCTAAAGCGATCATAATCGGAAGTTAAACGTGTTTTTTTCCTTCCGAATATAATAGTCTTTTGTATCTCCTGGACACTAACTGATGCATATTCGGTAAGTATCTTTTTCATGTGGCTACCGATTGTTTGTATTCGTTAGGTTATGTTGAAATATGTATTCCGGTTAGTTATATTCGGACGCTTACGTTGAACTAAAACTACTGATTATGATTGTACCTTGTTTTCCTATTTAGGGATAGACGGGGTAAAAAACCCGAAGACGCAATTATCTCGAATAGTGCAAGGCTGTAAAAGCGTAAGAAATTGACAGCTAGTGCAAGGAGAGCTAGGGCCACTAAATCCACTTCAAGTGCTCAAGATGGAACTCAACAAGCTTGTCAAGAAAGTGTTCAACCAACTGCCCCACAATCAGAGCCAGTTCAAGAAGGTGTAGAACTAACTGCTCCACAATCACAACCTAAAATTTAACCTACTGTTCAACCAGAAGCACCAGAAGATAGAGTAATGGAAGTAGGACAACCCAAAGGTGCGCTAAGAGAAGGAGAAGCCAAAAAAAAAAAATCCTCTTCGAAAGAAGGTGAAACACCTTGTCCCAAAAGAACTCAAGGTGAAGGATATTCCAGAAGGTGTAATACTTGGGATGTCGTACGATGGAGGAGAATTGTTATTTGGATACAAAGATTCCTGGGCAAGAGAAATATATGAAACCGAGGTAATAATCGTATCCATTTTATTTACGAATTTTCTTTTGGTTTGTAATAGTTTTAAGGGTTATAGGTTTAGTTCATTCTAATTGTTTTTTTACTTGTCATGTGTATAATAGTATCATTCCGATGCGGTTTGTTTACTCAACCCACCGCTGCAACACCTAAAATGCTGGAATGGCCTTTATCCGGTGAATGTGAAAGGTTCAAGATAATTATTGCAAATTCAGGGTTGGCTGATGCTGATGAGAACTCTATGTTGGAACATGACCGGGTGGCTATATCGGCGTTTGGGGAGAGAATTTATCCTGAGACCGACACCTTCCATATGCCATTTGGAGAGATGACGATTACCCCAGATGATGTTGTGTAGATTCTTAGACTCCCTGACCATGGAAAAGGTATCAGGGCTGATTTCACAAAGCAGTTGGAAAGGCCCAAACTTTATGCTCTAACTAACAAGTGTTTTGGTTAGGATGAAGAAACATCAAAATCTGAGTTCAACAGATGCATGAATTATAAAACTAGACAATTCAAAATTAGTACTCTGATGGATATGTTCAGGGGCACCTAGGAAAAAGAAAAGAAAGGAACTTTAACTGATGAGCAAGTGAACCATGCGGCCGCCGCATATCTCCTATGTGTATTGGGATGTGTCATTTTCCCCAATACCAGTGGCAATCGGGTCGACGCCAACCTTTTAAAACTTCTGGATCCTCTCGATAAAGTGCATGAGTAACTCTTGGGGCACGACATGCCATGCGTGGTTGATGGAAGAGTTGAGAAAGGCGTCGAGGCTTGGAATTAGCCAAGTGGCTGGGAACGTGAGTCTACTACAGGTATTTTTATTAAATGTACATACTTGGTTTTTTATTTTATTTTTATACCATTGGACAATCAATTTCCTAAAACTTGCAAAAATGGCAATATAGACATGGATCTACGACCACTTCCATATCTTGGGATTAGCCATTGAATACCCGGCGTGGGCGTCATGTCATCCTAGAGTAAAAAAGTACGTCTTCGATGACAACCATTCTAGGACAAAGGAGAAGCAGATGATTCGTTTGAGGGAGATTTTGGACTCACTGAAAGCCCAAGACGTATGCTTTGATCCATACAAGGAAGACCGAGCTAAGGGACATATCACAGGTTGGTCCGATTTGGCCCTTTATTTTGGACCATTGTGGCACCCAACGTGATATGTGATGTACAATTCCTCTAGGGTGATGCGAAAAAACGGTTATATACAAGCTATACCAAAGTGGCAAATCCAAGGGAAATTCATTTTGGATGTGGAACAAAGCAATTCTGATAAAGATTCTATCACGGTGTTTTACAAGGGTAAACCATCCTGTAAAGAACATTGGGATAGAAGGATGGATTACTTGATCCACGGTGGAAGGCAAGCCAACCAAGGTTTTGAACATGCTCCCAACTATATGGATTGGTACCGGAATGTTTCTCATTTTCATGTAATCCGTGATCTTAAAGAAAAACCCGCACCGTATAAGAGTATCCTCAAAGAGAAACCTCCGGGTTTTGATAGATTGGTACGTATTGG
The DNA here is from genome assembly GCA_023529315.1 of Papaver bracteatum. NCBI lineage: Eukaryota > Viridiplantae > Streptophyta > Magnoliopsida > Ranunculales > Papaveraceae > Papaver > Papaver bracteatum. Next base: position 566,243 of record JAJJWX010002732.1, on the reverse strand, counting down.
TTTCGTAATTTAGTTTAATTTTATGGGTCAAAATCATACTAGTAACTGTTTGACGGTATGCTATGTTTTAAAATAGATGAACATGTTAAGAGGTTTGTCAAAATGGTGCACTAAATGCATAAAATCCGGAGAGCCTGTTCTAATTGAGAAGATAAAAGAGCACCAAGATTTAATTGATAACGTTGACAATGAGGAGTATGCATCTCGCTTCAGGGAAAAAGGAAAGAAACCTACAACGAAGCTGAACAAAAGAACTCGGGCGTCATCGAGCACTCAAGTTGAAGGCTCAAATGATGAAACCAATGATGGTTCGGGCCCACGTCGTGGAGTTCGTAAAGGTCGCAAAGTCAAGGAAAATAGGAATGACTAAACTCTTGATGTTTTGTTAACTTTGTTTATGTCGGATTATGTCTTTTTCAAAGTTTGTGTCGGATTATAAGTTTGGTACGTTATGTTTATGGTTTGTGATGGTTCGTTTTATGGATTATGAATGGTTTTATTACTATCTTTATGCATTTAACGATGACTCGCAAGCGAATCAGATGCATAGAGTGTAACTCTGTTGAATTTGATACACACAATTGGAAGATAAGTTTATACACTTACCTTCCGATTCTGGGGATTTTGCTATTTTTGGTCAGAATCGGAAGCTGTTTATATTATGTGTCTACCGATTATAATCATTGGTAGGATTAGTTTATATTTTATCCTCCGATTATTCTATGTGAAGAAAACATTGTCTCCTGTATCCAAACAACACCATAATCGGTAATAAATTTAACTTATTAAACTTTCGATTTTTTTCATCGGTAGGGTTAGTTTATATTTTTCCTCCGATTATTGTATGTGAAGAAAATTTTGTCTCCTGTTTCCAAACAACACTATAATCGGTAACTAATTTAACTTATTAAACTACCGCTTCGTATAATCGTTCGGTTTCATAACCTACGATAACTCCTATTATGGGTGCATCCAACAACAAAACATGGTTTTCCCAATGAAAAATAATGTCACAAATATATGAATTTGCGTTAGAAATATGGTTTTCCAACGATTTCCGTGTGTCGGTCAATGCGTTACAAAAACAGGTGTTGCAAATAATCTGGCCGACGCCAAAAGCGTCACTTATGCCTATGGACTTTTGTAGCACAATTTTCTATCACAACTACATTTTCTGCGTCACAAATGAAATTAATTAATTACAATTATATTGATTTAATATATATATATATATATATATATATATATATATATATATATAAAATTGAATGTGTTTCCATTAATTGATTTTGTCTATTTTATTAATAAATTAATTATTTATCAACAATTTTTTGGTGCCGCAAAAATAAATAAAAATTGTGGAACTATTGTTGAGGTTATCAAGAGGCATCGAATAAATTGAACACGATTGAGAAATGATAGTATATAATTTATTTTCATCATACGATAATTACAATTTGAACAATAATTATAATTAGGCAATTAACCTTGTACAAGGAGTACTAAAAAAAAAAAAAAAAAACCAAAACTCGATCTAAATTGTATAGTCTGTACATTGTCGATGTAAAGCGATATCTTTAATCAATGAACTGTATCATCTTTTGACAACAAAATTTGATTCAAATCTTCATACTAATTTGTTGTTGCTCTAGAATTTGTTCTTTAAGTTGAAGTTGGCTGTTGGACAATAAGACCATATTTTTCTTTCTCTTGAAGGAGGAATAGTTGTCTTGCTTACCTGTAAAATGAATTACAGGTACAAAAATTGTAAGTAATGATCTTGTTAGATCCAAAAAAAAAAAGAAAAAAAAAAGCAAGCGCATATTAAAGCATAAAAAAAGAAACTCATGATCTAAAGATTATTAAGTAATAGAGAAACTAGTATATCAAACAAACAAAAAATCCTCCAAGTTACAGAGTTTGTGCGATTATATCAGATTCGCTATCAATATATATATGATTTTTCTTTCCATTTCTCCATCAAAATATATTTTTGTCCCATGAAGAACAAAAAAATATGTAGAAAAAGTATGAAATCAAACAAAGAAAAACCAAGTGGGAGAAAATCCATACCATATATGATATAAGTTTTGAATCTAAAATCAATCAAAGCGTTAAAAGGGGTTAAATCAATCAAACAAGTGTTTTGAATCTAAATCAATCAAAGGGGTTAAAAGGGATTTGGTGGGGGTGATGATGGAAGCGGCTAAGTTTAGAGATATGTTCGATGGGGTTTAGAAGAAAGAATTGGAGAAAAAGATAGAGGTTACAATTTTAGGGTTATTCAACATATACATTTTTTATAATTAATCGGTTATAGAAAGAAAAATATATGGAATGTGTGGAGAGATTTTTATTTCACCAAAATTAAAGGCGGGATTTTAAAGATAAAAATGGTTAAGTGTAACAACCACCTAATAACTTACCAAGTTCGTGGCATCATGCTACTTTTAAGGAAAACAAAATGCGGCAACAAATTTTATATTAATTTTATATTTTTGTAAAATATTTTCTTCACACTTTGAAACTCGAAAAAATCAATTTTCTATTTTTTTATGTTTTTTCTAAATTCGAATTTTATTTACCACAGCAACACAAGTATTGCAAATTAGTATGTTAACATTATTTTTTTTCTTAGCTAACAAAATATATATGCGACACGCAAGACGTCACAAATGCATAATTTTAGTGACGCATTTTTAAATATTGAAAATATAATGTCACAAATATTGTTGTTTGTAGTGGTCATAGTTGGCTCTCCACCCTGAGCCAAGTGGTCATGCTTGGCTCTGCACCCTCCTAACTTATGGTTTTCTACGTATAATTGGTAGGTATTGAAGTTGGATTATCTACCGAATATAAAAGATTTCAAAACTCACCAGCTGAAGGATTTATCAAAAATCTGTTTTTAGGGCAACCTATAATCGTAAGATTTTTAACCTACTATTCCTCCGATTATGGGTGCATCCAAAACACAAACCAAGTGGTTATGGTTGCCTCTGCGCCCTGAGCCAAGTGCTCATGCTTAGCTCTGCACCCTCGTAATCTATGGTTTGCTATGTATAATCGGTAGGTTTATACGTTGAATTATATACCGAATATAAAAGATTTCAAACTTCACCAACTGAAGGATTTATGAAAAATCTGTTTTTGGGGCGACCTATAATAGTAAGGTTTTGTAACGTACTTTGATTCCGATTATTGATGCACCCAAAAAATCACTGTAATCGGGAACATATATCACTCCTTGGATTCCGATTATAACAACCGAAAGTCCTTTTGTTTCCTGTATCCAAACAACATTATATTCGGATAGTAAGTTAACTCATAAAGATTCCGATTATGTTAATCGGTTGCTTGTTTAACCAAATAAACTACCGCTTATATTAAATCAGTAGGATTTTATATTAATAATTTTCCGATTATATCCATTACATAAAGACCTTAACATTACAATCTCTTTAAAACCACCTAAATACTCTTACAATCACTTAAAAGTATTAAAAAATATCATAACGTCCAGACACCACAAAAATTGTCCCTCTTGATTTGGTAACATCCTTCATGTGCAAATCGTTTCCCGTGGAGGTCTATATACCGATGATCAGCAAGATTTCTCTGAAATTACGAATGAGCAAGTTAGTATTAACGAATGAGTAACAAGTGAGCCAGAGTTATGAAAGAAACTCACTCGTTTTTGACACGTCCATTGAGGAAAAGCATCCCTAACAAATCGTTCTTCATCTTTAAGATTGTCAATCTCCTTATCGACCGCCTTTTTTCTCATCTTAATGTCATTGGATGATCTTCGAATTCGATTACCATCTAACGCCTCAAATACCATTAAAATACGGTTCCATAACTGCTCTTCGGATTCCCGTTTGTGGAGCTTGTGAACACGATCGTGAGCAGTTACCACAACCCACGCTCTATAAATAGCACAATCTTCTTCTTCGGCAAAAGAAATATCCATGTTTTTGTTTTCAAAATTAGAACTGAAGAGAGGAAAGAGTTTGGTGCACATTAGGTTGATAGGTATGAGTTTCTTTATATAGGTTTATGGAACAACGACTATTTTTCTTTTTCCAAAAAATTACAACGGCTATTTCATTAAATAGGTTTAAAATGCAACGGTTATATTGACGAAGGTTGAATCTGGGGTTATAATCGGTAGTTTACAAGTTGGATTATCTACCGAATATAGCAAATTTCAAAATTCACCAGGTGGAGGATTTATGAAAAATTTGTTTTTGGGCCAACCTATAATCGTAATGTTTTTTAACGTACTTTCCTTCCGATTATTGCTGCATCCAAAACACAAACCCAATGGTTTTTGTTCTATGGAATTTGGCTAAGGTTGAATCTGGGCCTACTTACAATCGATAGTTTTACAGGTCAAATTAACTACCGATTATAAAAGGGAACATTAGCCGAAATATCCATACCATAATCGGTAGATTATTATTAATTTTTAACAACCGATTATTTTTAACCTCCCGATTGTGGTTTTTCCTACCGATTATGTAAGGGCATAGTTGCCATTTCAAAAAATCACGGATAAGGGATAGCTTAGATTTACGTTTGTGTGACCTTTTTTGTCTTTTTGTGTCGCCCCTAGTTCTGTTGGGGTCGCCCCTAAAAATGTCTAGGCTCTATAAATCTCAATACAATTTTATTATCCTATTGATTCAATAAAAGCTTACATGCACAACTCAGTCGCTTACCTGGGCTCAGACCCTGCATTCTAATACTCCTACATGGGCTATCAGCCATGTTTTCAAAGATTTATAGGGGTATTGGCTTATTACACTTGCAACGTTTTTACACTTGCAACTAGTAAAAAACACATTATGTTGAATCTGCAGAGTGGATGTGAGACCAGTACTCTTTCACAAGTTGCCCAAATAACGATCCTTCCATCCTCATCAACTTCATTGGTTCATCATACTCCATAATTTTCCCTGTAGGACAACACGGTTATACTGATCAGTTTAAAGCACTGCCAATATAAGAAAAACATGTAAGCAAGTAACGAAATAATAAAACTTGATATATAGAACTTACCGTCACTAAGCACAAGCACCATTGAACTGTCTGTAATGGTGGGTATCCTGTGGGCTACTGTGATAACTGTGCATTTTTTGAATTCTGTCCGTATGGTTTTCTGGAGAATGGCGTCAGTTGTGTTGTCTATTGAAGCAGTAGCTTCATCGAGCACTAATATCTGGCTTCCCCTTAACAACGCGCGCCCCAAGCAAAATAACTGACGTTGTCCCATGCTCCAGTTCACGCCATCTTGTTGAACTAAAATATTATTTCAAAAGACTTTCAAAATAAATCCAAGCAAAATAGATGATTTGTCCTGAAATAAAACAGAATTTTAGGCTGGTGAAACTGCAGCATTTACCTGAACTATCTAGACCTTCTTCTTTCTCTTGTACTGTCTCCCTAAGCTGGCATTTTGCAAGAACCTTCATAGAATGATCTCATTAGTTACAAATACCAAACACAACTGCTTTTCCAATAGAAATAACCAAACCCATCGAATAAGTAACAACAAAACGTACCTCCCAAATTTCCTGGTCTGTATGTTGGGAAAGGGGGTCCAGATTGTATCTGACAGTCCCGTTGAAGAGTGTTGGATCCTGAGGTATGATACCTAAGCGTGATCTTAGGTCATGAAGACCTATTGTTGAGATGTCAACCCCATCAATAATGATTTTTCCTTCTATCGGTTCAACAAGTCGAAACAAGGCACCAATTAGAGTCGACTTCCCGCTGCCAGTTCTACCAACGATCCCAATCTTTTGACCTCCTTCAAATGTGCAACTAATCCCATGAAGAACAATTGGAGTATTGAGCCTATACCTTATCTGCTTTATACATAATTTCTTAGTATACGAGTGAATCTTGAAAAGACATGACTTTGCAAGTCAAACACAAAAATCACATTACTTGTACCTTCAAACCACGGATCTCCACTCTACCAATAGCAGGCCAGCTAGGGAGGGGTCTATTTTCTTCAATGACTTCTGAGGCTTCACTAGGAATTTGCATGTACTGGTTTAGCCTTTCTACAGAAATGATATCATTTGCTAGTGTGCACTTAACTTGAACAGCAAAAACAAGATGCATATTCAATGCAAGACCAAAAGCCAGTGTCATCCCAATATATCCTGCCATAAGAAAGATCGATAAACAAAGCATATTCATTAGTGAAATTACTTCAGAAGAATGGGTCTGATTAGTCAGTTTGTATTCTATTTGAATGGTAATCCTGTTAAAATTAGACACTGGAGATAAATCTGTGTAAAAGGGAACATGGACCTACCAGAACCAATAGTTTTTGCAGGAAGCAAAACCATCACAAGAGTCGAGGAACAGAGGATAATGGCACAAATTGTTTCCAAACGTTGGATCAACCATTCATTTCCAGAAAAGATGTGAAACGAAGAACTAGCATTTCTGTCGATAAGATAAAGATTTTCGGTGAAGAACCGATCTTCCACTCCAAAAGCCCTAATTGTCATTGCTCCTGTTATGGATTCGCCTAGATGGCTCGCTATCATAGACTTTGATGTTCCATTGATTCGCATGAACTCATTTGCAGAAGCAGAGTAGTACCTCTAATGGGTTTAAAGACATAATTCCACAGGGTTACTTGTCTAGAAAGAAGAAAAAGAAAACATATAAAAGCAAACTACTAACTTCTAAAATATAGAAAAGCAACGAAACACAGTGTCTTTCCCCTATCTCATCCTCAAGTTGCATAGAAATTGTCCTTCCCAATGTTAGAGTAACAGTTTGTGGTTTAATACTACCAAATGCCAGGTTTTAATAAGTTCATCCAATGACGATGTAAATAACACCACAAGTTCTTATGACCACAAAGATTAATGACAAGACAAATGTTGGATATTTACCTGTACAAGAATCACCATATAGACCATTGGTACGGTGACAAACACAACTTGCCAAGTAATAACAGCTAGGACTCCAAGATAGACTGCAGTAGTAATGACACCCATAACAGCCTTAACAAAATTGGATGCGAGATCTAGGTCTACAATACTCAAATCTGATGAGACCTACATCAGAAACAAAAAAAGATTAAGCTTGCGCAATTCTATAACAACAACAAAAATTCATTATGAACCTTGGGATCACCTACCCGACTTAGTATCCTTCCCAAAGGAGTAGACTCATAGAAAGCCGTCGGTGCATGGAAAAGAGAGCTCAATAACTGTTCAAATATCGACTCTGAAGCCGTCATACCTAAAGCAACTGTAGCAAGAGACCGAAAGAGCGTAAAGAACATAGAACTACATCCAATTAGAGAGAACGTCAGGACCAGACGCAATTTGCTGACTACAGGATTCTGAACATTAGCAGCCATCCAATAGTTCTGTAATACTTGAAAAGCCAAAAAAATGATTTGACTTATAATAGCTACAGAAAAGTAAAAGAATCCTTTATTCTGATTCAAATATTCTAGATACGGCTTCCACCCAGTGTCCCCAGTTTCCCTCTCTTCTTGTTCGATCAGCTGATGCTCTACTGATCCAATCAATTGATCCCTACAATAAATATTCTGTGCACCCTCTGAAGAGATTCCACATTTATCAGGAGAAGTGCCTGTTTCAGTAGTAGCTGTAAAAAGGTCATGAAATGCTCGATTAGAAGACAGCATCAGATGATATGGAGCCACATGCTGGATTTCCCCATCTGCCATCAACTGTCACGAGGAAAAACAAGTTTGACTTGTGAGATATCTGTATCTTGCTTTTAGTATGCAAATTACTATACTCTTGCATCTTCATTTGAATTGTTCGATGATTTTGATGCAGTTTATGAAACTTAAAAAATAAAGAATTATGCAGTTTGGAAGGATTTAACGTATAAACTAACCAAAATAGAATCAAATGATTGGAGGAAATCGACTTGGTGAGTAACAAGTAAGACCGTCTTCCCTGATAAAGCTCCCATTATATATTCCTGATAAAACAGAGTAAGACTTCAGTAGGATGCAAATAAAAAATACAAGATACTGCACGAAGGAAGAAATTGCGAGCTCACATTGAATATGTTACCGGCAGTATCAGCATCAACTGCACTAAATGGATCATCCAAAAGATATATATCAGCATCCTGATACAATGCACGAGCAAGTTGAATGCGCTGCTTCTGACCACCACTCAAATTAATTCCTCTTTCTCCTATTTCAGTAAGATCACCATAAGGTAGCATTTCAAGATCTTTTACCAGCGAACACTTCGCTATTGTTTCTTGATACTTTTGCTTATCCATGGTGCATCCAAACAGAATATTATCTTGAATACTTCCTGACTGGATCCATGCCAACTGAGAAACATACGCAATCTTTCCATAAGCTTGAACCTGTAACATGAAATGGTGAATTCAAAAAACATGGGTCATGAGTATCTTACTGCCATTCAAGTTTTTGAAATGAGAATGAATGTAAGGATTCTCCATCTTGAATCTATACAGCTTGTATTAGGGCTATGCTTCTCATGATATCTCAAAAGTTTCCTGATACTCAAGAGACTTGTAAAGGAAAAGTAATCTAACAAACAGATGTTAATTATAAAGATTTTCTTAGATACTCAAAATCTCAAAGGATTGGCATCCCAATAGTTATAGAACAAATAACTTCTGCGAATGATAATAACTCACCATTCCATCCACCTTAGGAACTTCTCCAAGAATTGCAGCTAAAAGGGTTGATTTACCTGCACCAACTTCTCCACAGATAGCCACTTTCTCACCATACTTAACCTCAAGGTTTACACTCTTTAAGGTGAGTATTGACGGATTCCCTTCCCATGAAAAATTACCTGAACTGATAGAAATGGCATGCTTATGGTACTCTGTACATTCCATCTGCCTGATTTTTTTACAATCTAACTCCTCTGCAGCAAGAAAAATCGCAATCCGCCTGAACGCAACTTTTGCATGAATGGTCATTGCAATAATATCTGGAGTCAGCATGACAGGTTCCTGCAATACCCGCAGTGTTGCTAGAAAAGTGAAAACATTACTAGGATTGAGAGGAACCCTAGTGAAGTAACAAGTCACAAAAGTTGCAGAAGAGACCAATATAGGTGAGATCCAAAACAGAAATGTATTATATCCTTTCATTCGCTGAGCAGATTCCAAAAATTTGACCTCCTCTTTCCTTAGTCTATCTATAACAGATTTGAAATACATCTCCCAAGCATAAAGCTTTAAAATCTTTATGTTGAGAATAGCTTCTGATATAGCCTTCAGCCTTTTATCTTGCGCTATTACAAGCTTACTCTGAAATTTATGCTGTAATTTAGCCAAAGGAGTGTTGCATATCACAGAGAGTATAATAACAATTAAGGCTGCAAACGATGCAACCCCTACTGCACGGAAAAGAATTGCTAATCCAAGACATATTTGAAGGCATGCTGCCCATGTTTGATGCAACCAAATAGGAAATTCCCCAACTCGATAACAATCTACAGTAACATAGTTGATTATTTCACCAGCTGAAAGCTTTGTCTTAGCAGCACTAGAAACCCTGAGTTGCTTTTTATAAATAGCTGCTGAGAGCAAAGACCTAACTACAATTCCCATTGATCTACATCGAAAAAACCACTGTCTCTGTGAGATGGACTCGATGAATTTTGTGAAGAGCAGTAGTATAACTAGTATATATCCCTCGTGTTTAAAGGATTCTTTACCTTCTGCAACGTCAATGAAAGCACCAAGAAATAATGGAATTGCTGAAAGAGTTATTGTATTGAAAAGAGCAAAGAAGCCAGAAATTAAGATCTCTTTCCAATAACATAAAATGATTACCCATAAAATTGACGGTTCAGTTTGCTTTTGTTTCTTCAGCTGTTCCATAAACATTAAGTAACATGTTTCTGATCTATCTCTCTTTCTTAACATGGGTATATCATCATCTTCAAGTGCCTTTTTCTTACCCTTTTTCATCAACGGATTCAGCCACCAAAATGATAATTTACTAAGAAACCCAGCTTTTGCAAAAGGAGTCTCACTCTTAATATGGTTATCCATACTTTTGCTTACCTAGTTGAAGTGTATAATTCTCACCATTTAAAGTGTTTCAAAGAGCATTTCCTAAAATGGTTGATACTTGTTCTCTTCTTTTTCGGTCCTTAAAATATTTTGATTATAATGCATAATATGAAACAAATTATGTCAAAGTCATTATTTGTCAGCAAAATTAAAAAAAATGCAATCTAAAAGACTTTTAGTTTTAAGGTCTATAAAAGAAATTGAATCTACAGGGTGGGACTAGTATGATATTCTTTCTTGATGTCGACGGCTGGCTAAAACATACAAAACAACAAATATGGAAACAGTGAATCTAACTAGTAAGTATCCCACATGTTTTAAAAGATTCATTAACTTGCAAAATTTCAAAGAAACAATGGACTTGCTGAAAGAGCTGAGACATCAAACGATTGATGGTTTGCTTTGCTTCTGCAGTTTAGTTTCTCCATTTTCAGTTACATCTGTCTTTCCTAAAATGATTTTCTTCGTACGCTTATTCTCAATGGACTTCTACTAGGATATCCAGCACTAGATAAAACAATCACTTGTTAACTAGCATCCATATTTCTGTTTCTAATTTCAGTCATACACTATCACCATTTAGAGTTCCATACCAGTTATTTCACTAATTGGAATGCACCTTGTACTCTCATAACAATAATGGAATGCACATGGTGGGAATAATGACAAAATATCTAACAACTTGACTTAATATAAGAAACCAGACATGCACTAACATACCTCTTAGACTTGAGCTACATATGTATGAACATGAGCCGACCAATCACCGCTCCGGATCTCCCACGTTAAACGAGGATGTAAACTGTGCACGAAGCTGGCATTTCGATTAAAATCAATGTTGAAATCTTGTCTTTTCTTCCAATTTGTAGTGATGAATCATTCAGACACCCCACAACTCTGACGAGTCATATTGTTGAAACTGGAGTGTATATATATCCATCGTGGTAAGTTGAGCCAATGCTGATTCAAGAATAAACAATAAGATTTGGTTTTGACCTTTTGTCAAACACCTAAACGGCATTGTTTTGTTCCCATAAGTCGATAGATCTTCAGAAATGGAAGTGGAAATTTTGGGAACGTAAAATTGAAAAGAAAATTCTTTAAAGTCAATAGCAATGCTCATGAAGAATGTTAATTTGATTCAATTCCCAAATTTTTGTTTCAATAGTTCCAAACTCGTTAAAGGGAGTTGTGGAAATTTTTCTTTCAATTTTATTTCATGGGAGAAAGTCCAGTCAACTTAAGTCAATTGACTGTGTGCTTAAGTTGGCCGGAACTGAATGACTATGTGCGGAGCCAGCTCCCGTTAAGGTTCATACAATAACCTGCAATGGACATTCTTCAACATTGCTAATGGTGGCGTCAAATTACTAGGGATAGTATTAAAATTCATATAAGACAAAAAAATAAATAAATTATTTTATACGTTTTGATTTCCTTCCTAATAAACTGATACCCCATTAGTGGTGATGTCATTCTTAATAATTTTCTATCTTGAATTAATTTTAGGTTAAAGGTAAAAAGTTTTAAGGACTATCTAATTTCAAAACTACAAAAGCATTTGCATAATTTGATTGGAAAAATGGATGACCGCCCTTTCAAATGTGACAAAACCGCACCCTTACTGATCCACATGGGCGCCCCCCTCCAATCCGTGAGGAGACGGTTTTTCTTGGAGGTTTATTTTCACAAAAATTCTTGTTGAACCCAGACTTTGAACAAACAACATACTTACACCAAACTAGGGGTGTGCAAAAAAACCGGAACCGCGGTTTTCACCCGCAACCGTCCGCAAAATTGCGGATGAAAACCAATCCGCAAGAGGCTACGGACCGGACACGGTTGAGTTTTCAAATCCGCAAGGTTTAGCGGCTTGGTTGCGGTTGGATTCGTAGAACCGCGGTTTTAACCGCAACCGTAGGGTAGTAAGGATAAACCCAGTTAAATAAATCCCAGGTGCAATATCATTAAGGTTGTGTTAAATAAAGACCATGTGCAAGTGTTAAGGTACTAAGTTATGGGCTTACCAACCCTGCTAAAATGAAAAATTGTTTTATCTTATACTGATGATTTCATGATTTGGGTATTAGCAGCCTTGGATTTTGTCGCATTCACAAACAGATGACCAGCTAATGGGCCATCTTATCATGCACTAAACACCGTGTATACTTAGTTGAGGGGGCGGGAATCAGGAAGAGCAACACCACAATGAAGCTTTGCTGCAAAGCCTTCATAGATCCACATAAGTTGTTTGATGAAATGCCGCATATGGATTTTTTTTTTCCTTCTGACCAAAACCGCGGTTGATCCGCAACCGTCCGTAAAAATCCGCTGATCCGCGGATGAAAAAACCGCGGGTGATTGGACCGGACACGGTTTGATTTTCCAAAACCGCAACTTTTACGGTTTGGTTGCGGGTGACCCCAAATCCGCAACCGTCCAACCGTTGCACACCCCTACACCAAACCAAATATTTTCCTTTAATGGCGGGCCCACCAGTTTGTGTGTAAACGGTTTTTATGTTGTTTGAAATGGCAGACTGTTTAGCACTATGATCCTTACAAAATCATTCTAACTTGGCTTAGTAGTTGACAGACATTGATTATTCCAATAATGTCTCTCATGTTTGAAAGATGAATAATATAAGAAATCTATTATTGGGGTTGCAGTGCAGACAATTTGGAGCTAAAGAAACATAAAAAAGGTCATGAAATACAATCTTCAAAACCCCTTATCCTACTACTTCTTTTAATGGATAATATGCTCTTGATTCAATTAGCGCTAATGTTGGTGATTAACTAAACTAATTAAGGTTAGTGATTGAATTAGTTTAACGAGTTGATTTACATTTTGGTAATTTTTATTTTATTTTATTTAGATGAGAAGTGGAAGAAGAAGAAGGAACTTTTTTAATTTGTTTTTTGAAAAACCCTACAAGAATATGAAGAAATATAAGCTCAAAATAGTCAAGAACATCTCTAACTTAACTCCATTACAATTTCTTTTTTGCTTATAATCGCGTAAAGTACGTAAATAGTTTGATTTTTTTCCCAGCATTTACGACTGTAATATCATGAAATCCTAGTTGTAGCACCAGTATGCTGCAGGGAAAACATAACTACCCATCCGTACCGTAAACAAAAGTCTACGATTGGTAAATAAAGAACTCTGAGCCGTATGTATAACATACAACTGGGAAATGAAAACATCATAGACGTAAATATTAGTTACGGCTAGAAATGTAATTGTCATGGCCATAATCCCAAACCCAGCCGTTGTATTAATTAATAAGATTGCCAGGTGCGCCGGGTATGACTTCATAATACCCAGCTGTTTTATTAACACGACCGGATATAAGTTTATACAAATATCCGAGTATAAATTTTACTCATACTCATTCCCAAATCGAGTATAACGTTTTATTTTTGAATTTTTGATCCCCTTACGGCCAAGAATTTTGAACTTCCTAACCGTAATTTGCTATTTAGGGAAAGGAAATAAGCATTGTGGTTGGGAATTTTATATATTATGATTGGGTTTTCTTATGGAAATCAGAACCACATATGTTTAGAAAAATCCTTACGATAGACAAGTACTTACTGATGGAAATTTAAAATAAATTCCACCGTAAACCTATTTTTACGGTTGGGAATTGCTATTTTTCCAGTCGTAATAGTTGATTTACGATTAAGAAAATAAGAACTATTATCGATAAACAGTTTCAGAAACCCAATTTTAAAACCTAACTTCATCGAATCTCATCTTTTAACCTATGAAAAGTTTCAGAAACCCAATTTTAAAACCTAACTTCATCGAATCTCATCTTTTAACCTATGAAAAGAAAAAAATAATTGTGGGCTTTTCGATTGTTATCTTAAAGCAGTCATTTCTGGAGTACTAACTTCTATTTCAACAATTTCATCCACCAATTCTTTATTTTTCGATTTCGATGATGATTCTAAACCCAATTTTAAAACCTAACTTCATCGAATCTCATCTTTTAACCTATGAAAAGAAAAAAATAATTGTGGGCTTTTCGATTGTTATCTTAAAGCAGTCATTTCTGGAGTACTAACTTCTATTTCAACAATTTCATCCACCAATTCTTTATTTTCGATTTCGATGATGATTCTATTTTAGAATCGATAAAAAAAAATCGAGAGAAGGGGTAATGGAGAAAATCTAGAGAGGAAAGAGAAGAGAAGATTGTTTTGTTTTTTATTTTTGAATTAGATTTATGTTAGTTATAAGGGAAGGGTATTTTTGACTGCTAGATATTAGGTCCTCTCATATTCACAATCAGAATATTTGAATCCTATGCGGCCGTAAACCCCTTCCTTTGCGATCCCAATAATGGATTTCTTGAATATACGTCTATCATAAATTACATGGAACCCCATTTGTATATATGCAGTGATTTTGGTTATTGAGGTCTATCTTAACCCATTACCTAGGGATGTACAGATGATGTGAACATCATCTTTTTCATACATCATTTCAGCTCAAAACTCGAAAAACGTAAGAGAATTTTTCAAAATGGTAGAAGTTAAATTCGGTCAACGATTCGTGATTTGGTTATAATTCGAAACGACATATGTACGTGTATATTTCGTTTTAGACATATGAATTTGGACCTCAAAATTCGGATACATAGATATATATACATAAGTAAATTCGTTTTCTAAGAAACAGCTCCACTAGATTGGAATAATCAGCAATTCCTAGGAAAAACATTGTTTTGTCATCTCTTTCTCTCCTCTCTCTCTAGGAGATTTTATACTTCCACAACAACCACCAGAAAGTTACTAGAAAGTTACCAGTAAACACCACTCACAACCCAATAAACACCATAAAGTAGCCAGTAACCACCGCCGGTGACGGTGATGATAGTCGAAAACCACCATTAATTACATCTATTATCTCAAAGTTCTGAAACAACAATCATATTAATATTTTTATCTCCCTAAGCCTGAGTTCTTCAAGTTCATGAACCACTAAAGCCTCCGAGACACCAAGTTACAGAGATACTAAGACCTAAGATACAAACACTGAAAAACCACTTTTAAGGACTCCAAGATTGTTTAATCTTTCTTACCGGTTATAAGACCCTGATTTGCTTTTTCTGATTACCTCTTTAATTCTAGTTTAGTTAACTGTTAATTATCTAAGTTTTTTTTTTCTCCGTGTCTTCTGTTTGATTCAGAAGACTGACATTTTTCTACCTATTTTCTATTTTGGGATTGCTTGAATTTTTAATATTGATTACTATTCGTGTCTTCTTTTTTTCTGGTTTGCTTCATTATGGAAACCTAATCTCTTAAGCTAATTATCCCCTAATTGTTTTTGATTGATTGTTTCAATTTCAAGTTACCTTGTCTCTTTTCTGTTTACCCCTTAGCAGATCTATGAAATTCCATAAATTTTGCAAAGGAAAATTCAAATCTTTATCAAATCTGATACATACTCATTTGATCTCAGGTGCATTTTGCTACAATTGGAAAAAAGGGAAAATTTGGAGGAAACAAGGGATTCAAGGAAATACTCAAATCATTCTGCTAAACTTTTCCAAGCCAGAGGAGAAAGGTGAAATCACAATGGAGAATATGGTGAACAAAATATCATAAAAGCCGGAGGAAAGCACAACACAAGAGGTAAGCCTAAACCCCAATTATCAAAGCAAACATAGTATCATCCTTAGTTATGAAATCAGCAAAAATCCAAATGAAACTAGGATAGCAAAAACATCTACACAAAACTATATGTTCTCATTCAATCTTAGTATGTTAAGTGCTATGTATATGAATTATGAAGTAAATCTTACTATCTGCAGTAGTGGGATTTACTATCTCGTTTCTTGGAAAATCGCCATGTTCTTTTATGTCTCATCTGTGCATGGTATGAATATCGATTGTAATACTTACATGAGCTTTGTGTTAATTAAGTTTTTTTATCCTGTGATTTCTTATTTTTTGGCAATTCATTGGCATGATAGCTTGGAACTGTCAGGGATTAGGAAAATTAGATACTAGGAATAGCTTATTGGACACTTTAAACAAAGAGAACCCAGACATTCTATTCTTATCTGAAACTAAGCAACAAAACCATGAAATGCGCATTATACTCCAAAAACTAAATGTCTATAACTATCATCTTGTTCCACCAAGAGGTAGAGCTGGTGACCTCTACCTAATATGGAAGAGCAATGTGAATATTCAGATAAATGATTTTTCTCATAATCACATAAATGTAACAGTTACAAACCACGTAAATGATAGCAGTTGGATTCTTACTTGCTTCTATGGAAGTTCTTATAGACACTTAAAACTAAGTTCTTGTAAAATCATAAAAGACATGACTCAAACAATAGACAAACCTTGGGTTATAATAGTTGACCTAAATGTTGTTTTACATGAAGATGAAAATAAAAGTAGATTCCATTTCAAGAAGAATGAGGCTAAAAAGTTCATAAATCTCATAAATAAATGTGACCTTATGGACTTAGGTTTCAAATTACTTGGAACAATCACAGAGTCGACACAGAAAATATAGAACAAAGACAAGATAGATCTTTAGTAAACTCTAAATGGAACCGAAAATTCCCTAATTCAAACTTAACTCACTTAGCTCCTCTAGCTTCTGACCATGTCCCCATTATGCTCAATACCTAAAACCATTGGAATGATGGTGCAAAGCCCTTCAAATACTTTGGATAATGGATAAAGCATGAATAATGTATGCCAATTATCCAGGAAAACGGGAATACTCATGTTCAAGGTTCTCCAAGCTTCACAGTGAATAAGAAATTATCCAATGTAAAAGATATTTTAAGACTTTGGAATAGAAACAATTTTGGAGACATTCAAAACAATATAGAAAAAATAAAGAAAAGTATAGAAATAACAAACACAAATATAGTAAGAAATTACCCAAACAAGACTACTGAAATTGTAGACCTCAGGAAATGTCTGGAAATTTGATATGCTATAAAAGAAAAGTTTTGGAAAGATAAAAGCAGGGATCAAAATATTTCCCTAGGTGACAAAAATACAAAATATTTCCACAATAAAGCGAAAAAACATTTTCGTAGAAACAAGATAGAAATTCTTCAGAATGATAAGAACGATTGGCTGAAGACTAGAAAAGAGATCTCTTATTGCATGACAGATCACTTCCACAATATTGCAACAACAGTAAACCCAGATATTGACCATAACATGATAAATCTAATACCAGCTTGTATAAACCAGAAGGATAATGAAATGTTATGTAGTATCCCCACTGAAACAGAGATCAGGAAAACTCTCTTTTCCATGGAGCCGGATAAAATCCCGGGCCCGGATGATTTTCCACCCAATTTTTTCCAACAAAATTGGAAAACCGTAGGACCTGATTTAATAAACATGGTTCCAGCTTTTTTCAAAGCTAGGTATCTTTTTAAGGAAATGAATGCTTCATTCATTTCTCTCATCCCAAAAACTCTGAATCCGACTACTCCAGCGTTGTTTAGGCCCATAGCTATAGCTAATACTACTTATAATGTTATTTCTAAACTTATGGCTGGAAGATTAAAAGGACTATTGGGAAAGATAATTTCCCCCTATCAATCTGCCTAATGAAAAAATCGATATTGCTCATGAAACTATCCATAAGATGAAAAACTCAAAATCTAAAAAGGGGTTTATGGGATTAAAAATAGATATGTCCAAAGCATTCGACAAAGTCGAATGGGACTTCCAGATGCGGATAATGAAAAAACTTGGTTTCAATGATAAATGGTGTAGTCTAGTGCACCAATGTATCTCGACTACAACCCTCCCCGTGCTGATAAATAGGTCCCCTACAAAATTCTTCAAACCAACAAGAGGATTGCGTCAGGGAGATCCAATTTCCTCGTACCTCTTTTTGTTTTGCATGGAGTCCCTGTCAAGGAAAATTTCAGAAGCTGAAAACTCAGGTTTGATTAAAATTGTTCATAAAGCACCTACTGTTAGTCACTTACTTTTTGCGGATGATTGCCTGCTATCTTGTAAAATAACTGAAAAGTCTGGTCACAATTTGGTTAAACTTTTCAGATATTTTGGTGCCTATTCAGGACAACTGATAAATCTTGCTAAATCAGGAGTCTTTTTCAGCCCCAAAACTGAAACACACATTAGGCATAGAGTGAATAAAATCCTTGGAGTCACTGCTATCCCTATAAACGATAAATATTTAGGTTCTCCATTGTTCACTAATAGGTCAAAAATCGCATGTTTTGAACCTTTAGTGGGAAAAATGGCAAATAGAATGCTCACCTGGAAAGGTTCTCAGCATAACAATGCAGGGAAAACCATGATGATAAAAAATGTAACTACTTACCTTTATGTGTATCAAATGAACTGTTTCAAGATACCAGTAAAAATCTGTAATAAAATATCAAAAATACAAAGGGATTATTTGTGGGGGGAAATGAGAAAGGGTTAAATAAAGAAGGAAAAAAGGGAGTAAATCTCAAAAAATGGAAATCAATTTGCAAAGACCTTGAAGAATGTGGATTAGGAATAAAAGATATGAAGAATTTTAACTTGGCAATGATAGCCAAGATGGGATGGAGATTAAATGAGCAACCTGATTCACTTTGTGCCACTATACTAAAGGCTAAATACTATCCTGATAGTGATATCTTACACATAGATAGTGCACCAAAGAAGAAAGATAGCTGGATGCATTTAACTCATCTCTTCTTTGATTGTAATTTTGCTACACAAGTGTGGATGCATTTAAATTTAGATAAACAATTTGTTACAAATGGTACTAATACCTTTCATGAGTGGCTTAATGATTGTGTTGAACACCAGGATAGAGCCATTTATGGAATGAACCGGCAAGTACTATCTAGTGTCATAATTTAGTATATATGGAAGGCAAGGTGCAACATTACTTTCAGGAAGGAAAGTCAAAATAGTCAAAAAACGGCAGACATCGTAGAAAAATACATCAACAACTAAATGATTGTAAACAAAAAAGGCTACAACATAATGCACTCCCTATACTACAACAACAAGGATGAAAAAAATCTAAAAATAACCAAACAACAAACAATGGAACCAGTATCTACTATGACTCTGAAAATGAACATAGTATCGTCCATGATAGATTCAGCAGCAAAAGCAGGTATTGGATTAACTCTATGTGATTATACAGGTACCATCAGAGAAGCTAGGGGCCTTGATGTGGATTGCACTTCATGGGAACAACTAGAGAAGAAGGGGGATGAAGAGGCATTCCTATGGGAAGATGAATGGAGTGGTCACAACATATCTTTTAGAAGCAATTATGAACCTACTCTACTACTGTTGATAGGAAAGTACGCATCAGCAGCAGAGATACAGAATAAGTGCAGACTTTGGAAACAAGACAAAATTTGAAATCAACTTTATATCTCTAGATTTCATTTTAATTCGGATGTTTAACGTAATATGGGCAACCAAACTATCTCTTTTTTCCAACAAGTATGCAGTTCAGCATAATTGGAAAGTTTCTAGACTAAATACTTTATTAATTTACCTGAACATTCAAAGCTGGAATGAATATGTAACCGATATCCGAAATTCTGTTAACACAGATCAAGGAACCACTGCTTTAATAATACGAGGGAAACCTCTTTTTTCTAATAAAAAAAATGTTATAGGGCATGTGGCCCATGGATGTGCGGTCCATTAGGCGACTAGGTTTTCCCTTCCCTATATATTAGAACCTTGTATTATGTAATGGCTAATGCCTCTTTATAAATAAGAAGTTCTTCTCCTTCTCCATCTCTATCTCTTGCTTTAACCTAATCGATACTACAAAACGTTACCACCACGAGCTCTAACCCTGCGGCAATGGATTTTAGTTTTTTTTTTTTTTTTTTTTTGGGTTGCTATCAAATCTCTGAAGGATTGTTTTGGGATCGATGGAATCAATGGAATCGTCATCGTCAAAAACAGTTAAGTTGGATTTATTTTCTCCTAAATATTTTTACTTTTCCAGTTTTTGATCCAAGTTAAATCCAATATATCTATGCTAATCTCAATCACCAATTACAATCCCATGATCAATCGATTGATTACAATTTATAAATATATATTTTTTGTATGTTTATTATGCAATCAGATTTTATAATATATATTAATATTGGTTATGTTTATGCGGTGATTGATTATGTCCCAATACTATCTCCGCTGAAACGGAGATGAAAGAATGCTCCTGAAGACGAAGACTTTTGAAACGCAAATTTGAAAAGTGGAAAGTTTTCGGTCTGGTCCGATCCGATCCAACAAACCCGACCCGACCCAGATAACTCGGTCTAACCAGGTCTGACCCAGCTAACTCGGCTCACCCAAACCGGTCCATCCAGGTCCGGTCAAACTCGAACCAATCCATCCAACCCGGACCAGGCAAGTCTGTCATGTCCTGTCTCATGTTCCTTCTGGGATGTGCGCGACGAAGACCATTCTGGTTTTGGCTATATACGTTGGGAACCAAATCAGAGGTATGTAACTATAACGTGAGTTTTTATATGCTAAGCTTATTTACTCGCTAGGCTTATTTATTTGTTTTTAGAATATGCCTAGTTTTGTTTATTTTTGTCTTAAAATAAGTCAATAGCATATAAACGGTCAATTTAAATTATTTTTATTGATCTCAATCATTAAGAATTTTGGTCTTAATGCTATTTGTTCTCTTGAATATGATATTGGATATAGTTGAATGGTGTATTTTGTTTAATTGGTTGTACCAACTCAATTCCAATGTATTCATTTGGGGCTTATAAATACTTGAGCACCATTATTGGATACTTGATATTTTCCCAAAAATTTGAATGTTCCGTGGAATTTTCAAAACATATGTTCAAATAAAATCACATGTATTCCAATTATTTTGTGGAAAAACTCCCATTTATTTTTTTAGTAATATATTCAACTCCCAAATTTTTTTTTGGAGAAGTACTTGAGTCGAAATTTTTTCATTTCTCTACTTCATCCATTATACCAACGAACCGGTATATGTTGAAGTATGACAGTAAGATAATTAATTACTTTTTTTTAGTAATATATTCAACCTAAAGTAATTGGTTGACATGTGTAGTGATATTCTCATGGCCTAATGAGATAAACAAATTTCTCAAATTAAGCTAAGTGTAGCAAAAATGAAAATGGAAAGAACCCCAAAGTAATGAGGGTTAGACGTACCGACTCATATAAATCATGTGAAAAGGGACATATATATCATGAGAAAAAAAAATATTATTATTTTATTTTATTTTCCAGCAGTAATGACACCAAAGTATAGGTATCAATTGAACATGGGATCAGCTAAAATGTAATTCTAGCTCCCATCGTAAATAAAAGAGTTGGAAATGCACCTGGTCATAGGTGTTGGTATATACAATATAATGTGTATGTGTATCATAATAACAACCAATTTTCACATCAACTTTAATGGAAACAAGAACTTTGCCTGGCCAATTGACTATCTTATCGAGCGCAGCACTGCTCATTTTTTTTTTAAGATAGAACAAAGACGTAGCAAAATCTCTAGATGTACCAAGAGATAATCACACCTTGTTGAATTCCCAAGTAACCCGTGCAAATGGATTTCATGTGGAACATCAAAATGATGAGAATGTAATTGATTGCATCTTTTATAGTCACTAAAGTATTTGGAAGGAAACATACTTTAGAGAGACTAATGAGTCAATTTAGTGAAATGTAAATCACTATAGTATTAATTTGGATTATTGAACCGATATTGATTCCAATAATGAAATGTTGGGAATTGACTCACACAGGATTTGGGCATAACCATAAAGCAACTTTGATTGTAACACGATGATCGTTTTGAAAGGACTCATGCGAACATCACTTTATTTGAGTGAACAAAAATGGGAACAATATTGACAGAATGCGAAGTAACGACATATCTTTCAATAAGTGTTTTCTAAAGTACTAGATGCACAACCCCCTCCTCCCTCACATTATGCTTTTAAGTAAGAGAGCATATCACTCATTTTTACAAAGTTTTCAGTAAAACAGGATCGAGACCATCCTAAGATGCAAATGGTAAAAATTCCATATTACAAAGAAAACAAGGTGAACTTTAGAAAAATATTCATGCAGAATGCGGACCATTAAAGTAACTGATAGATCTGGTGAATGTTTTGACATTTTGGACTAGTGATAGTTCCCAAGAAATTTGCGTTTGAAAACTCCTAGAACATATTTCACAATGCAAAGTGCAAAGGCTAACCACCTTTGTTAATGATAGAGAATTTACATCAAAAGGACTTGATGAATATTGCATGTTTAATAGGATCAATGCAGAGCATCTTATACCCAATGGTCTCGCAGAGGCTACCATCAAAGGTTACAGATGGTGCCTAAGGAATAGGTTATGCGTACAAACCTGTCTTTTATTGCTTTGGGGATATGCAATATTACACGCATCTTACTTAATTAGTTTTTAGAATCCAATATTAGTCAACCTTTTTTGCGTACCAGTTGGTAACTGGATTTAAGCCTGACATTCGTGTGCTTACACATTTTTGGTTGCACTATATATGTGCCATTACGACTCCACATCGTACTATGATGGGTCTTTAAAACTATTAAGTAGTTATGTTGGAAATGAGTTCCCAACAATTATCCGCATTTTAAAACTTTTGGAAGGAGATCTCTTACCGCTAGATTTTCGGGTTATCACTTTAATGAGACAGTCTTCCCGTCGTTAGGGGGAGATAATAAAAAGAATTTTCTAAGGGAACGACAGGAATTGTCGTGGTGAGTTCCCACTGTGTCTCATATTGATTCTTGTACTCCACAAATGTAACTGTGAAGTGATAAAGAATATTCGATTTTCAGAATGTACACTAATGTTGCTAAAGTGATGAGATCACACATACCAGTTGCAAACCTACCTGCAAAGTTACAAATCCTCAATACAGGATATACACCATAGACTAAGGTGTTGTAACTACACTCAGTGGAAGTGTGGTTGAGGCCGTGGATCCATAAAGGAAGTTGGAGAGACCACTTGGTTCGATCAATCCTCACCTAGAAAGGAAGTAGGTGAGTAAGGCACAACTTATTTATATCATCAGAAATCATCTCATAAGATTGTCTCTGAATATGTCCATGAATCAAACTGGAGGACGCTCCGAAGTTTTAAATGATTCTAGAGAACAATAAAATCCTGACGGATTATGAGAATGCACATGAGTCAATGGAAGGATCATAGTGCACAGTGATGATATAATCCATAAATAGTTGCTCCAGAAGTAGAGAACAATGAGATTGAACCATGCTTTATTTTGATTAATTTCAAATAAATAGCATATTTGGCCTGCACAATCCAGGTAGAACTTAGTTCTTTGGCAAATATACGGGTATTTGGTGTGATAGTGCTAACCAACCAAGTGTAAAGCCTATTGGACATACATAATTAATTTGTTATAAATAATAGTGAGAATAAAGTAGTCTTAAAGTACAAAGACTCGCCTTGTGGCGCAAGGTTTCTCACAAAGCCATGTAATTGTTCTCTTGTAATGAACGTTATACAGTTCCGCTACTTAGTCAGCTTGGTAATTTTCAAAAGGACTTGAAATGCAGCATATGTATGTGGTTGTTACATATCTCTGAAAGAATCAAGAGATAGAAGATATTTACAAAAGTGGTTGATAGACTTTTGTTTCCCAAATCAAGTAACTCTAAACCACAAAGTGCGTTTACAATTAGATATAACATTCACTTAGAGATTGAAACAATCAGGCGGAAGTGGTATACCCGTCTAAGTGACTATTTGATTTGGAGGGGATAGACAAGTAAGTTATTTTTCCTTGCGTGTTCATAAGAAAGTTCCTGATTTGGAATTGTGTCTATTTATGTTGATGGTACATACATGATGTGTACTCTTGATGTAATAAGAGACCTTAAAAGCTATTTAAAATCCGAATTTGAGATGAAAAATCTAGGGAAAGCTCGATCGAATACTGAGCTTGTGGTATATTATTCCACCAGTTTGCATATGTCTAAAGTTTTCAGGCAATTTAACAAAGACATGCATCCTGATAGCACTCCCATGATTAGTCGAGGTTCAAATGTAAGTAAGTAACCATTTCGTCCAAAGGAATAGGACGAAAATGTGTTGGGAGATGAAATTCCCATATATTAGTACAATAGACGCATTTTTGTACTTAGTATAATAATGTACTCGATTAAATTTTACATCCTCATGGAACTTGTTAGCTAGATATAGCTCCGCGCCAACGCAACGTCATTGGAATGGTATAGTGAATGTAATCATGTACTTAAAAGTAACCATTGACATAAAAAATTTTTATCCCAACAAAGACATTAAAAGGAATGCTAATGAAAGTGCAATCCAAAAGTTGTTGATTATGAAGGAACAATTATCTTTTCTCCAACGAAAGTAATCAGAGGGGGATATGGTAGATTATTTTCTAAGTCATTACCAATATTCAGTTTCGAAAAATACATGACTAAAGGAACTGTCTAGAACAACTCTGAAAATAATCAGCGGGAGATGCCGACATCAGGGGGAGGATCTAAGGATATGATGTCGACATAATTTACTTCGAAATTGAAGCTGTGTTGTACTCTTTTTCCCTTCGATCGAGAATAGTTTTTCCCCAAAGGGTTTTGTTACTCGACAAGGTTTTTAGCGAGACAACACTTAAAACATCAAGTATGTTGAACATTGAAGACATAAATATCGCGTTGATATTACTGAAAATATCTGATCAAAGAAATGAAACGTGGTAGTCTGTTAAGCAACGTAACTTCCAGAATCAACAATAAGGTCTTATAAACATTCAAGTCACCAAAGTAAAGTGTGATAAACTTTTTCTGACTGCATTAGACTAATGAAAATTGTCTGATATCAGGGGGAGTATCTAATAGTGTGTTGAACTCTTTTCCTTCACCGAGGTTGCTTTTTCCTATAGGGTTTTGTTACTCGGCAAGGTTTTTAATGAGACAACAACAAACACCGGGAATATAATTTCCAAGTTAAGGCTATTGTCTTTCCCACGAGGATTTTCTGCCTTAGAAGTTGTGAAGCAACTAGTCAACTGCAACGGAGTAAAGTGATCATCTGCAATAGATCACCTTTACTTGTATTTGTCACGTTGTACTCTTTTCCCTTCGTCAAGGTTTTATCCCTCTGGGTTTTCCTTGTCAAGGTTTTAATGAGGCAACATATACGCATCCAACTATGTTCTAAGTATGTGACAACATGTGAAGTACTACATGTGAAGAGTTTTACCAAGGTTTTATCCCACTGGGTTTTTTCCTTGTCAAAGTTTTAATGAGGCGATTGATTTCGGCACAAGTCATCAAGAAGAGGACGACATTTGAAGAACCACATTCAAAGCACTATATTTGAAGAACTATGTATAAAGCTTTGTTATTGAATCGCACAAGGGGGAGTGTTATAGGGCCTGTGGCCCATGGATGTGCGGTCATTAGACGACTAGGTTTTCCCTTCCCTATATATTAGAACCTTGTATTATGTAATGACTAATGCCTCTTTATCAATAAGAAGTTATTCTCCTTCTCCATCTCTATCTCTTGCTTTAACCTAATCGATACTACAAAAAAAAAAGAGTTTTTTAAGATGATGATTTGGGCAAGCTCATGATTTTTAACTTTAAATTTTGTACATATACAATACCTAAAGAATCTAAATGACAAAAAGGCAGCTCATTTGGTGGTTTACCATTATCTTCAAGAAGATACATGTCAGCAGTTCGATCACCATCAGATTTCATGAAATTAATAAGTTGGGTGGGCCACTCGAATAATTCGCGAGAATACATATAATTTTAATTATTAAAAAAAAAAGTATTATTTATCGCTGTCTCTAGGAAGATAGAGGTTAGCGGTTCGATTCCCATCAGAGTTCATGAAATAAATAAGTTGGGTGGGCCACCCGAATTATTCGCAAGAACTTGTATAATTTTAATTGTTTTTTAAGAAAATATGTATTAGTGTGGTTTATCGGTGTCTCTAGGAAGATAGAGGTCAGCGGTTCGATTCCCATCAGAGTTCATAAAATTAATAAGTTGGGTCGGCCACAAGAATAAATAATTTGAATTTTTTGAGGGAAATATGTATTAGGAAACTCGTGGAAATCAATAAGTTCGGTCGGCCACCCGAAAGCCGAACAATTCCGGAAGAGTTTTTACTGTGGAGTATCTACAATTCTACATATGAAACCTTCCCCGTCATGTCCTGGGTGTTCTAACTACTCCATCAATGTTAATATTAACCTAGTCTGGTATTGGAGGGACCAACCAAATAAAATCATTGTTATAGTTCTGTTTATGATTAAGGACACATGTGCGATGCGCATGCTTGAATTTTTACTCATCCAACAATATTAAATTTGAGAGCCATGAATTTTTTTCCCTAAAACAAAAATTTAATATTTATTTGTACTCGTTACGTAGATAATTGAAAGATCTTTATAAATATATAAATTTTAAAAAAATCCGGTGTATATTTTGAAAGATATTAAGTTTTTAAAATCTTTGAAAGTTATTAAGTATTTATGTAAATATATATATAAAAAATAGGGATAATTAAGTAATTTAAGAGGTCTCCTACCAAAAAAAAAGTTTTTTTCTTTATATTAGTATTAGTAAGATGTGGTTTGGGTTTATTAACGGTGGTACAACTGATAAATCTCATATGCAGTCACTCTCATTCAATTTCTATAATCATTTTTTTTTCTTTTTTTATGAAACAGTTTCTATAATCTTAAAACATTAAAAATAGTTGGGAATTTTTTCCTGGCCGGATTGAAATATAACCTAAATAATATGGGACTAATAATCTCAACAAACACCCCTTAGCACACCATTTTGGATCGGTTTAAAATTGGTATACCCAATTTGACTAGGTTTTCCACGGCAATGAATTTGTTCCTCTTCTGTTTTGTAGTAGTCGGTGTCATGTTCGTTAATTTGTCTTTTACAACAAAAACTGATGTTACTCTTTTATTATTCTTTTAAAATAAATACTAAAATAACTAGGGCTGAGTGGTGAACAGTGTCCCATTGGTCGAATTTCAAAAAATTCGTCGACGTAGTTAAACATGGGTGGTATTACTAGTATGTAACAATCTTGCATTGAATAAATGAAAATTCCTTACCATTATCTAAATGGAACCAGAACAGGCAAAACATGCTAGCCACGAGAACATTACACATCTAAAAAAGAAAAAGCAAACAAATTATCAAGAAAATAAATGAAATGAGTAAATGCCAATCCACATTGTAGATACTTCCTTAGTTTTCCCAATCGTCACACCTAAATTCCATTTGCTACGCCAAGGATGTTTGCTTCAGCTTTTGCATCAGTGGTTACCTGACCTTTTTTTGGAGTCTATCGTAACTACTGAGATTCGTTTCACAGTCGCTGCCCATTGAGCGATATCTGTAATTGGTTCATATTTGGGTCCCTGGGTAACCTTACCGTTGTCTGTGTCCACATTTACACCACCACCATCATTCACGTCGGCTAACCCTTTCACTGCAGTAATTCCTACAGTCCCACCCCTGTTTACCTCACCATTGGCCAAGTTCGATTGATCTTGACCAGTCCTTTTCATGGATGCCAAGTCGCCAGCATTCACGTCAATTGGTGTCCCTAAGACACTTAGCACTTGAGGAAGCTCTGGAACCCCAATCGCCATATCTGTGAATTTTTGTGCAGCCAATAATAACTAGGACACTAAATTTTGTCGCCTTGTTAGAAAAAGAAAACTAATACAAAAAAAAATCTAACAAGAGGTTAGTCAAATTAGATTTTGAATGACTTATGGGGAGTTCGCAAATCTACTATTAGTCTATAGAGACTTTTGGAGAGTCTCTTAATATCTCTAGTTATTGGTTAGAGACCTTTTTCAAGTCATTTAAATTCTCTGAAACTCCATGTTATTGGATTAGGATTTCATAAAAGTTACTCCAACGCTCTTGTTATTCGAAGGAGAATTGAAAGTCATTGATTTGTTGTTTTCAGAGATTTGGAGAGATTTTTTCTTAAAAATAGGCATAGAAATCTCTCCTCAATGTGATTTTCTAGAGACTTGAAAATTTGGAGATTTTTCGGTTTTGGGAGTGAAACATTTTTTATCTCCTTGTGCCTTATTACACTTAAGGGCCACTTGGAGAGGGGTAATCAAGACAAAATGTAGAATAATGTGATTTTTTAAATTGGAGAATATATATTTTAAAATCGGGTATGTGAATCTTTGTGATTTTAAAATATATATTTTAGAAGTTATGATTTTTTTCTTTGCATAGAAAATAAAATGTGGGACAACCGGAATAAAGTGAATGAAAATTTAGGCATAGGACACCAGTGCGATTTGTTTTGACAATGGACACATATTTCATTAGGTGGTCATGATACTTTTATTATTACTGTAGGGATTTAATAAGGGCATATTATACAATTTTGTCTCTACAAATCACATAAACTTTCTACAATTCTCATTTTTTTCCCCAGAAAATCTCATTTTTTGTCTCCACAAGTCACAAAGGCTCTCTAAAATCCTCTCAGAGAATCACTAGAAATCTCTATATTTTCAGAGAATCTCTAGAAGTCACTCAAATTAAAAATCTATGAAAGTCCATAGAATCTTGTTTGACTACCCCCTTGTAAACATCTGGGGACGGATAAGTGAAATAGTAATAGGGTGGTTGTCAAACAAGATTTTTATGGACTTCCATAGATTTTTAATTTGAGTGACTCCCAGAGATTCTCTAACAATCTAGAGATTTCTAGTGATTCTGTGAGAGTATTTTAGAGAGTCTTTGTGAATTATAGAGACAGAAAATGAGATTTGTAGAGACAAAAAAATGAGAATTGTAGAAAGTTTATGTGATTTGTAGACTTGAATAATATCCCCTAATTAATTCCAAACATCTACCAATTTTTCTATTATTCACGTTACAGTAACTATAAAAGTACCATGATTACCTAATAAAATGTGTCTATTGTCAAGATAAATCTCATTGTTGTCCTATGCTCAAATTTTCATTCTCTTTATTTATTCCACTCGTTCCACATTTTATTTGCTATGCTATCTCACCACATTTTATTATTGTGCAAGTGGCACATAAGTGTATTACTGCAAAAGGAGAAAAAAAATGGTTCACTTCCAAAACCAAAAAATCTCCAAATTTCTAAGTCTCCAGAAATATCACCTCTTGAGGAGAGATTTTCACCATGCTTATTTTCAAGAAAAAGTCTCTCGAAATCTCTGAAACAACAAATCAACAACTTTCAATTCTCATTCGAATAACAGGAGTGTTGGAGTTACTCTTTTAAAATCCTAATCCAATAACATGGAGATTCAGAGAATTTAAAATGACTTATAAAAAGTCTCTATCCAATAACAAGAGAATTATAAAAAGTCAAGAATTATTGTGCAAGTCTCCAAAAATCTTTATGGACTAACAATAGATTTGCGAACTCCCCAGGAGTCATTCAAAATCTCATTTGACTACCCCTTGTAAATCTTGAAGTCAGGATTACGGTTTCGAACTCGCAATACTCCTTTCCTAGCAATCTAAATGATAATTTAGGTGTTTTTCATGTATCAAAAATAATTAAACGATCTACCATAGTTAATGTTGAATACAAAACTCTTAGAAAACCAACAACATTAGTGAACATTGTTAACATAATCAAATACGTGCCTGAAAAACTCTAAAATATCACTTAAACTTACACGGACAGAGTAACATAATCAAATACGTGCGACAACATACATAATCAAACCGATGAAGGGTAAGCTGAAAATCAGACTTGTTTTAGCCATGATGCTGAAAGAAAACACAAATCTCTATGGTTATATATTAGGGCCTATATATTATACTTTCAAATTTTGCTTGATGATGAAAGTTTTGTGCATATGAGATATGATGATGGATATCCAATATATAGGAGTGATTTGTAGAGCCTAAACAAAACTATTAAGACAGTCTTTGTACTGTTTCGAACGTGCACACTGCGCAAGGCATATGCTAACTCAGAACACTTGACAATAATCTTAAGTACTACAACCATTCAACCCTGATATAATTGTGCGAAATGCAACACACTCAGTGATGATCGAAAACTTCTAAGTTGAAGCAGCATGATTTTGTTCTGATCAGTCTTCTTCATTTAAAACTGACCATTTCCTTTTGGGATTTTAGTTTATACAATTTTTGTGGTCACATAATTAAACGACCAGTTTGTTTGAAATTTTTTTTTTTTTTTATGCATAGAAAATTATAAAAATTCTTGACAACAACAAACCATTGTTTCCAACGATTAAAAAAACAATAGACAGCCCCCAAAATTGCCCTCTCACACTAAACCTTTGTCCAGAATTATCCCGGAAACTATATAGTATGTTGGGATAACATTAAACTTGTAGATACGACATATGATAGAGCCAGTCACACTCTTCAAAATCAAAAACAGCACACCTGGCTGTAATTTCATGCTGGGAATAAATACTCGGCTAATCAATTGGATGACTATTTAAAATTATCTTGGTAGTGGGAAACCACTCCTGGTTGCTAACTTCTACAGGTCAGGACAAACCTTAGGTTAGATGCTCTATCTCTTGTATTAACGTTTGAAAAAACCCTACTATAATGCAAACATATCCCTTATTATCCGCTTACGATCGAAATATAACAGTAGTATAATGGTTTAAAGGTTATGGTAATGGTATGCTAATATTATTGTTTAACTTAGTCAAATGTGTATTAGTTGGACAACAATTGTATATTGAAATTAACATAGATTATGGTAATAGTAATGATATGACAATAATGTTTACCTTGGTCAATTGTGTATAATTTATTATACAGTTGTGTTTTAATTGAGTAGTATGTTTGGTCATATGAATCCTCTATCTTCTGGATAAATGAAGTTTTGGTCATTAGTAAAGTTCACTTGACCTCACATACCTAATTGAAGAAAGATTCACCTTTTAATCTTACCCTTAAAATTGGTCGCCGGGGGTTAGAAAGAGGCTATTGGTTGGTTCGTAATCCAACTAGGTGACCTCACATGAGAAATGTAAGGCTACCTAGAGGCAGATGGCCAAAACTGATTGACTATGTGCAGAACGATCTCAATTTAAGGTTCATACAGAAATCTGCAACAGACTCTTGTTTGTCTTTGTATAAACCTCTGAGCTCATTCTTTCTTGTTTTATCATCTGAACGTTATAGGTTAAAAAAAAAAAAAAAAACATTTAGAGGACTGTCTCTAGTTTCCAAAGTACTATATGCAATATTGTGTTCGTGGAGGTGTAAGTATATGTTAACATGTCATATAACTGGGTATGTGAAGTTCATCTTCTTTCGTTTTCTCAACTCAAGAACAGTTGGAAGGTTTTTCAAATGTCGAACCCTACATATCAAGTCATTTTCATTTTTATAAGAATATCGTTCCACGAGTTGAATTTCATGTATGTGATAGTCCTGGGTGGGTGGTACTGGTATGTGATAGTCCTGCACTGAATAAGCGAAAACCTTAAACTTTATTTAAATCTTGAACATGCAAAACATGGCAAGAAAAATAATATTACAACTCGTTGGTAACTTGGTGAAATCAAACAAATTTTGAAGAAAAGAAATTCAAATGAGCACATACGAATCCAAAGTGACAAACCCTAGTCTTCATTGCAGCCTGCATCCTACTTGTAGTTTCCATTACTCTTTTTCGCTTCAGGCACAGTCTTAGTTACCTTTGCATTCTTTACATTCACCTTAATCGATGCACCTGTATTCACATTTGCCACGCCGGGAATATTTGCTTCAGCTTTTGCACCAATAGTTACCTGACTTTTCTTTAAGTCCACGGTAACTATCGAGCTTCGTTTCACAGACGCCGCTCCATCTGCTATTTCTAGATGTTCATATTCTGGACCCTGGACAACCTCACGTTTTTTCAAGTTCACAGCCACACCCCCACCCTTATTCACATGGGTTAACCCATTCACTGCAGTAAGATCTTCAGTCCCACCCCTTTTTACCTCACCTTCCGGTAAGTTTATTTCTGTGTTACCACCTTTTCTGAAGGTTCCTTATCCATCTGGGCCTTCTAAGGCAAATGGCTCGACCTTTGGTGTTATTTGACCAAGTTTTGAAACCCCTAGCGCCATGTCTGTGAATTTTTGTTCAGTAAGTAATTAGACACCCTGAGTTTATTCAACTTGTAAAAGTATATTGATTAGAATAATATATCAGTCCATGCTCCAGAGATGATTCGTGTAAGGTATGGCTTCATAACATGAGTATGTCACCAAAATATTAACTTCAAATTCATTGTTCTTTCCGTTTTATAATAAAAATGGTGCCAAAATATTGAGATAATATGGTTCTAAGCATGTCAATGCTCAAGATCTAACAACAAACAAAAAATATTTTATTAAAATTTATTAATTTTATCATAGTGAAAAACACCTTATCATGCCACGTGGCATGACAAATGGAAAAACATGATACTTTTGGCAAAAGCCGGCCGGCCTAACTAAAAGGGAAATAATATCAACTCCCATGACTTGATTGACCGAGGATTTTCCACTGAAAATACCATTTGTTGAGTAACATAATACCCTTTTACTTTTTTATTTTAGTTTAAAGATAGGCCGAATTTAAAAAGTAAAAATATATTTTTTTTAGAACATAGGGAATATATAAAGTACAAGGTTAATAGAAAGTACTGAAAGAATGAGATACGAAGGGGGCATATTTCAGCACCCGCCTTATCTCTTTTTTTTTTTTGTCTGTCTATCATTTGTAAATTTATACGAAAAAACAGAAAGAATGAGATTAATACGGAAAGAATAGATAGAGGTAAAAATATAATCAAGGGAAGAATGTGCAACAACTTACGTGAAATAGATAACATAATCAAACCGGTGAAGACTAAGCTAAAAATCACACTTGTTCTAGCCATGATGATGAAGAAAAATATCTCAAATTTTGCTTGCTTGATGATGAAAGCTTTTGGCAAGACAATGTCCTATTTATAGGTGTGTAATTTGTAGAGCAATTGTCGAAGAAATCCTAAGGATTCTACTTTTCCCTACATAAGGACAAAGTTTCAGTCAAGGTAAGTTGACGGACAGAGTCAAATGGGTGGTCAAGAATCGGTTTGGAATGACGTTTTAGTCCTTTAAGTAGTTAACCTAACCAAACTGGTGAAGTAAATAAGCCACATCGTTGGTCTAAACCTATATCCAACTTCCCTCCCCCCATTTTATACCTTTCTTCCTCTTCGATCTCCCTCAATTTCTTCTTCTTTTTAGCTGAATAACCCAGCAGCGACCATGGAGCTTGATGGATCGGTAAAGTAGATGAAGCAGATTCTTTATGAAGTAGTTATTTTTGCTGTTGTTTATTTTATCTTCTTTAGTTTTTAAATTTTTCATATATGATGCTAAAATTGAAGAGTTCTTGTTCAGTTTTTATGTATTAGACAATCCGGTAGATTAAATTGTTCATAAACTAGCTGAACTTAGGCAATAGACCAGAATTTATTATGAATTAACGGTTAACTAAAATATGCGCTGCTGTATTGAGTATTCTCAGCCGTCTAGGAATGTCCATGAAGCTTGTCATGTTTCATTGTTGTTGGAATTAGGCATTATTAACAAACATGTGCAAAATTTAGTTTGAGCAAACATATGGTAATGTCGAATTTCTCGTCCTGCATAGAGAGGTGTTAAATTACTCAGATGTTCATTTCTCGTCCTGTGCAGAGGTAATATCCAAACACTAACAAGTTGACAACCAGGGAGAATACGTGATACATGAAATGAAAATTTGGCAACTCAATTTGAAGGAGTATCTTGACAACAAACTCAAATGACATTTGAACCGCATTATAAGTGAACTTTTTTGTTGAAAATCCAGTCATTTCTTGACAACTGTTAAAGTTTGCGGGCATCCAACTCAAAACCAATTGGCCATGAGTGGAGTGACCCTTTCATATTATATTTAAGTTATTTATGGGGATATTAACAGTGTGGGACTATTGTCCTTTCACACGACCCATCACGTGTAAGGCACGTGCACCTCATATACGTACATGTGGGTCATGGGTGTGGCCAAAATCGAGCCTACACCCCACGTACGGGCCTACCTAGCCGGCCTGGCTCTGATACCATGTTAAAGTTTGCGGGCATCCAACTCAAAACCAATTGGCCATGAGTGGATAGGCCCTAATAGATTATAAACTGCATGATCTTAAATAACCCAACCATGTGGGACTAATAATCTCAACAACAACACTTGTTGCAACCTTCATTTCTATTGTCACTGCTAAGGAAACGTGAGCGTGTTAGTTGATGGGACCAACACCCCACCCTTGCAAATAAATGATAGTAGAGTATATTTCATACACGAGTCGCGAATGATTTGCTCTGGGACTCAACACTGTCGTAAGGTTTTAAGGGATGACATGGTTCGGTTAAAAAGAATTAAATGCATCTATCATCTGGATGAGAAAGAATGGAGTTGAGGAAAAACATCAAAAGTTTATCCTACTCCTTAATGGCTTAGTAATGGGACTTTAAGCCATGACGTTCATTTAAACCAATCACAGACACAAGAAACACAAAGGCCCAAAAGAAGACTGGGTGTAAGATAAAACTAAAGTACAGTCAAAACATCTGTTGCCAAGTCGTATCAAAAGGAGGCTGCATGCGTGAATCGGTTGCGTCAAAATCTAGAAACCCATACTCCCTCAAACGGATCTGCAAAGCAGTTTATAAGAACCTTTAGACGCCAACCTCTTATATAAATCAGCTCTATTTTTTGCAGTTATTAAAAAGGATGTGGGAAACTAAAAGCTCTAAAACAAATGTAATGCTCTAATAAACTCTCAACTCTCAGAAAATAAATTACAAGTCCGATAGAGCTTTTTACTACCTGTGCATGGTGACTTTGGATTGTATCAAGGATATACTTCTCATGTCCCCTTTCCAGGTGTCGTCTTTCACCAATTACTAATGACATTTTCCAGGGTAAGCCATCCCTGGTCTTGGCACTAATAGTTCAATCACCTACGGGCCCTTAAAAAACTCACTGCTACATGATCTGTTAAGCATCTTGTCATCCATAGAGATGTAGCACCTGCACTCATAGAAAGTTGGTTTATTGAAATGAGCATAAATCATCCGCGGGAAAAAAATCCAAATAAGTTACCAGTATACCCAATTTTTTTCATACGATCATTTCATTGTTTACCCAATTAGTTATATATGACATTGGTAGATCTCTACCCAACTTATTTTACTGGATAGTGATGGGAACAATATATGTTTATTTTTTCGTGCCATGCCTGACAATATATTTTATGAAAATTTGTTAATATGATATCATTGATCATGTTAAGCTGAATATGTTATGAAAATTTATAACTTGTTTACTAGTACTCACGTTGAGATCTCTCGTGTAACTGGTTTGACGAGAAAATCAGAAGTTAGACTCCATTGAAGCTCCCTTTCAAAACTAAGTCCTCCTTGATCATATTTTCCAATAACCTTAATAGTTAATTTTATAGTTGTTGTATGATACACATAAGATAAAACCATGCTATTAAATGCCACCCAAATGAATTCAGTTACTCGACTATGTAAATTGACAAAAAACAAACCTCTCGACATCCTTCACAAAAAAAATAACGACCTATGCTGCCTTCCGTAGCCTGATCCTGATACCATGCTGGCCACGCAGTGAACCAATGTACTTCCTCCAATAACACTTTGTAAGGGAACTTGCTTAGCACCTCAGGAACTTTTGGGGATGAACCGACCGATAAATATGTTGAATCCCATCAAATAACTCCACAACTCTCATAAGTTTTTGCACCTCAAATCCACCTCTTCCTGTAAACAAGAAATCAACACATTAAGATTTCATACGGATGCAAAACCAGAGCTGATATTCCTTTGCCAGAAATCCTGCAATTATTAGAGCAGCTAGAATTGTTTGTGGTGCAACTTTCATGAGTATCACATATGTAAAACTAGTAAACCTGCTAATAAAATTGCATACCAATATGATTCACAAAAAATTGTACTATATTAAAAATATCAAAGAGAATAAAACACTATGGTGCAAATAAATTGAGGATCGAAGAACATTAGCTTACAAATGCCCGTGTGATTAAGGTTTGAACAGAGAGTAGAATTGTTTCCTTCAGTGGATACATCAACTCACCATTAATAAACCTTACTTAAATCTGTAAATTGTGTCATGCAAGTACTAATGTGAAATCTGGGTACTGTAGTAATCACACGAAATCAAGGTTTCTCCTGTCTTCGTCTATACAAAATCACAATAAGAAAAGAATTAGGGTTCTCCATCAATTGCCAATGATAGCCGTAGCAAATAATTTAATTAACAAAGAATCGAGTCCGGAGGAGATCAGTGAATTGATGCTCTGTAGAGAAAAAATTGGGTAAACATGATGTTGTGAGATAGGTGGTATTTTAGTCTTCTGTATGTGCTATCCATATTACATTCGGGTCTTATAAACTATCCATATTCCAAACCGAGAAGTAACTAAAGTTGGTTCATGTTAACCATGATTGAGGATAAATATGGAAGAAAAAAAGCAGAAACTTAAGATACATTGACGGACAACCTATTTTGTCCGTCAACTAAGGTTGAATGGAAAGTAGTATGTATACCAAGCAAAACCTAAACGTTTGCATTTCCATGAGGAAAACCCTAATTTGTACCCTAAACACAAATATAATTATTCAGATAGATTAATTAAAATTGTCTGTTGAATTATTTACTTGCAAGGTATTTCCAACGTACAGAAGATATAAAATTGATCAAATACTCTTAAGCATCAACAATAATACACCTGGCAGTAATTCCATGGCGGAAATCAAATACTAGGCTAATCAATTGAATTAGGGAACCATTTATTATAATTATCCACTTGTTACTGGGAAACCACCACTCCTGAATCCTGATAGCTCATATCTACAGGGCAAACGTACCCCACATTAATTAGCCGGAGACAATGAGATTATAATTTCGGAAAAATATGGTTTCGTCATTTTTTAGGTGGTCTCATGTCTAATTGGTCATTTCAGAAATCACATTTTCCATTTGGTCCATAATTATTAAAATATCTAAAGTACCCCTTCTCTCTCTTATTTTTTGAGCAAAGGGCAACGAAATTGCCTATTTTGTGGAAAGGTCCGGGCAGGGTTGAACTCCTTAAAAAGGTAACAAAAATGTGCGCTTCCAGACTCGGTTAACACGCTGAGTTAACAGTTCCCGTTCTTACCAAAAATACCCTCTCTAATCGGTCAAGTACAATACTCTGGTTAGGTTAGTTCATATAGGTTTCACAGTACCGGAAGCGCAGCTAAGGGTAAAATGAATCTGTAACAGGTTGATTGAGTGGTTGTTGGTTAGGTTAATTGAAGAGCATAAGAAATATGGTTTGATTGGAATCTGATAATGGTAATGAAATCAACCATGAGCAGATTGTGCTGCTGGTGACAAGATAGAGAATCTGTGATGAACTATGGAAGAATGGGTGAGAGTTGAAATAGAATTTGAAGTTATCAATCTGAGTTGGGATTGCAGGTGGTCACTGTGAAACTAATGGGTTATGTGGTGGTATGGTGAAACAGGGATGAGATGGTGTTCCTGTATCAGATGATTCGTGATTCGAATATTTTGTGGTTGTGTGCAGTGAATTGAATGAGATTTCAGTGTTGAGAATGTGCTGGTGGTGTTGGAATGGGGGAAGAAACAAGAATTTTCTGAAGTGGCCGAGTTTGACATAATTTGTATGGAATTGAATGGTTTGCATTGGATAAGTAGGTGGTGAGAAATTGTTTGGGTCTATGAATTGAATTGAAATGTGAATTGAAAGACCTCGGATATTCCGAAAGCACATCCCAAATGATTTGCCAAAAAATATTTTCATATGCAAATCCTTATATTTTGATTTTCTTCTTCAATTGCTGAATGCTCAGATTACAGTTAGTCACTTATCACTTTTCCTCAAGCCTGCTGAAAAGAACAAAACGCCGTATACGTAGTACAGTTTCTTCCTTAAGAGTCATACTAATAGCACAAACAACGTTACACAATCAGGTCTGTATTACTTATGTCTCTGTGGTGAGTTAATTAATTGTATTATTTTATGACCTTAATAATCATTTGGTTTTTACAATAGGAAAATACAGATTCACCGGTAGCGGACGAGGTTGGAAGGAATTCATCCCTCTTAACCAACTCCATGACCGCTCTAAGGGATATCTGCGACACGATACTTGTAATATTGAAGTTTCAGTTACTTGTCTGATGAGCAAGGCGAGAGCTTAATCTGTATTGATTGTGGATATCATTGCGTGCACGTAATTGCTTCACTATCATAACTGAAGCTTCTACGTAATGGGATCATGAAGTCTCTGTGTCTCTGTCAAGTGGTGTGCTGTTGTTATTTGGAGTGCCTTGCTTCTGTTTTCCATGTGGGCCTTCTTTGGAATTGGGTTATCAGATGTTGTTGTGTATATTTCTGTTGTATAATTTTACTTCTACCTTGTTGTGACGTTTCTTGTCTTAATAAATTTGATTAAACTTCCGTTTATCATCAAACAATAAGATCACTGAATTTGGAACACTTCATGGGGTTTGAACTTCCCACATGGATGTGTGTTTCATCTTGTCATCCAAAGTTGGAACACTTGGAATTCGGAAACTGCAGAAAAATTAAACAACTTCCAGCATCTATTGGGAAGCTCCAACATCTTAGGTTTCTGACTCTAAGAATGCCTTTGATGAGTTTGGATACTGTCGGATTTTCTTCGTTACTTCAACTCAGTCTTACTGACATGTTCCTTGTAAAAGAGTTACGTTATTCCCATCCTTTCCTTCAGTATCTGAACATAAATGGATGCAACAACTTGTTTGAAATCCCCTCATTCCCTAAACTGAAGCCGTTGCAATTAGAAAAGATCGGCAGAAAATTATTAAACTCAATTGGAACATTCCAAACCACTCTTACAGAAGGTAGTATGACTAACACGGAAACCTGGAAGGTGTGAATCTGAGAATGAGAAAGTCAACTAATGGTGGAAGTGATGTTCATGGATGTATAGACATTTGGGGTTCGTACTCATGAACAAGGTCGTATAAGTTTTAGTGGGTACCTTATTTATCACGGTACTATAAATTATGATGGTCACTGACTTTCAGAGTCGCATAAATTAAACTAGGTACGTAAGCCAGTTGGTAGTATAAAAACATTGGGTAAACTGTTCTAAATTGGTAGTATAAAAACAATGGGTAAACTGCAGTAATTTGTTTGCTGTAAAATGAAAAAAAAAAAGATGAATCACACAAGATGTTATTCTCTTCTACAAGCGTAACTTGCTAACATTTTCTTAAGTCATTTCCGAACAACCCAACTAGAGAGTAGAATGTTTGAAGTCAAAGCAGACATGCGTAGCTATCAATGCATTAGCATAGCATGGAATTGTGCTTATCTATTATCTTAGGAAACTTAGGTTGGAATTGTGATGGCTGCTGGTTGTTCTTATTTACTGGTGGGAATATATGGCTACTGGTTGGGTAAAATCATTACAGTGCAAATCAAGAGCTTTTGAAGATGTTTATGTTCCAAACAACAACACCAACACCAACGCCACTTCTAATAAACCAAATCTTAACCATCTTCTTCCTTCATCGAGTTGTAGAAAAAACTTTCTGAATTTCAAAGATATAGTTGAAACCAACAAGAACAGACCAAGAAAATCATACCAATCAACATCTTCAAAACCAAAAACACACATATTCATCATCAAGATCATCGTCATATCATTCAGCAAGATCATCGACAAAATCTGAACCAAGTTCTACTCCGTCGACAACAACATCAACAGTAACAAATAGAGTTCATCATCATCTGAATAGAAACGGTGGTACATTAACCCCATCGACAGCAAAGATCAACAAAAGAACAAACAGAGTTCATCAACACTAACCCGATTAAAATTGTTTGGGTACCTAACTAGGGTTAATGGACTAACCCGACCAGGGAGGGTGGGTTAGGAATAAAATGGGAACTGTTAACTCACCTGGTTAACCGAGTCATAAGCGCACATTTGTGTTACCTTTTTAAGGAGTTCAACCCTGCCCGGACCTTTCCACGAAATAGGAAATTCCGTTGCCCTTTGCTCTTATTTTTTATTCTCACTTGAATGGTTTCTTTCTCTTGTTTATTTTCTCTACTAATTTCTCTCCCATTCTTACATTAATATTTAAAAATTTAAAAATTAAATTTCTCTTAAAATATATGTCAAAAATTAATAAATTTTATATATTCGAAAAGCCCTCGATGATAGCTTTCCAACGAGTATCATTGTCGCTATGTTTCAGAGCTTTTAATTTTTATATGGACTTCATTCTAGAAATGAAGTCTGTTTTTTTAGACTTTTTATATGGACTTCATTTCTGGAATGAAGTCTTTTTTTTTTTTTTTTTTTTTTTATGGACTTCATTCCAGAAATGAAGTCTGTTTATATATGTTTTAAATGGACTTCATTTTTGGAATGAAGTCTGTTTGTATATGTTTTATATGGACTTCATTTTTGGAATGAAGTCTGTTTTTTTCTTCAGGTTTTTATATGGACTTCATTCCAGAAATGAAGTCTGTTTGTATATGGACTTCATTTTTGGAATGAAGTCTGTTTGTATATGTTTTATATGGACTTCATTTTTGGAATGAAGTCTGTTTTTTTTTCCAGGTTTTTATATGGACTTCATTCCAGAAATGAAGTCTGTTTGTATATATTTTATATGGACTTCATTTCTGGAATGAAGTCTGTTTTTTTCAGGTTTTTATATGGACTTCATTCTAGAATATAATAGTTCATCAAAGTAGTTCATTTTGTAGAATGAACTCGTATAATAGTTCATTTTATAGCTAAAAAATAAGGCAAAAATTAAAAGCTCCGAAACATATCGACAATGGTACTCGTTGGAAAGCTATCGTCGAGAGCTTTCTGAATATATAAAATTTATTATTTTTAGACATATGGTTCAAAAGATATTTAAGTTTTAAGTTTTATTTATTTATTTTTATTAAGAGAGGAAAAAAAGGACCAAATCATAATTTTTTAGGACCAAATAATAATATAAGGGTATTTTTGTCACTACAAGATGACATTTACATCATCCATGACATCATCCTAGGACCAAACTATAATTTTTAGGACCAAATTATAATTTATATTACCAAATAGGACCAAACAGACAATTGACTAGGTCAATTGGACTAGACTCTCTCTAATATATTATTTCTAGGAACATATGGTATTTCCTACGTAAAATTACTTGTAACAATAGATTATGATCATGGTATGGCAATGATCAGGCCCGGTCCTGACAAATTGGTGGCTCTATGCAAGAAAAAGCAAATTGACCCTCTATTTTACATGTTTTAGATTTTTTGTTACAAAATTAACATATAAGATGATTAATGTCATTAACCAGAAAAGGATTAATTGTAATCGCTAGAAAATTAATTGTGTATGAACATTTTTCACATACAAAACCATGTGTGAACGATGCATAGTTCATATGTGCAAACATAACGTATTCGATATGTAGCTTATCGTCTAGTACATTGGGGGATGATTTGGGCTAAATGAAAGGTGATTACCGGGCAAAAAATTAAAATGGAGAACGAAATGAACCTCTTTTACTGCAGAAGAAATGTTTAATGCCTACGAAAAAACTACAAACCTAAGTATATACTATTCAAAAAATAATAAGATTTTATGACATCATATCCACATATGATCAAATTCATTTGAAGCTAATTAGGCCGAACATGGCAATCATAATTTTTTCTCTCGTAGAATATTTCCCAAACTAAGATTTTATAAGAAATCAAATTGAAAACTGATTTCAAGCTTACAAGCTAATTAAATTGAAAATGCAATTGACAAAGACAACCCAATATTAATAACTATTACAGTAGAACCTCTATATAAGAATACTCCATATAAGAATAAAAATTTCTGGTCCCGACTTGGGCTAGTTATATTTAAGAATAAACTCCATATTGGAATAAGTCATATTTTTTTCTGGTTACATCTTAAGGAACTTACCTCTATATAAGAATAATTGACATTAAAATATAAATATTGTAGGTGTTGTCATACATCACATTTTAAGATGAGGAGATTCCTGTAACCATTTTGCAATATCCTTTTACTTCAAAGTGGATTTGATACTTTGTTTTACACATTTTCCATGTCCTAGTTGGAGTTTTATGTGGATTGTGGTGCATACCAAACTTCATATATCCACATTTGTAACTAAACAACATTTGTACTACATTTTGGTGTTTCCTCTGCTTATGTATATATATTTTTTTAGGTATGTGTGTAACAATATTTTTTTTTTTTTCGAAGGTAGACCTCCATATAAGAATAACCTCTATATAAGAATAATTTTTTTTTGATCCCTAGAGTATTCTTATGTAGAGGTTCTACTGTAGTTAGTAAAAAAGATAAGAGAAAAAATAAATAAATTACTTTATTTTTCTGAATTGATTAATTAAATAGTTTTATTTATAAACTCTAGTTTCCCTTAGTTTTCTTTTCTCCCGAACAATATTTTGTACGAAAAAAACAAAACAAAAACTCGGGTTTTATTTGTAAATTGATAAAGTCTAACTAAATCTAATTTGTTCCCCCTTGCAAAATAAAATAGTGACCCTTTGTAAGTTTTCAGTTACAGAAAACTCCCCTCTATATTTATTTTTTAATGTAAAGTACATGCATTATGTGGCCCCCAAAATTTTGTGGCCCATTGCAAGGCATTGCCTGCATGTGCCCAGGGCCGGCCCTGGTAATGACGTGCTTAGTCAAATCTTACTTAACTCCCCCCTTTTAATAACTAGAAGAAAACTAAAACTCTTACATTGTTTTTAAATTTTTGAATCATTTTCAACCGTTGGATGAGATGATATTTTAAAATTTGACCGTCACATCTCCATAAAGATTTCATTCACCGCACATAAATTATATATTTGAGGAGGATTGCCTCACATTCTTATTTTCACACTATCTTCTTATGTTCACACTATCTCACATGTTGGGTACTAATTCTTTTATAAAAACTAAACGGTAATATATTTGAAGTTAATGTTTTGGAGTATGTTTGTCATGCCAAAAAGTGTAACTGCGCTATTTCTTACTTTAAAAAAAAATCAACCGTCAAAAATTAACATATTTTTAAGGCCTATTCCTATGTACATACCAAATAACAGATTTTTCCATATACGTACCCACTATGGGTATGCCAAACTGTCAAACGTGTATGCCTATATGTCAGAAATAACATATAGGCATACACAATAGGGTTTCCAGCGAGCGATGGAGAGTCCATCGCTACATGGTCACAAAATCGCGCGCTGGTCATTCCAGCGCCAACGATGGTCTCTATGTCGCTCGCTGACTTGAGCATCGCTCATCAGTTCCTTATCCAACAACTACAATTCTTTCCCATTATAATTACCCAATTTCAAACTCATTTCAACTCACACCATAATTTCTAAATATCTCTAGAATTTCTCAATCTCTAAATCTTCTTCAAATCAAAACAATCACACCTTCTATACAATTCTTTATTTCTTGTAATATGGATTCACAAACTCAAAGTCAAGGCAAAGGTAAAACCAAAGTCTGTGGTGCAAAATACAACATGATAGAAGATGAATGCATTTGTCGTAATTATGTTGTTTTTTTTACCTAAGATTGTATCGATGGTGCACAACAACATGGTAACACCATGTGGAAAAATATATTTTGTAAATATGAAGAACAAACCATGAACATCTATGGTCGTGATGCAAATGGATTGGCAGAACATTTCATTGTAATCAATAAGGAAGTAGCGGATTATGTTGCATTGATAATGCAAGCCAAGAGAAGAGGAAAGGAGGGTGGTCAAGTGGATGTTGATTTTGAAAGACAGTTTTGTACAGGTTGGCAGTGAAAACATGGTAAACAGTTCGCTTATGAAAGTTTTTATCATATTTTGAAGGTGTTGAACAAATATAATTCAGATTTCTTAGCAAGTAATCAACAAGTACCTGAAAAGTCACCATATAATTCTTCTTCCTCAACACCAAATTCTTCACCATTTTCACCAGGTCCATCAAATTCTTCACCAGATAATGCAAGAAACCCAAATGGTAACTTAGTTTTTAATAATTATGATGATGGTAAGAGAAAACTTCCAGGGAGGAACAATGCAAGACTGGCAAGAAAACAATACACCATTTATAGGAATTAGAAACGGATCATGGACGTTGCTGACTGGGGTCGCAACGGCAGATCGTCGTTCCAAAGCACAGCGTTGCATTTTTTCGCAACGGCATCAGCTCTGTTGCGAATCTTAGTCAGCAATGGAGATTCGCAACGTACTACACCGCTGAGACTTTGTTTATTTGTTACCAAGCTCTGTTGTTGCTAAGAGGTTTCTAATTACAGGAATACCCCTACCCGGTACTATGGTTCTGGTTCTAATTTAGCAACAGAACAAAGACGTTGCTAATTTTTTGCAACAACAAAAAAAAAAAAGGTCAAGTCTTCATTGACCTGGTCAAAATCCGTTCCCCCCACATTTACCCCCTGTAGTTTCCCAGTTCCCCATATTCAGTATTCCACAGATATACAAACCATGACAC
This sequence comes from Papaver bracteatum, assembly GCA_023529315.1. NCBI lineage: Eukaryota > Viridiplantae > Streptophyta > Magnoliopsida > Ranunculales > Papaveraceae > Papaver > Papaver bracteatum. Next base: position 521,355 of record JAJJWX010002732.1, on the reverse strand, counting down.
ATTCATTCACTTTCATTTCCACATTCACCCTTATGAAAAAAGAATTCTTCAATTGAAGTTAACAACAAGTATGAGTATTTGATACAAACTATGTCATTCATTTAATGGACATACACATAAACATACTTAGTTCCTAAGTTCAGTTTGTAGAAAGTTCTGAAATTCCCAAGGTCTTCTAACTTAAATCTCTATAAGGAGATACTACATTACAACTTACAAATCTTGTAGCTGCTAAGGGACCTAATGGATGCTGCTTTGTTCTCCAACCTTTCTGATCTCATGAGCATCATTCAATTAACCTGCGAACAAAGCATCACAAATTCTTCTAATCATATATCCAGTATAGTTATAAAGATTGATCCTTTGACTAATAAACTATATAATCAAATCAAAAGAACTCACAAACATCCCTATCACTACTTATATGGTTCTGTTACTCTTCCTATCAATAAACATATGGTGCAAGTCCATACAACAAGCTTAATGTCCTACCTGGTGGCGAGTTTAATTTTTGTGAACTGAATTTTCCCTGGTATATTCAAGAGATGTCAGTTGATTGCTTCAGCTTTAGCAAGGTTCATTTCAATTTTAGTTGACATGACTTCGTATCTGCACATATCAAGCTTAATCTGCATGCCAAGAAGTGAAATCAAATTCAAATAATACTCCAAAACTAACTGCATTCTTTATGTAAGTACAAAATAACAAACTTCATTCTTTATCAAATAAAACTCCAAAACTAGCAGCAATATACCTTCCCAAATAAGCATGTGGTTGGAAAACTTGACCAACTCTTTCACCAACACTACCTCCTAACCATAGTCAAGTCCTGCACCATGACCAACTCTTCCACCAACATATATCTACCACCACCATCTGAATCAACCATAGAAGGACCCCAAAGATCATAATGAATATAATCCAAAATACCCTTGGTGTTATGAATAGATGTACTAAACTTGACTCTACACTGCTTTCCAAAGACACAATGTTCACAGAAATCAAGCTTACTTGTTTTGTGACCACAAAGCAATCCCTTCTTGCTCAAAACAGGCAATCCCCTCTCGCTCATATGCCCTAGACGCATATGCCACAACTTGGTAGTATCATCTTCAGAACTTGAAGAACATACAACTGCATCACCCGTCACAGTAGTACTTTTTGCAGCGTATAAAGACCATTAATTCTCTCGCCCTTCATAATTGTAAGACTTCCTCTTGAGACACGAATAACTCCACCTTCACCTTGATACTTGCATCCATTTGAATCAAGCGTACCCAAAGAAATCAGATTTCTTCTCAAGTCCGGAACATGCCTAACCTTAGTTAAAGTCTTCACCATAACGTCATACATCTTAATTTGAATTGTACCTACACCCACCACTTTACAAGTGACATTATTTCCCATAAGAACTTTACCACCTTCTCTAGCACTAGTGGAAAATGGAAGTTAAACCACTTCCAAGACAAGAGGTATTATCATCAAAAACGACAGTTTTCATCAGTTGGAATCTGGGAGTAGTTTTTTCCAAAACGACTGTTTCTCACAGAAGTTGAAATCTTTAAAAATACGACTTTTTCTGACAGTCAATTGATAAAACTGACATTCACAGTGGTTTCTAATGTTTTAAATTAGAAAATATAAAAGTTAATCGTCAGTTTTGAGAAGTGGTTTATATGGGATGAATAATTTTTAAAAATTTGATTCATCTGAATCCCAGTCTGACTAGTTTGTCATCTGACTGGCCTGAAATTTGAAATTCATTAAAATTTAGAAAATCTGATTCACAACTTATTTCTGACTGGCATAAAATTTGAAATTCACTAAACTGAACTTTAATATATGCTAATTTGATAAGAAAACATTCACCATTCAATCCAAATTCGAAATTTGTTTACAACAACAACTCCATTTACAATAATTGAACCGACAGTTGGGTCAAAAGCCCAAAAACAATTTACATGTAATGAATTCACACCATTATAAGTTTTAATTATACTTGAGCATTCTTATACAATTTACACAGCTCAACAATTGTAGAAGAGTTCAAAAAAAGATGGTGGGCAAAGGCAGCTACAAAAGAACCAGATGAATGTCCTATTACACCACCTGCTCCTGCAAAAAGTGAGTAAAACGATGAAGCTCTATCACAGTTCAACTTATAGAAAGGAAAAAGAGGACATTTCTAGTTTAAGTGAGCAACAATCTTTAGGTTAACATTCCTTAGTTTCTGTTTATCAACCAAAAACCAGTACTCTTAAGCCTAATTGTAAGCTAAATCTTCAAAGTCTCAAATATGCCTTGCTCAGTTTAAAGATTCTTAATACCCAAAAACTAATAGGCTAACCTTCAAAGCTAGTGGAGAGTGGAGACCAGACACCACACCCGTAGATTTAAAGAACATAAATTTATTATAAATTTAAGAGATTGTCAACCCTCATACACGCTTTGAAAAATGTATAATTGGCACCTTCACACACATATAGATATAGAATTCAAACACAGTGAGAATGAAAGCGAACCTTGTTGGAGACGTAAGAAAACTAATGTTGATCCGTTGCTGGTGATGGATCATTTGTAGAGTCCAACATAAAATTGTAAAATTCCTGCAATAACAAAATTTAGTGGAAACCAGATGCATAGACACCTTGCAAATGATGCCACTCATACCTGGGATCAAAATAATTTACTGCTGAAATAAGGAGAAAGAGAAGGATTGAGTACCACTGAATTGATGCCCCAAAAAAATCACTTCCTCAAGGTCGGCCCATGAATCGGTTGCGTTTACAAATTTTCCAGCTTCAATTTGTCGCCTAATCTTTTGAGCTAGTCTGAAGTACAACCTATCAGTTGATAAAGTCATTAATGCAATAATCAAATAATTATAGAAAAAATGTTCAAGTTTTTCGACCATCTGGATTTTGCAAGTCCGTAGTTATCTTGCCGTGATAAGTCTTTAAGCTGATTACTTACCACATAATCATGTGGTGAAATCCAACTATCACCTATAGAAACCCCTCCAAATTTGAGTTTCAAATGACCAGTTTTAATGGCTTTAACAACTGATAATCCAAGAGCAACAACAAATTTACCACCATATGATTCGCCTACAATATATGAAGGACTCTTTTGAAGTTGTTCATTCTTATTGAAAAGTTTTCTCAGCAAAGTAGTTAAATCAGCTGCTGCTGCTTCATCATTTTTCACTTCCTACTGGATTATCCTTCAATCACACAAAAATCAAAAATCCTGAGAATAAAATTGTGCGTACTTGTAGAAATGATGCACTTATTACAAACAAGAGATCAGTTTTCTTCAACCAAGTTGAATTCCTTGGGTTTAAGAAGTTGTCTAGAGGTCCAATTTCTCTAAAATTGCCAATCCCAACTCCTGAGCCACCCTGTTTGCAACCCAAAAAACAATGAACACACTCAATATTGATTCAAACAGAGGCAGGGTATAGATTGATTAAGTGCAGGTATACTGACAGGTCCACCCTGCAACCATAAAATTATAGGCCAAGGCTTTGAAGGATCATCAACTCTGTATGGACTTTTATAACGCCACCAAAACATATGTGCTTCTACAATAACAAATGAGAATCAAGTTAAAGCGTATGAGCAAGTATAAAAAAGATTAATGAGATATTGAATGACAGACATACTTTGGCACAATGCTAAATCTTCTCCAACCTGCACAGAACAATTGCCACAATGATAAACAATTGAATCTTTCACACGTACAATGTAGTTAGGAAACAAGGTTCGATGAGAAAGAGAGGATATAAACTAAGAATAATCAGCTAAGTATATGATTACCTGCTGACGAGATGAATTCCAAAGAGTTTCTTCACAACTTCAGGATTTCCACTAGAAGCCAAAAACACTTAAATTTAAACAGATGGATGAGGAAACAAAATAAAGGCAGAAGCACATGACTGCACTACTCAACAAACAACCAAAGCATGCATGGTCAACATCCATAAAATCACTTGCCAAATATTACTATCAGAACGACATAACATCAACTAAAAACAAAAATACTACAATATATAATTGGGATAACTTAACGGCATTGATTTGATCATAGAAACGAAAGATGATATACCTGTCATATGATGCTCTAAGGGACAGTGAAAAAGTATACATAATTTTGGTCCAACATTCATCGGCATCCTATTTTTCATTTTAGTAAGGACCAAATCATCTAATTAGCATATTTATATCAGTGGTACTTGTCAGCTTTACAAAAATAAAATACCTGTTGCATTAAAGCTCCATTATGCTGCTGGCTGAATTGTGGATGCGTTATACACATCATCTGCCAGAATAAGTAACCTATAATAAGACAACATACGTAATAAACATGGACATACATGTGGGTTTTCTGAAGGTGAAGTTTAATAAGCTAAAGGTTATCATGGATATCAAATACTGATATTCATAGTGAAAAGACTATGTATACATGCTGGAAAAAAAGTGAAACATTAACCCCCTAAAATTCCCAGAATTTTTCACAAGTGAAGTGTTGTTGTGGGCATTGATCAATTTAGTAGTGCAATAAATTGAAGATTGACAAAGTATAGGGGCCAATTTTAAATTATAAATGAGTAAGTTTAAGCTAATGGAACACTGTGAGGATATGCATGACCTTATCACATAATGCAAAACCATTGTAAAAACACCATAAAACTTAGAAATTCAATTCCGTACCCTTGTTAATTGATGTACGCACAACATAAGATTTAGATGAAGAAAGCAGATCAAAGAGAGATCACCATCCAAAACTATTTCAGGGAGACAGGTTGCACATTTCGATCTAGTTCTCCAATCAGATATTTAGACGAAGAAAATTAAATCTAAGCAACAACCCAAATCTTAAAATACCAAATTCACATACTTGAAAAAAAAACCCAGAAATTGTCATACCAAATGAACACTAAGAAAATGAAGAGCATGACCAAATTATCGATCTGAACTAAAAAATGATCAAAATGACAAGTCGAACATTCTCAAATATTATTAACCAATAAATTCAATTAAAATCATACAGAGAACTAAAACATGTGAAATCCAACATATAAACAAACAATGAATCCAAATTCTTTCCAAAACCTTAATCAAAAAAACTAGATCTACTAAAAACAAGTCAAACTACATAATCAAAATCAAAATATCTTACAACAGACAGCCAACGAAATTCAATCGATTTCTCCTCCGAGCTTTGATCAAGAACCCAGAAAATCAATTCGTTCTTCTTTTTCTTCTTCTAGACTGCATCAATTTGTTATTCAAAGCTAAAAAAAAAATTAATGAACATGCCCTAGAATTTTTCAGAGAGGAAGAGAAAAATGAAATTCCTGCAATTCTAGGTTTGTGGAAGATTTTCTTCTTTGATTTTTGGGTGTTATTAGAGTCTGAGAGTTCGGGGATGAGATCTGGGTTTGGGTATTTTTATGTTTCTGGTGGTGAGTGAATGGAGATGCATAAGAAGAAGATGGTAGTGGTGGTGTGCTCGGGGTGATGGATTGGTAGCTGTGATGGTGAGTGAATGGAGAAGAGAAGAGGGATTTGTAGTTTCAGATTCATCTTTGGTGAAATGATTTGTGAGGATAAAAAACGAAGAAGCAGATATTATCTGTGGAAGAAGAAGGGGGATCTCGGTCTGTGAACGAGATAAGAAAGCGAAGAGATAAAGGTAAGGGTACTATCGCATGAAACCGGGGCTATAGAAACTAGTTGCTCCAACAGTAGTTGTTATACTCTATTAGAGAGAACTATAGTCATTTGCAAAAATATCTCCTAATATAATGACTGTCGCAGAGATAAGTTTAATTTTTATTAAAAGTACAACTGTTTTATTAAACTACAACTGTTTTTCACAACCGTTATAGTTACCACAAGCTCAAGAAAGTCGTTTTATTAAAACCCAGGAAGTGGTTAAAAATCCATTTTCCACTAGTGTAGCTTGATAAGTAGTAAACCACTCTCTATGAGGACACATGTGAAAAGTACACCCCGAATCAAGAATCCACCCATTTTTCGATCTTTCGGTATGAACTGTGAGAACCGTTCCATCATCACTTTCTACTTCAACATTTGCTGCGGTGCCTTGGTTAGAATTCTTCTCAACATTCTTCAATTTTGGACAATCCTTCTTGAAATGCCCCTTTTCCTTACAATGAAAGCAATAGAATTTACCGGATTTTGATTTAGACCTTGACTTTGATCTACTCCTATCAAATCCGCCATTTTGGTTTCCTCTTCCTCTAACAAACAACCCGTCTCCCGAATTATCTTTGCCATAAATACCCGTCTTCTTTAACTCCTTAGAGTTCAAAGCCGCTTTAACGTCTTCCATGGAAATTGTGGTTTTTCCATACATTATGGTATCAACAAAATTATCATAAGATGGTGGTAAGGAACAAAGCAAACCCATTGCTTGGTCTTCATCTTCAATTTTAACATCAATATTTGCCAAATCCAAGAGAATTTTATTATAATCATCAATATGATCTATAATAGATACTCCTTCATGCATTCTAAGAGTATGTAATTTCTTCTTAAGATATAAACGATTAGTTACGAATTTAGTCATATACCTCTTTTCCAACTTGTTCCATAGCCCGTACGGTGTCGTTTCCGTCGCAACTTCTCTCAAGACCTCGTGGCTCAAACACAATGAAATTGTTCCATGAGCTTTCTCCATGAGTTCTTCCTTTGCTTCATCCGAAAATATTGTTACTAGAGCCGTTTTCCCATTCAAAGTTTTCACCAAACCTTGTTGCACCAAAACAGCCCTCATCTTTAGCCTCCATAAATTGAAATCATTCCTTCCATCAAATTTATCAATCTCATACTTTGCCGTCATCGTAGATCGCTTCCACCCGGAGCTCTGATACCAATTTGTTAGAAACAATGGATCTTCCAAGAACAATCAATCAAGAATTGAAATAGAAATGAAATCAAAAGTAAAACAAGCACTCACAACACAAGGATTTATAGTGGTTTGATCAAGATGATCTACATCCACTTTGGAAGACGATGATAACGTTTTCACTATGATTCAAACAAGATTACAAGAGTATGATTCAAAACCCCCTCTCAAGATTAAGCCTATACTGCCTCACACTCTCTCTTAGTTTCATATGGTTCTCTCTTACTAAAACAAGAGGATGAGAAGAATACTTATATCTCCTGATACCTTCTCTTGCACAAAAGGTATTCCTTCTCTTGACCAAAAGGTATGCCTTCCCTTGTAAAAAAGATATGCCTTCCCTTGCACGATATGCCTTCCCTTGCACAAAAGAAGACTTGTCTCCTGATGCCTTCTCTTGCACAAAAGGTAAACGGGCAAACGGGTCGGGAAAATAGATCGACCCAACTGAATACTAGACCATATTCAAGACACATACACTACAAAGAGTTTGGGCATGCAATGAAGAATAAACTGAGTGGCTTATATTATATATACTCCTGTTTTATTTCAACGAATAAGCTACCAAAAGAGTACTTTTGTTATGCAGGAAGAAACCAATTTTATGTGGCCGAGATCTAGACCAGATGCTCGAGTTTTTTATTTATATTTTGTGATCTTTGTTAATCAATGGTATATCGTCTTTATTGTGAATATACCCGTCTTGTCCAAGGACCAAGTTGAGTTTCAATAACAGAAATTAGATAAGAAACTTCAATTATTTGGTTTTGATTAAGTCTGATATCTAACCCAGGATCCCAAGCTCAAGCATTTGGCAGAGTTGCTGAACATTTCGTAATTGTCCAGTTTTCCGAAAAGGTAAAAAAATATATTAAAGGGTATCTTCAGCTGAAATCTTGATCGCCGATCCTTTTGTTTGTTTGGTTACACGAATTTTTGGACATCGAGAAAATTCTAACGAATGGTTTCCTGGAGAAAGGTCCACTTTTTAATCTTACCCTGGTGTGTAAGGTTTTTTTCTTTTTTTTTCACAAAACTAGTCATAAAAACCCAAGGTGATCAAAAAACCCCACTCAAATGTTGGGATCCATTAAAAATCCATCTTAAACAAAATTGATACAAAACCCCAAATTTTGAAAGGTTGATACAAAAACCCCAAATTTCAAAATTGGTTGCATCAAATTTTATGATGAAACCAAATTTTGGTTTCATCAACCGCGAATTACTTTTGTTTTGTTGGGGTTTTTGTGTTAGTTTTATTTTAATGGGTTTTTTGTGGATGGATAATGACACCTTTAGGGTTATAACTCGCGAACCGTTTTTTCCATGGAAGATTTGGAGATATACTCCAAAATTACGCTCCGGCTAATATTTTTTTTTCTTCCTTTTCTTATATTGAATATAAGGCTGATGGTTTAATTAGACAAATAATTCGACAACGTAACCTTACATGTCTAATCGACAAAAATGTAAATTTAATTAACAAACGTGGACTACATATCAAGTCATTTTCTTTGTTTTTCAAATTAACAAAAGCATTTAGGCTCTTGAACGAAAATTCTATTTTTAACTTAGTATATATATATTGTGTGTAATTAGTTGGATAATTTCAAATTAACATAAGCATTTACGCTCTTTAACGCAAATTTTATTTTTAACTTAGTATATAGATTGCGTGTAATTAGTTGAATAACAATAACATACAATCGGAAAATGGGTCATATGACCAACACTCATAAAAGTATGAGAATAATGGACTTGTAAAATATAGGTCTGAGTGAAAAAGATATAAGAAAATTTAATCATATATACCCTTTACTTTAAATTTTATTATTTATGATGTCATTTTCTCTTTCCTATTTATTTTCTATCTCCCATTTAAAATTAATCACGAAAATATGTCTTAACTTCCGAAATATAAGTCCGATTTTAATAAAATTTATATTTTTGGAAAGGGCTCGAAAATCTCTACAAAATAAAATCCATTGTTGATACGAAATTCGGATATTTTTTTTAATTTTAAACCAGGATACATTATGCACCCAGGTGCACCTTGCGAAAATTATTTTACTATAAAAATATGCATTATGTACCCAGGTGCAACCTGCCCAAAATTTATTTTCTATAAGAATATGCGTTATGCACCCAGGTGCACCAGGCCAAAACCTATTTCATATACTGATATAAGAATCAAAAGAAAATACATTATGCACCCGGGTGCAACCAGGCCAAAACCTATTTCCCTTCAGAATATACATTATACACTCGGGTGCATCTTGTTTATTTGGTGGACAAATCTAGGTTTACACTCGTAATCACCTAGGATATATGATATAAACCATAATCACTAATTCATGATTTTGGGCAATAAATCCACTACCATTACCATTACATTCACTATAAAAGCATCAATTAAAAACAAGTATTAAAAAACAAAAATAAGAGGAACAACAAAAAATTCAAGAAATATATATATTATGCACTCAAGTGTATCTAGGCCAAAACATATTTTTGTGTCAGAATATACACCATGCACTCGGGTGCATCTTGTGTGTTTCGTGAATAAATCTAGATAACCTAGTAAGTTGCAAAATACTCCATCATTCAACCCATAATCACCACAATGGACAACATTACCATCACCTTACTTCAATGTCAATACCCAATTCCAAACTTCAGCTGCTGATCCTTCTTGACTTCTATTAACCATTCCAAACATAACCAGCACGATGGCTAGCTGACGGCAAGTCTTGGTAATCAAAACAGCTCACTCAGGCATTTAAGCAAACAACTTGTGTGCATGTTTCAGCTGTTGAGTTGTGCATTTACTGTGTTGTCGTAACCCATTTTGATTTTTGATAACTATTTTCCTAAATCAATACAAATTCTAAACTAACATTCATTCATGGCCATCAATTCCCTCCATTTGTTTGGTATCACAGTTAATAGTACTTACTCAACAAACCCACATATTTGAAATAAATCAAGACATGCTAATGCAAAAACTAACATATGTAGCCAGATTAGAGAAAAAAGATATAGAAGGTGAGACAGGGAAAGAAGACAAACTACTATATAAGTTCAACTTTGTTGTTTTTCCTACATTAACCAAAATAAAAAATTAAACAAAATGTTAGAATTCGAATTGAATTCGTCAATCAATTGCTTACCACAACTGAATTAAAACTAGCTCCTAATTAAATAATACAATTATAACTCAAACCAAAAAAATGTTCAAATGAGTTAACTCTATTGCAGATCACGGAAGTAGATAACTAGCAGTGGTGGATCTACTTCAGCAAATGTAGAAAATGAAAATTGTTGAAGAAACCAGAATAAATAAACTAATTTGTTCTTATTATGAATCACAAACATCACCTAACTAAACGGATCAGTACCTTCAAAATCCATAGCAGTACCTTCAAAATCCATAGTGGCCACTGGTATCAAAATAGAAAAAGATGAGGATGATTTCATCTTCTCTCGCTCTTTTCATGGTTCAGCCTCTCTCGTCCAGATGGAGTTGAAATATCCTCTCACTCTTTTAAGGGTATTTAAGTCCTGTCCTAGAAAATTGACCACGTTAAATTGGGTGAAATATCCAATCTGGATATTAAAAAAGTATCTTTGAGATACGTGGTCATTAGACCCAACCAAATATTTTACTCGTCTTTTAGATCCGGAAATTCAAATCCAAGGGATAATTAACCAAAAAACTTCAATAAAATATAGGTCGCTATACAGTTGTGTTTTGTATATTTGAGTAATATAATTATGTTTGGCCATGTGAGTCCTCTCTGCTTGTTTGGTTACACGAAGATTCAGTCATTATTAGGAACTAGATTTTGTGCCCGTGCTACGCATAGGGAGGATCCGGAAACGGCTTTGTCTCGACTTGTACCGACGCATGTTTAGGAGTTTTGATTTGGTGTGGCTCGGCTTCGCCTCTCCTTGTCCTAATACATGCTTTGATTTTTTTATTTGGTGTGGCTCGGCTTCACCTCGCCCCGTCGCATAGGAATTTTTATTATGCCTGTGCTACGCATCAGACATATTTTTATTTTTATTATATTTTTGATTTGGTATGATGTGGCTTCGCCTCGCCCCGTCAAGGATTTTTTATATGAAGCCCCGCCCTGTAGTGATACATTAATTATTTTGTATGGCTCGGCTTCGCCTCGACCTGTCCCAATACATGCTTAGAATTTTTTATTTGGTGTGGCTCGGCTTCACCTCGCCCCGTCGCTTAGGATTTTCCCTAACCCCTTTCCTGCTTTGTTATGGACGCTGATGCATACCGGTCTTATCCCTAGACTTTTCCTCCCTTTTTGGGTTTCTTTTTTGTTCTCTTTGCTGTTTGGCATCTTTTTATAGGTGAAAATAGTTTATACTGATTTTGGTAATTTCGGGTGTGAAGGTGAGAAACTGTTTAAAACCTAAACAATGTACTGCAAGGGAGTACTTTAGATTAGAGAGATCAATCTGTACAAGTCCGGCCTAAACCAAGAAATGGTCGTTACAGACTTGTTCGGTCACAAATAGGAAGAGAATGGGTTAGTTTTGTGGAGGGAAGCAAGGAGAGTGGTGAGACCATAATAGTTGATTCTGGAAGAACAATTGGGTTTCTACGATTTGTTATCAGAAAAAATAGGAGATCTCACGAGGAGAGCTAAGTAAGTATTTCTGAGTGTTATCTTGTCCAAATGAACTTGTTGTTCAAATGGAAATAGGTAAGACCTATTTATACAAGTCGAGGTAGAAATGTACCCTAGTCTCATTAAGGAGTGGGGAAGTAAATGTGAGGAGGTGGTAACCGTATGCATGGACTTGATGTCTCATAAAGTGGTAAACGCATGAAATTGGTTTTCATGAAACTGTTAATGTTATGGAATTGATGTTCCATAAAGTTGTTAACTCACGGCTTTATGTCCCATGAACGTTTCCCACATAACTCCCGTATTTAATAGGAGCCTCACCCTTATGACACTTCCTTATGAGGGGCGTAGTGTACACCGCATGATGTAGACCACCAAACCAATACCCAAAGAGAATCCCCCTGTTTGTGTTGATGTCTCGAATGTTTTGGAAAAACATGTAAAACTTTGTTATGGCTTGGCAAGTAGAGATCGGGGAACTTGCTAGCCTGGTTACCTTCGACGGTCGAGATATTGCATCTTGAGAGGAGGGGAAACCATTGATCGTTGCACTCCTTTGTTTTGGTAGCCGCGTAGAGAGGTACAACAGGGCGGCACGGCTAGGGTGTGTTTAGACTTGGTATGAGGAGCCAAGGGTTTTCCATGGGCGTATGGATGTATGAGTGTCGTAACCACAACAAATTAATTAATATTTTACTACCTAATTAACAAGTAATATAGGGTAGTCAAGATCGATCCCACGAGGAGCAAGAGATTATAGTTGTCTTATAATGTCACAAAAAGGGGGGGTATTGGTTCAAGATTTTAAAAGCAAAGGAAATAAACAAAGTAATTAAAAGTGTAAGTTGAATTCAATAAGAGAGAATAGATCAAGAAATCCTTCTTCGCTACAAAACAATGATTAAAGTTATGATCTTTTCCACTTTTTATTAGTCATAGATTATCACCAACCGTAGGATAGAAGGTTCGCTTAGCTAACCCCAAAATTCCTTTTTTCACCGAGTAATAAGTCCGCTTAGTTATCATATTCTATTCAAAAGAACCACCTTGAGGTTCGCTTACAAGATGTAATTCCCCAAACACATTAAGATTTATGAACTTAGGTTTAGTACTAGTAGTTAGACTCGGTTCGCTTGGTCCACTTTCTAGCGTTGTTTTCACACACAATTGCTCCACGGAATCCCTCCGCAAGGTCTTGTGTTTTCTACTTGTGTAAAGAGTCAAGAAACTATTACGTATTCCCTAACTTTCACTAGCTTTAGATTAAATTAACAAATCAATTTAGCATGCACTCCAAACAACCTATCAATCAATCATAAACATTAATATTAGTAAAAACAAACGATAATCATATGAAAAACTTCAAAGTAGAATTGAAACAAAACTCAAATCATATATTAAGAACTAGGAATTCATCCTCAATCAATAAGAAAATTAGCTACTCATAGTTTGGAGTTCACACAATAATAATAATAATTAAGGAAGAAAGAAAAACTTATTGAAAAGATGATGGTTGCTCCTTCCTCCAATCCTTGTGCACTTTAACTCCTTCTCCAAAGTAGATGTGTGTAAAAAGTTGTAGAGAACTCCTTTGTTTATAGGCTTCAATATTCTCCATATCTTTGTAGGAAAAGAATCCACATTCCATAAGAACACAACTTTCCCAATTTGAGCCATATTCCAATTTCTAGTCCAATTCTTCAAAACTTCCAAGTTTTCATCCAATTCCCAATTCTAAGTCCTCACACCCATGAGAGAAGTCCACACAAAATTCTGCATTTTTGGCTCGCTGGGAAAACTGTTTTTTCATCCGAATCCGTCACCGCCGACCACCTAAAAATTCTCTCCGTCGACGGAATATTCCGTCAGTCCACCGTTAGGACTAACGGTCAAAAAGGTCAAACCGTTAGTCAATGAGGTCAACCTTCAGTCAAGTAGTCAAGGCAAAAAATGAATCAGCTACAGAGTCAGCTGTCTAATTTGGCTGATTGGTCTTCCTGGAGTGGGTTGAATCGACTCGTCAGCCGGTGCTGAGTTAACTCGTCAGGATGAAATTTCGGCAGAGTTTATTTTGTTTTTCCGACATCTCCCGGCCAAATCCCTACCTCTTATTTCCTGTAATCATTCCTAACATACATCTAGACACATTTCAAACACAACCCATTCATTCACTTCAATGCAAAGACCAAAAGATCTTTAGCTCAATCCCATCTTCTCGATTTCAAATTACACAATTGCAACATTTCTTGATCTTGGCAGCAACACCATCAATGTTTTCTTATAAATCTTGTTCTGAATCTTGGCAGCAACACCATCAATGTTTTCTTATAAATCTTCCACTTCTCGATCTCATCCCAACTGAACCACTGACCCTTGACAATCATCATTACAATTGAACAGAAGCGGCATCTTCTCTGTATCAATTACCACCATTTTCAAAACCCTTGTTCTCTAAATTCGAAAGTAGCACCAACCCATTTTAAGCTTCACCCATCACTGAACTTCAATACAATTTCATAATCATAGAAGCAGAACTTCAAACAGAGATCTTTGATTCAACAACAGCATCCCATTCTCGATCTACAATTCATCTATATTTCAGAGACCCCCAACAGCTACAATATTCTTATGAGAACTCAAATCCCATCTCACTAGAACCTCCATTAAGATTTGAACATCATCTCTGCCATAAATTCAACTCAGATCCGTTATCAGCTCAACATAAATTCATAAATCTCTCTCTGAATTTCGACAGCAGCGTCACAATCTCAAGAACACCAAAATTCCTCACACCCATGAGAGAAGTCCACACAAAATTCTGCATTTTTGGCTCGCCGAAAAACTGGGTTTTGGCCGGAATTCAGCCGGAATCTGTCCCTGCCGGCCTCCTGAAAATTCTCTATGTCGACGGAATATTATGTCAGTCCACCGTTAGGACTAACGGTCAAAAAGGTCAAACCGTTAGTCAATGAGGTCAATCTTCAATCAAGTAGTCAAGGCAGAAAATGAATCAGCTGCAGAGTCAGCTGTCTAATTTGGCTGATTGGTCTTACTAGAGTGGGTTGAATCGACTCGTGTTAGGTCTTTGAGTTAACTCGTCATGATGAAATTTCGGCAGAGTTTATTTTGTTTTTCCGACATCTCCCGGCCAAATACCGGCCTCTTCTTTCCCTGTAATCATTCCTAACATATATCTAGACATATTTCTAGCACAACCCATTCATTCAGCTTCAATGCAGCACCAAAAGCTCTTTAGCTCAATCCCATCTTTTGATGCAACAGCAGCATCCCATTCTCGATCTACAATTCATCTCTATTTCAGAGACCCCCAACAGCTACAATCTTCTTCTGAGAACTCAAATCCCATCTCACTAGAACCTCCATTAAGCTTTGAACATCATCTCTGCCATAAATTCAACTCAGATCCGTTCTCAGATCAACATAAATTCATAAATCTCTCTCTGAATTTCGACAGCAGCGTCACAATCTCAAGAACACCAAAATTCCTCACACCCATGAGAGAAGTCCACACAAAATTCTGCATTTTTGGCTCGCCGAAAAACTGGGTTTTGGCCGGAATTCAGCCGGAATCCGTCACTGTCGGCCACCTGAAAATTCTCTATGTCGACGGAATATTCTGTCAGTCCACCGTTAGGACTAACGGTCAAAAAGGTCAAACCGTTAGTCAATGAGGTCAATCTTCAATCAAGTAGTCTTCTTGGTCTTCGGGTTCAACTATTGATGATAAACACTTGAACTTCATAAATCCTTGACAATTTGTAACCTTTTTCCTTAAAATCCTTGTCGTTTGAAACTTCCTTATAGATTTTCCTTCCCCATGGCTTATTCAATAAAAACAATAATAGATATTTCTCTTGTCTCATATTTTTCAATCATTTTTTTTTTTCACTTTTTTTTTTTTGACAAGAGAAACCAAATACAAATCAAAGTGAAAAATAAAACAACCATGGCCGTGGAAAAGTAATTTACCGCTTGATTCTTCACAACTTGTATCGTCTTGAAATCATAAACTTCAATAATTCTCACCTTTTACTTTCTTCGCTTTTGTAAATAAGTCTTCAACTTGTATGTAAAAATCTGCTCATTGTATGTTGCTTTACTTGAATATGAAATTTGCTCTTTTCTTGTTCCATTGTTGCTTTCAAACCTTGAACATTTTCAAATTTCTTTGTAGATTTTGATGTCGCTCCCTTGTTGTTGATGATTATGGTGTTTCTATGGACTTGTTGAGAGAATGGTGCTAACTGTGTAAGTACTGAATATCGCAAGATAATAGGTCACGAGTATCATAATAAATAAAGGAGAAAAGAATTATAAAATGTTACGATGATAGAAGAAACGCGGAGAAATATGAAGTTTTGCGAGGATGGAGTAATTGTGTGAGCATGAGTTGCAATACTTCGTAACTCATGAACAAACGGTATAAATTTTACTATAAATAGGAGTTCAAATGTAAAATTCGAGAGGTTCTTTTAGTGAGTGTTAGAAAATATTTGAGGAAAGAGAATGAGAAAGTTGTAACTATTCTAATTCCATTTAGATACTTCTTTGTAATCAATTGAGAACATTAATAAGAAAATTGTTATTCATCATCAAGAACTTCTTGAGTTTTTACTAATTCTATTGAGGGTGTAGTTGTAGGTTATTCTCGCAACTACATAATTGACGCTAGAAACAGGGATTGAAAGAATTCATGTACTAGAAAAATGACAAGAATAAGAAACACATCAGAACCATTAATCAAGTAAGGAGAAGTGTAAAATTAGCAGGAGGAGAAGCAAATATAACAGGAGAACCTAGTAGAAGAAGGAGTAATCGAAGAAATCAAGCTCAACAAGTAGAAGATCATGATCAAGTAAGTATACACACTTGGAGAACTAATACACCAGAAGAAGAAGATAGAGAACCACAAATCATAGAAAATGGAAGGTTGATGGGAGGAACAATTCTTGAAAGAGAAAAGGGAGATGCTAGAAACATTGAGACAAGGAATCCAAAAAGAACGAATGATTGAAGTCAAGAACGTGCTAAATTGACAAGACAAAATCAAGAATTGAGAATGGAAAATGAGATGTTACAAAGGAGGAAATCTCAAAGTGTTGCAAGATCAAATGTTAGAATAGAAAGAGAAGGACAAAATTCACCAATAATCAATAATGAAAATGATATGCAAGAACAAACGCAGAATCAAGGTGATAGAAATCAAGAAAATCGTTTCATTTTAATACCAAACCGCGAACAAAATATGGAGAATTTACGAACAAGACCAAATCATAAAGAAAACAATCAGAATCGAGAGGAAGAACATCAACTTATGGAAGAAACTGAGAGACAACAAGCAATACATCAAAATAATCACGAGAATGGAGTAAGAAGACATGAAGAATTTCGTAACAAACAAAATGTTGAATATGAAAAAATTAAGAGAAGAATTGTAAATCAACAAACAGAAGTGGAAAGGAATGAACCAAATTCTCGAATCAGAGTACAAGTAAATCAAGAAGAAATAAGTCACAGAATAAGGAGAAATGAAGAAGAAGAAATTCCTGATATTCGCATGAGAAGAATAGAAAGTGAAGAACAAGAGTTCCAAGATGCTTTACAACTGAACAATTATGATAATTTAGAAAGAATATATTTGCAGAATTATGCGAATGAAAACATTAATGAAGAATATGATAGAATGCGAAGGATCGCAGGGAGGAAGTGCAAGAACGTAGAAGAAGAGAAGCCGCATTAAAAAGGCCAATGGATGAGAATTAAAGGCAAATGCACGAATCTTTCGAGAATTAGCAGAAATGAGAGGGATGATAAACAATAGAAGAGGAGGAGATAGGAGGCAATTAGATGAAGCAATAGAAGAAGTCTATGAGGAATCCATTTGCTAGAGAAGTACAGATGGGAGGAATTCCACCAAAATGTAACTTGCCCACACTTACCAAGTATTTTGATGGGACTTCATGTGCTATTCAGACATTAAAGCATACATAAGATGCATGTTACAATGGGAGAATCATGATGCTGTGTTATGCAAGTACTTCGCATCAAGTTTAACAGGGGAAGCTCTAAAGTGGTTCGAAGGACTCCCTAAGAACACTGTTACGTCATTTAATCATTTGCAAGTAGTTTTTCTTGGAGCATATATCACAAATCACTCTTCACGGCTTGGTATTGAATATGTATTTGGTTTAAAACAAAGAGTGGGTGAAAGTTTGAAGCATTTGGTAAGACGATGGAAGACTATGCGCGGTGATATGGCGGGCGTGTAGATGAGAGATACTTGATTTTGTCCTTCATAAATGCGATGTTCGCAAATCAACAATTATATGTTCAAATCTTCGAAAGAAAGAATTCCATAATGATGACAGAATTACGAGAATTGCAAGAAGAATACATTACACTAGAAGAAAAGCAAAAAACAATATGGAGTCATATCCAAGAACAAATACTAACAATCAAGAGGGAGGAGCAAATTTACTTCCTAAAATAATCAATGTAGTAGCAGGTACTTCGCAAACATACTCACAAACTTCTTCACAAATTTCATAAGAGAAGAAAATCAATGATAGCCAGCCAATGATGGTAGCAATGGGCAGTAGAGATCAAGAAGAATATGATAGAGAGACGAATTTCTATAATCGGATAGGAAATAACCAAATTCCAAGATTAGATCAACAACAAGAAAATTATGGTGGACAAAGGCAAAATTATTTTGGACAAGGAAACCAGAGACAAAATTATAACAACGGTCAAGGAGGTCAAAGAATGGTAAGGGAAGAGATAAAATTGCCACCTTTGAATACAAGTATAGAAAAGATATGTCAAGCAATTATCCTGGTAGAGAATATACCAACTCTATGGAATATGGGAAAGGAACCACCAATGGGTCCAAGAAGTCATGAATTTTGTTCATATCATCATTTTCATGGACATTCTACAAATAATTGCCATAATATCAAGAGGATAATTTTGCGAATGATTGATCAAGGAAAACTAAATCAATTTTTACTTAAGAAGACACAGTCGCAACAATTACCACAGGCTCCAGCCATAACTCAGAACACGACAAAAGAAAAGGAGAAGAAATCCTACATATAGAAGTGGGGTCAAAAGCAAGGAATGTTTTCTGTAATTCCATTGTTCATTCATATAAAACCATAGAGGATTTTCATGATAATGTGTTAAGTAGGGTATATGCGAGGGATGGTGAAGGAAAGGAAGTAATGAACATCGCAAAGATTTCACGACTTGAAGATTGGCAAAACGTGAAATTTCTTTTGAAGCCACTGAAATTCCAGAAGGTTGTGAAGTACATGATAATCCATTGGTGGTAAGACTGGCAATCTACATGAATATGGAGGAGAACGAAGATGATATGGAGGAAGAGTCAATTGGTCTTAATAGGATTTTAATTGATACGGGAAGTTCTGTCAATATCCTCTTCTATTCTGATTACAAAACTATGGGGGGAAAAGATGCATATTTAATACCTTCTACTTACAGAATTTATGGTTTTAATGGAACTGCTAACAAGCCCAAAGGAGAAGTGAGCATGCGAATTCCATTAAGTGGAATGCGAACTGAAATTCTGTTTTGTGTTGTTGATGTTGAATCACCATATAATGCTTTGATAGGAAGGCCATGGATTCACGGAATTCTAGGCGTAGCTTCCACTCTACATCAGTGCATAAAATTCCCTCATATGAAGGGTATTGGAATTATCAAGGGTGATTGGGATGAGGGAAAGAAATGTTACGATACGAAGTAGAAGTTTGCGAAGGAAAAGCTCACGAGAAGGAAAATTGGAGAAAAAGAGCAAAGGTTGTGAAAAGAAGTGAAAATTTAATTGCAGAAGATTAAGGAAAAAGAGAATAAAGTTACGATGATAATAATACAAGAAATTTACGATAATAAGGGATTGTGATTTTCGAGGAAAAAAGAAGCTTATCAGTATGTTTGCTCGTGAAAATGAGGTATGTGGCAAAACAAAATTTTTATTTCATGATAAAATTTTACGAATATTGTTTGCTCGCAGGAAGTTAGGAAAAAAGTACAAATTTTCAAAATTTATATTCCAATTAAAATTTCATTAATTTGCGAATAAAAGACCGCAATCTGTGATCAGCCTCCAAAAGAAAGAGAGCCGCAGAAAATTTTATACAGCAAACCTTTGTATACACCCTAGTTCGCGAAGCTATAATTCGTAAGAGGCAAAGTCCTAAAGTACGTCATTTAAGGGGTACCTATAACGTGGCTAAGGGTAACCGGAACACCACCAAGGGCCCTTAGTACATGGTAAAAATTTTGGGGTACAACCCAATAATGGGGTACCTATCCGGGTTAGACACCTTGGATTCTCACCTAATCTAACGACATTACGCAATATAAAATGCGGTGTAAGAAGATTTAGGCTGGGCGACTAAGGCATACTGTCTTTCCCAAGAAGTGCAGAAAACGATCAAGGCGCCGAGGTACATGGTTGAGTCAAGAGTGCCGGGTGAGGTTGAACCACATCTGCCATTTTTGACAAGTCTTGGCAAATGATGCACTTGGCCCAAAGATACCCCATAGGGTGCAACCTCGTAACTATAAGCCCTATAGGCAAAAAGGATAAGAGGTTGCGATCAAAAGATGGTTGTTGGCAGAACCGGATGGGAAGAGCTAACCTTGTATGGTCGATGTACGCTTCCTTGAAGGGGCAATCAGGGGGAAGATAAAGGGCAGCACCCTCCATTAGGGAGCTGATAAGTGCTATAAGACGCAAATGTCACGAGGATTCTTGTTTGCGAAAACATAAAGGCTTGTCATATTTGTGCAACAAATGAAGTTCTGCGAGCCTTAAAAAAAAAAAAAAAAAAAAAAAGAAAGAAAGAAAGAAAAAGAATAAAGAACTCACAGAACATAATAAAGTTAAGATGAGATCAATGGGTCGCTACATGAAAGTGTAGAGACGTCCTGCGATTTCATCGCAAGACGGCAATGTCATGGGGCTTCATGTTCGCAAGAATATTTAGGCCTGTCATATTGTCGCAACAATTCCCGAAGAGGCTAAAATACTATACAAAGAAGTTAAGATGAGATCAATGGGTTTTTGCATGAAAGTGTAAGAACGTCCTGCGATTTCATCGCAAGACGATAATGTCACGAGGTTGTATGTTCGCAAGAATGTTCAGACTTGTCATATTATCGCAAATAATTAATACAAAAGAGGTGGCAAAATAAGACCTTTACTTAGGAAGGCATGATAAGACCAATTTAATGAAATTTATTGCATCAATATCATTAAAGAAATTATTACAAGAATATACATTATGAAGATTGGAAAAGAAGACAACTTTGTCAATATCATTGAAGAATCTTTACAAGAAGACCTATCAAAGAAGAAAACATCATTGAAGAATTTTAATGAAGACTTAACAAAAGATGCGATTTTGATAACAATCAAATACAGATAAGTTCATATTCGTAAATATTTACGAGAATTACATACTTCTTATACTTCTCCATATATTGAATACTTCCCCAAAAGTTGAATACTTCTTATAATTCTTCAAGAATATCTCGTATTTATTATACTTCTTCAACGGATATTTAATTTTGCGAAGGTTAAGTACTTATTATATTTCTTCATACAATGAGTAATAATTTTCTATACTTCTTCATATATTGGGCAATTCTTCATAAATTGAATTCTTCTAATACTTCTTATACTTCTTAAGGGTATTTCATATTTTATATACTTCATACTTTCTATACTTCAAGGGGAGATTTATTTACTTCGCAACATTCCGTAAAAAGAAAAAGGCTTATATTCCTTATACTTTGAAGGGAAGATTTCTTATTCATAATCACAATAAGAAGAAAATTTGTAAGATAAATTCAGAAGGATATTCTAATACTTCCAGTGATAGTTGATCATTTGAAGAGAAATAATAAGGGGAAAGGGAATACTAAGCTAAGTCTTTAAGATATATTATTTCTCTCCACATGATCAAATTATGCGAATAAGGGAAATAAACATCAAAGAAAGATTAATTCAAATTAAGCTTTGAAAAATAAATTGATGGATTGATTAAAAGCATAATCAAGAAGAAAGTGTTGTATGGAAAAGTTACAGAACAGATATACAAAAGAAAAAAAGAATGAAGTTATTCTTCAAAGTGATCTATTCCCATCAAAATGATCTTCTTCTTCAATCTTCAACTTTCTTTCAAATTTCCGTGATATGGAGTATCTTGGAATTTATTCGAGAAGGAGTGTATGGTACTTCTTGAGAGGAATTTCATTATCTTCGCAAATCTTATGAGTCATCTTAGCTCGAAAACGCTTGACATATAAACTATGGTTATCTTTGAGAAATTAGAAGCTGAGATCTCAAGTCGAAATTTTCTTATTACGATTAACAAGGAGAGTTTCCAGATTATTATTTATCTTCGCAAGATTTTCTGCATCAAGAAAAGAAATTAAGGGATTGGTTAGCAAATTATGAAGGAAAAGTAACCAAAATAATTATCATCGCAAGGAATTTACCTTCTAGTTGCTTCTTATCATCACGAAGAAAGAAATTTCAAGCTTTAATTGATTATTCTCCTCAAGAAGAGAAGAATTATCAATTGCGATGCTCATGATTGTGAATTATCTTCGTGACGAGATATTAATTCTGCGTTATCAATATTTAGATCTTCTATTTTCTGACGAAGACTTGAATTCTCAACCTCTAACTTCTTACAACGATTTAAAGTTTTCTTCTCAGCAATAGAATGACGTCTTTCCCAATCAGAAGCAGCTGCACAACTAACTCTTCCAACCTAAACAAGAAAAAGGGGTTAGAAATCAATAAAATAAGGAAATAAACAAGGAATAGAGAAGAAACTTACCATGCTGCCTAAAGCATATAATGAAGCGGAGAGAGACGAATCTTGAAATTCCTTTGAGGGAATTATTATCAATAACAGTAGGAACTTTACAAGCCTTCGCAATAAGTTTGCGAGCATTCGTTGTAGGTAGAATTCCCTAATCCACGAGAAGAATGGAGGAAAGCCTCAGAAATGCTAACCATTCTTTGAGGCAAAAGTTTCTGGATGATATAATCTTCATTCCCACCTTCATCGACATTATCATCATCTCCTTTGTCAGAAAGGGTATCATAATTAGAACTAAAGTCCTTCTCAGGAAATTTATTATCTTCATCACCAAGATCTTCCTCAATAACCTTATGATAGGAAATTACATTGGAATGGGATTTGGTTGAGAGTATCTTCTTTTTCTTTCTCTCATAAACAATATCTTGAAGTTTTTTTTTTCCTTTGCGAAGAGCATCATCTTGACTATCGAAGCTTGAGAGACCTTCGCAGAACGAAGAGTTTGTTGCCTCGCAAGTAAGCCTTTTAGAAGAAGTGAAACTTTTATTTTCACTCAGACAATCTCGGAAGAAGTGGAACCTGTGAATTCAAATGAGGATAAGAAACAGAGGCAACAATATATTGTTTATAAAAATACAAGAGTGTTTATTATCTCATTTGAAATTAAAGGGTAACAAAAAGATAAGAAAGTGGAAATACATACATTTCTAAAAACCCAAGGTTGATAATAAGTTCTACTATCCCATTAATATAAGCGATTCTGAAGATTCGCGAGGAAGTTCTACTATCCCAGTAATATAAGAACCTGATAACATTAAAGGGTACTTATACCAATATTCATCATTAGAACGACGAGGTGTCTTATTATTTCCTGAAGCATAATCAATATCGTGCATGAGAAGATCATCTGCTGCGATATTGGCTTTACGATGAAGACGAACACCCCAACGATTATCTTCTTTTCTCGCAGGAATTGGTGTGTAATTTTTGAAGAAACCCTCAACTGTATAATTCGCAGCAACAATTTCTATATTCTCAAACCCAGGTTTTCTAAGATCAATTGAATATAAAGATTTCCCAAAAGCAGCATGATTTGCGAATTCAACTAAGAGGCGAATGCAATCACCAGTCAATTGATAAATGGCACAAGAAAAATTGGGGTGGGAAATAATTTCGTAGAATAAAGGAAAGTTAACATCATAAAGAGGAAGAGGAAGACCTGCGAGGATTTGACCTCGTGAGATTAAAACTTTCTGATCATCCCAAACATAATTGGTAAAGAGCTCCACACAGAGAGAATACTTATTATCATAACCTTCAATCTCAGAAAGAATAAGGTCTCTATCAGCAAGTTCCGCATTAATTTGTTCAATAGTTTTCTTCTTTGTGCCATTGAATATAAAAGGGAAAATAGGAAAAATAAAAGAGGTTGCAGAGGCGAAGCGGTGAAGAAGATGAATAAGAGAATAAAAAGCAAAAACAAAGGATAATATTTATAAGAGAGTTTGATGAAGATAAAAACTCATTAATACGAGTAAGCGTGAACGGTTGAAAAGAACGATTACGAAGGAACGTGTCAGAAAGATGAGGGAAAAGTAAAAAGACGAGTTGCGAATCTGAAGGGTGGTAATAACTACACTAAAATTACGAGAATAGGGATTCCCATGACATTTCTTCTTCAAAGAATTGACATGAGAAGAGGCAAGATGTAAGTACTGAATATCGCAAGATAATAGGTCACGAGTATCGTAATAAATAAAGGAGAAAAGAATTATAAAATGTTACGATGATAGAAGAAACGCGGAGAAATATGAAGTTTTGCGAGGATGGAGTAATTGTCGCTATAAATAGAGTATGAGTTGCGATAGAAAATATCTTAACTCATGAACAATTCTAGTATAAATTTTACTATAAATAGGAGTTCAAATGTAAAATTCGAGAGGTTCTTTTAGTGAGTGTTAGAAAATATTTGAGGAAAGAGAATAGAGAAAGTTGTAACTATTCTAATTCCATTTAGATACTTCTTTGTGATCAATTGAGAACATTAATAAGAAAATTGTTATTCATCATCAAGAACTTCTTGAGTTTTTACTAATTCTATTGAGGGTGTAGTTGTAGGTTATTCTGCAACTACAAACTGCAAATCGAACTACAAGAAGGAGGCTTTCATCTATAGATGTCACCCTCATGATTGACAAAAATTAGCACTCAAGAGATCAAAATAGTTCTGAAATTGGTGTGAAATTGGGTAGCTCACCATTCTACCCGGAATTAACGTACGGTGACACACACTCAAAATAAGCTCTTTAGTCAAGGAAGAATTTTTGGTCGGTGCCTCACATGATAGGAAAATGGGTAGTCTCCACTAATGATTGATCATCAACTCTAATAACACACTTCTCCCTGCACCAAATTCGCATCACCGACATGATTAAATCCATTATTTAACACTCTAACAAGCAAGAAATCGAACGTAGTTCCCTAACATTTCCAAGTTCAATTATGTCAGTCAGAATTCTCTATGTAATCATACCTAGAAGTATGCTAGTGACTCTAAAATCTCTAAAAGTTGAAGTTTTTATGCAATTTTTTTTTTTTTTAAAATATATGCTTAACCACTCCCCCACACTTAAACCTTACATTGTCCTCAATGTAATTGAATCGTCCAAGTAAAGTCAAGGTGGGAAATCTTAATATGATATGGAAAGAAAAATAAACAAATAAAACAAAAAGCAAATAAAAACAAAAGGATAATAAAAACAAAACCGGTGGGTTGCCTCCCACTTAGCGCTTGTTTTAAAGTCGACGGTCCGACATAGCTCTTGCTTCACATTACTCCTCTAGAGGGAGCACATCTCGAAGTCCAATCACGTCCACATGCTCCGTTGGAAAGTTTTCATTATATGGCTTCAACCTATGGTCGTTAACTTTCAAGGGTTGTCCTATTTTTTCACTAACTATTTCAACTGCACCATGATCATAAACATTAGTAACAATAAATGGTCCCACCCAACGGGACTTAATCTTACCCGGAAATAAACGTAAACGAGTATTAAATAAAAGAACTTTTTGTCCCACAACAAAACTTTTCCGAGAAATCATCTTGTCATGAAAAAGCTTGGTCTTTTCCTTGTAAATCCGGGCACTCTGGTAAGCATCATTACGTATCTCCTCTAGCTCATTTAGTTATAACTTTCTTTGTTTTCCCGCTTCATCATACTCCATGTTGAATTTCTTTATCGCCCAATAAGCCTTATGTTCAAGTTCAACCGGAAGATGACAAGCTTTGCCATAAACCAACCTATATGGAGACATACCAATCGGTGTCTTGTACGCCGTTCTATACGCCCAAAGTGCATCATTAATCTTAAAGCTCCAATCTTTCCTTGTCGTATTCACAGTTTTCTCAAGAATGGACTTGATCTCACGGTTTGAAATTTCCGCTTGTCCACTAGTTTGTGGATGGTAAGGCGTACCAATCTTGTGTGTTATGTTGTACTTCTTGAGGAGAGCATGAAAAGACTTCTTGAAATGTGAGCCTCCATCGCTTATCACCACTCTTGGTGTGTCGTGCCTAGTGAATATGTTTTCTCTTACAAAATCACAAACAACTTGAGAATCATTAGTTTTGGTGGCTCTAGCCTCCACCCATTTTGAAACATAATCTACGGCAAGAAGTATATAAAAGTTTCCATTTGAATTGACAAAAGGGCCCATAAAATCGATACCCCACACATCAAAAATCTCTACGGCGAGAATTGGTGTGAGTGGAATTTGATTTCGAGCACCTAGATTTCCCGTTCTTTGACATCTATCACACGATTTACAAAAAACATATGAATCTTCAAACAAGGTGGGCCAATAAAATCCACTTTCAAGAATTTTGAGAGCGGTACATTTAGAGCCAAAATGGCCACCACAAGCAAAAGTATGACAAAAGGAGAGAATAGATTGAAATTCGGAGTTAGGTACGCACCTTCGCATTATTTGATCAACGCCATAGTTCCATAAGTATGGTTCATCCCACACATATTGCTTCGCTATCTTCTTAAGTTTCATCTTTTGGAAGTTGGAAATTGTACTAGGTACCTTCCTTGTCACCAAGTAATTCACTATATCCGCATACTAAGGTGTTGATTCTTCCAAGGAGAAAAGTTGTTCGTCCGGAAAGCGGTCTTGTAATGGAAGTTCTTCGTGAGACATAACAAGTCTACTAAGATGATCCGAAATGGTATTCTCCACACCTTTCTTATCTCGAATTTCTATGTCGAACTCTTGTAGTAATAGGATCCACCGGATTAGTCTTGGCTTAGCTTCTTTCTTCTTTACTAAGTATTTAAGTGCGGCATGATCGGAATACACAATAACCTTTGTATCCACCAAGTATGATCGAAATTTTTCCAATGCAAACACTATATCCAATAACTCCTTTTCCGTGGTAGAATAGTTGATTTGTGCATCATTAAGGGTCCTAGATGCATAATAGATAACATGGGACAACTTGTCCACTCTTTGACCCAAAATGGCTCCAACCGCATAATCACTAGCATCACACATTAATTCAAATGGAAGATTCCAATCCGGTGACTTGATAATCGGCGCACTTGTCAACATTTCCTTCAATTTGTCAAAAGCATCCTTGCATTCCTTGTTGAAGTCAAAAGGTACCTCATTTTGTAGTAACTTGCACATCGGCATGGAGATTTTGGAGAAATCCTTGATAAACCGCCTATAGAAACCTGCATGTCAAAGAAAATAACGAACCTCCCTCACCGAAGTGGGATATTATAAGTTTCTTATTAAATCTATCTTTGACTTGTCCACTTCGATCCCTTTAGAGGACACAATGTGACCAAGTACTATGCCATGGTTTACCATAAAATGACATTTCTCCCAATTAAGGACAAGGTTTGTGTCTATGCATCGTTTAAGAACTAGTTCAAGGTTGTTTAAACATCTATCAAAAGAATTGTCATAAACACTAAAGTCGTCCATAAATACCTTGATGATGCGCTCCACGTAATCCGAGAATATACTTACCATGCATCTTTGGAAAGTAGCCGGTGCATTGCAAAGACCAAACGGCATCCGTCTATACGCAAACGTTCCAAACGGACAAGTGAAAGTAGTCTTCTCTTGGTCCTCCGGTGCAATCACAATTTGGTTGTATCCCGAATAACCGTCCAAGAAACAATAATACAAATGCCCCGCTAACCGCTCCAACATTTGATCAATGAAAGGTAAAGGAAAGTGATCCTTTCGGGTTGCGGAATTAAGCTTTCTATAGTCAATGCACACTCTCCAACCGGTTTGAACTCTTGTAGGAACAAGTTCATCGTCTTGATTTCGAACAACCGTAACATCGGACTTCTTTGGCACCATTTGTACCGGACTAACCCATTTGCTATCGGAAATTGGGTAAATTACCCCCGCACTTAGCAATTTGAGTATCTCTTTCTTCAAAACCTCCATCATGGGAGGATTAAGCCTACGTTGAGCATCACGTACCGGCTTCACATTCTCTTCCATTATAATCCTATGCATGCACATGGATGGACTAATGCCTTTGATGTCCGCAATTGTCCACCCAATAGCCGTTTTGTGCTCTTTCAAGACTCTAAGCAAACGGTCTTCTTGTACCGGTGTGGGGTTCTTTGAAATAATCACCGGAATCTCATTTCCATCTCCCAAGAACTCATACTTCAAATGGTCCGGAAGTGGCTTCAACTCTAGTTTAGGCGCCTTCACAATAGATGGTACAAGTAATTCATCATTCACGGGTAAAGAAATATAGGAAACATTACCCTTAGATTCTTGTAATGCCGTCAAGGAACCACACGTCTCCACCAATTCCGTGGAAATTTCAACATCCAAGTTAGGCAAGCCATGAACATCCAATTCAATGCTCTTTTGCAACACTACATCAAGTTCGTCCTCTTGATTCAATTCCACCATTTGTTGCGCTAATGAACTAACCACATCAATGGAGTAAGCGGAATGCACATCACTTGGGTAGCGCATGGCTTCGAATATGTTGAAGTGTATTACTTCCTTGTCGAATTCCATAGTAAGTGTACCCTTATCAACATCAATCTTCGTCTTTGCGGTCTTCATAAATGGCCTCCCAAGAAGTAAAGAAGTAGATGACCGATTCTCATTGTTGTCCATATCCACCACAAAGAAATCCACCGGAAAAATTAACTCATTCACTTGCACTAGAACGTCTTCTACAAGTCCCTTTGGATAAATGTTAGACTTGTTTGCTAATTGGATAATAACTCTTGTCTCTTTTAATGGTCCAAGATTCAAGGAGTCATATATATCAGCCGACATCACACTAATGGAAGCTCCCAAGTCAAGTAAAGCATGTTCAAACCTTTTCTTACCAATAGTAATTGGCACCGTGAAACCACCGGGATCCGTGAACTTTATAGGCATCTTATTCAAAAGCATAGCCGACGCACTCTCGCCAACTTTAGTAATTTCATTATCAAGCAACCTATCCTTCTTTGTGCACTCTATGAATGGAATGTTGATTTCTATCTTCTTGAAGATATCCATGAGTGCCTTGTCTTGAGCTTCCTTCTTGGACTTAGCAAAACGACTAGGAAAAGGAGGTGGATTAGTAAAAGTAGGAACCGGTTCCTTGGATTGGGCGGTTGGTGTTGAATTCTCCTTTAGTACGGCTTCCTCTTTGTCTTTGACTACCTCTTCACTAGCTTCTTCATGATGACTTGGACTCTCTACTTGTCTTCCACTTCGTAAAGTAACCGCATTAACATTCTCTCTTGGGTTCACAAATGGATGTGAAGGAATCTTTGTGGAGGTTTGATCTTTCATTAAGTTCATATTGGTCGTCAATTGTCCCATTTGAGTTTGTAAATCCTTGATTTCCGAACCGGTCCTTTGTTCCAAAGCTTTGATTGCCGAATCGGTCTTTTGTTGGTTTTGTTGTAACATAGAAGTGAGACCTTGCATGCTTTGCATTATCACATTCAACTTGTCATCATTCGAAGAATCTTGCTCCTTGACTTGTTGTGGTTGGAATTGTTGTTGTTGAGGTTGGAAACGTGATTGTTGGAATCCACCTTGTTTCGCATATGGATTAGGAGCCGCCGCTTGCTTGTTTGCATAGCTAAAGTTGGGATGATCCTTCCAACCGGGATTGTAAGTATTTGAGTATGGACCGTACCTTGGCCTTTGATTTGAATATAAAGCATTTACTTGTTCGGTTTCATCATCCGGAATAATTACCGCGGCCAATCATTGCACTACCCTCTCGATGTTGTTTAACCGGTGATCTAATTTTGAAGATGAGTCACTAACTTCATGCACCAACTTAACCATTGAATCACCTCTCGCATAGAATTGTTGCGAGTTTTCCGCCATACTTTCAATCAACTCGGTAGCTTCGGCCACCGTCTTGTTCACTAGTGCACCACCACCCACGGCGTCAAGAAGATATCTATCAATTGTTTGGAGACCTTCATAGAAATATTGAATTATCATGGCGTCACTAAATTGATGGTGTGGACAACTTGCCACCAATCTCTTGTACCGATCCCAACATTCATATAATGACTCTCCCACATGTTGCTTCATCCCACAAATCTCCTTGCGAATTTGAGTAGCTTTCGATGCGGGAAAATATCTCTCAAGGAAAATTTTCTTCATCCCATTCCATGTTGTGATACTTCCGTAAGGCAAATAGTACAACCATTCCTTAGCATTTCCTTCCAAAGAGAACGTAAAAGCTTTCAACTTTGCTTCATCCGCATTAATATCCGGTGGAAGCATGGCCATGACTATGGTATTGAAGTCCATAAGATGTTTGTTTGGGTCTTCATTCACCATGCCATGAAACTTTGGTAATTCTCTAATCAACCCCGGCTTGATCTCGAAAGTTGAGTTTGTTTGGATACACTATTATTGTGTATCGAGCTTGTGAGAAGCTAGGTCCTTGAGTATACGATCACCCATTTCTTCTTCTTCTATGTCCGAATCTGCGAACTCACTTGATATAGAACGAGGAAGAGGAGTGTTAACCGCTCGAATGAAATCCTTTAGTTGAGTGCCGGATCGAAGACGTATTGGACTCGGTCTTCCCTTTTTAAGCATTCACCAAAGATATAGCACCTAAAACAAGGTTCACAAAACTAAGTTAGATACGGTATAGAATCTAACAAAGCAAGAATAAAGCAAAACAACTAAAATCATCCGTTGCTCCCCGGCAACGGCGCCAAAATTTGTATGTGTGTCGTAACCACAACAAATTAATTAATATTTTACTACCTAATTAACAAGTAATATAGGGTAGTCAAGATCGATCCAACGAGGAGCAAGAGATTATAGTTGTCTTATAATGTCACAAAAAGGGGGGGTATTGGTTCAAGATTTTAAAAGCAAAAGAAATAAACAAAGTAATTAAAAGTGTAAGTTGAATTCAATAAGAGAGAATAGATCAAGGAATCCTTCTTCGCTGCAAAACAATGATTAAAGTTATGTTCTTTTCTACTTTTTATTAGTCATAGATTATCACCAACCGTAGGATAGCAGGTTCGCTTAGCTAACCCCAAAATTCCTTTTTTCACCGAGTAACAAGTCCGCTTAGTTATCAGATTCTATTCAAAAGAACCACCTTGAGGTTCGCTTACAAGATGTAATTCCCAAAACGCATTAAGATTTATGAACTTAGGTTTAGTACTAGTAGTTAGACTCGGTTAGCTTGGTCCACTTTCTAGCGTTGTTTTCACACACAATTGCTCCACGGAATCCCTCCGCAAGGTCTTGTGTTTTCTACTTGTGTAAAGAGTCAAGAAACTATTACGTATTCCCTAACTTTCACTAGCTTTAGATTAAATTAACAAATCAATTTAGCGTGCACTCCAAACAACCTATCAATCAATCATAAACATTAATATTAGTAAAAACAAACGATAATCATATGAAAAACTTCAAAGTAGAATTGAAACAAAACTCAAATCATATATTAAGAACTAGGAATTCATCCTCAATCAATAAGAAAATTAGCTAATCATAGTTTGGAGTTCACACAATAATAATAATAATTAAGGAAGAAAGAAAAACTTATTGAAAAGATGATGGTTGCTCCTTCCTCCAATCCTTGTGCACTTTAACTCCTTCTCCAAAGTAGATGTGTGTAAAAAGTTGTAGAGAACTCCTTTGTTTATAGGCTTTAATATTCTCCATATATTTGTAGGAAAAGAATCCACATTCCATAAGAACACAACTTTCCCAATTTGAGCCATATTCCAATTTCTAGTCCAATTCTCCAAAACTTCCAAGTTTTCATCCAATTCCCAATTCTAAGTCCTCACACCCATGAGAGAAGTCCACACAAAATTCTGCATTTTTGGCTCGCCGGAAAACTGGTTTTTTGTCCGGAATCTGTCACCGCCGACCACCTAAAAATTCTCTCCGTCGACGGAATATTCCGTCAGTCCACCATTAGGACTAACGGTCAAAAAGGTCAAACCGTTAGTCAATGAGGTCAACCTTCAGTCAAGTAGTCAAGGCAAAAAATGAATCAGCTGCAGAGTCAGCTGTCTAATTTGGCTGATTGGTCTTCCTGGAGTGGGTTGAATCGACTCGTCAGCCGGTGCTGAGTTAACTCGTCAGGATGAAATTTCGGCAGAGTTTATTTTGTTTTTCCGACATCTCCCGGCCAAATCCCGGCCTCTTCTTTCCTTGTAATCATTCCTAACATACATCTAGACACATTTCAAACACAACCCATTCATTCTGCTTCAATGCAGCACCAAAAGCTCTTTAGCTCAATCCCATCTTCTGATTTCAAATTACACAGCTGCAACATTCAGTACTGTAACTCAATTTCTTGTTCTGAATCTTGGCAGCAACACCATCAATGTTTTCTTATAAATCTTCCACTTCTCGATCTCATCCCAACTGAACCACTGACCCTTGACAATCATCATTCCAATTGAACATCAACGGCATCTTCTCTGTATCAATTACCACCATTTTCAAAACCATTGTTCTCTAAATTCGAAAGTAGCACAAACCCATTTTAAGCTTCACCCATCACTGAACTTCAATACAATTTCATAATCATAGAAGCAGAACTTCAAACAGAGATCTTTGATTCAACAGCAGCATCCCATTCTCGATCTACAATTCATCTCTATTTCAGAGACCCCCAACAGCTACAATCTTCTTCTGAGAACTCAAATCCCATCTCACTAGAACCTCCATTAAGCTTTGAACATCATCTCTTCCATAAATTCAACTCAGATCCGTTCTCAGATCAACATAAATTCATAAATATCTCTCTGAATTTCGACAGCAGCGTTACAATCTCAAGAACACCAAACCCTAATTTCCTATATCTGCACTCGATCAAACATCCACAAACCAGTTTCTCCAATTTCTTCATGGCTGTGCCTCTTATTTCTCGAACGGGTGCGCAGTTTTTTTTTTCTTTTTCAATTTCAGAAACGAAATGAATGAGTGTATCTTGATTTAGGTTTAAAGAAGCTGGGTTGGATAATTACACCCCACGGTTAGGGAACACCAACTCATTAGATAAGGGATACCCAGTGGGTGCCTTTAATAAATGGTTACTTCTGATAAGGGCTAGCCAGATGGCATCCCCTTAACCATAGCTAGCCTTTCTTTAATAATCCTCCAAAATAGAGATGCCCCTTAACATTGACTGGGCTCCAGATAGTGTTCGCCCTATGAAATGACAATTATGCCCTTTTTACTAAAATTGGGTGATTTCTCCTTCTTTTCTTCCGTGCGACTCCAGAGTACCTAATAGCTCAAAAACACACGTAAAATACATAATTTACAAGAAAAATAGCAAAGAAAGCATAAACTCTATATATAGTAAATACGGTGTATTCTACACCTATCAATGGCATGGCTAGGGACAAGGCGAGGATGCTTTTCTTGGCATGACGTGAATAGCATGGCAAGGGCAAAGGCAAAGTGCGTTTGGCATGGCGTGGATATCTTGGCTAGGTTAGGTTTGGCTTGGCATGTGGGCCAAGGGGTAGCCATGGGCGCATGGCGTGACTAGATTGGGTTAGGCGCGCGACCAAGCTATCGTTTTGGTCCTAAAGTCGTGACGGGACTTTAGAAGGCCAGAATTTGCTCCTGGGATTTAAGGACAACCGTTGATTGTTGCATGCCTTCAATTTGGAAGCCGCATGGGGAAGTACATCATGGTGGCGCGGCATGAGGGGCCATGGCGAGACGTGTTTGGCATGGCATGGCTAGTTTGACTAAGTGCGTGACCAAGCTTGGGTTTGGGGCCTAAAGTCATGAGGGGACTTTAGACGGCCAGGATTTGATCCTGGGATTAAAGGGAAACAGTTGATTATTGCCTGCCTTCACTTTAGTAGCCGCATGGTAAAGGCCAGCATGGTGGTACGGCATGAGGGGCCATGGAGAGACGTGTTTGGCATGGCGAGGCTAGGTGTGTGACCAAGCTAGGGTTTTAGGCCTCAAGTCGGGAATGTACTTTAGACGGCCAGGATTTGCTCCTGGGATTGAAGGGAAACCGTTGATTATTGCACGCCTTCACTTTGGTAGCCGCATGGGGAAGGCCAGCATGGTGGCACGACATGAGGGGCCATGGCGAGACGTGTTTGGCATGGAAGCGTCGGCGTGTCTAGCTTTGGCTAGGTGTGTTACCAAGCTAGGGTTTTGGTCCAAAGGTCGTGAGGGGACCTTAGACGGCCAGGATTTTCTCCTGGGATTTAAGGGAAACCGTTGATTGTTATATGCCTTCACTTAAGAAGTCTCGAGGGGAAGGCCAGCATGGAGGCGCGGCTAGGGCCAGGGAAATGGCGTTTGGCTTGGGGTGACTAGCATAGCTAGGTCCAAGGCAGAGTGAGTTTGTCATGGCACGGCTAGCTTGGGATATCTGTGGCTGACAAGATTTGCCATTGGCACGGAGGTACGGCTAGCATGGCTGGCATGCTTTTGCGTGGTTGGTGTGGTTGACATGATTTGCCATTAGTACAGAGGTGCGCCTAGCATATATGGTTGGTATGCTCTGGCGAGGTTGGTATGGGTGGCATGATTTGCCATTGCACAGAGGAGCGGCTAGCATGGTTGGCATGCTTTGGCGCGGTTGGTGTGGCTGACATGATTTTCCATTGGCACAGAGGTGCGGATAGCATGGTTGGCATGCTTTGGCATGGTTGGTGTGGCTAGCATAGCTAGCGCCAAGGCAGAGTGCGTTTGGCATGGCGCGGCTAGCTTGGGCTAGGTGTGGCTGGCATGATTTTCCATTGGCACTGAGGTGCGGCTAGCATGGTTGGCATGCTTTGGCGCGGTTGGTGTGGCTAGCATGATTTTCCATTGGCATAGAGGTGCGGCTAGCATGGTTGGAATGCTTTGGCATGGTTGATGTGGCTGTCATGATTTTCCATTGGCACAGAGGTTCGGCTAGCATGGTTGGCATGCTTTGGTGCGGTTGGTGTGGCTGGAATGATTTTCCATTGGCACATAGGTGCGGTTAGCATGGTTGGAATGCCTTGGCGCGGTCGGTGTGGCTGGCATGATTTTCCATTGGCACAGAGGTGCGGCTAGCATGGTTGGCATATCTTGGCGTGGTCGGTGTGGCTGACATGATTTTACATTGGCACACGTAGGAATTTGGGTTTGGCTCGTCGTAACCCTAATTTGAAAAATATACCCGGGTAATTATTTTAGAGACACATTAAAGATTTCAATAAATGTGACTAGTAAATGCTTGTTGCTTTAAATATTGTGACATTAATGTCTTCTAGGGTTTAGTGTTTTACGATTTTAACCCTAAGCTCAAAACCACCATCAACATTAAGTCCCATGCTTAGCTCGGAACAGGTGCCTTGTTGTGAGGTAAGCATACGATGGTGACAAACAAGGAGATAATCGAGATGTAAATCGTTGCAAAGATGGTCAGGAGAATCCGACTAACCTTTCTGAGTGTTAAAGAGGGTTTTGGCCTCCCATGTTGGTGGCCCTGTGTAAGTTGTACTGGGAATGTAGACCATGGAGTGGTGAGATGAAAGTTATCGGCTTGGTCTGGTCGTACATATCCAAGGCGAAGGGGCGCGGTCTTGGAAGGAAAAGCAAGCGGACGGCTTGGCTCATGGGGCCAAGGGGGTAGAAAATACGGAAGAGGATATAACTGAGATTGTAAGTCATGAAAGAAGACCGAGGAGATTTGTCTGACCTTTTTCAAGATGTAAGTAGAATCCGCAATCCTTGCATCCGGTAACTTTGCACAAATCCCAGTATGACTAAATGTCTTTAGGGTCAGGCTTTGGAATGCGAGGCGGAGCTACTAGCATAGACTTAGCATGAAATGGATTTGTCAGCAACAATGGGCTTGGAATGGGTGTGGGCCACTTGGCAAAACATGGTGTCGGTAATGGAAGCACGACAAGGGGAAATGCATGCTGCTGGAAAGGCTCTGACATGGTCCTCTGGCAAGGCGTTGGCATGAAAAGCACTGATTGTCCTGGACGGCGCGGAGCGATGGCATTGGCTAGAATTAGCATGAAAGGCGCAACTTGTTACAAAAACTGAACATGGAGTGCTGGAAAGACTGGCATTGGAAAGGAAAGCACGGATGTCTTGAGAGTGGAAAGGCTTTCTCTTGTGGGACCAATTGCCTTCTTCATGCGTGGCTTTAACATGGAATTCTTTCCTTATTCAAAAATCTTTTTCGAGAGGTAGGTAGCATCCGCAATCCTTTCATCTGGTAGCTTTGCGCAAATCCCGGTATAATTGGGTGTCTTCAGGGCTAGGCTTTGGAACGCGAGGCGGAGCTGTTAGCATGAACTTGGCATGAAGGGGACCCATTAGCACTGACGGGCATGGAACGGGTGGGGGCCGCTCTGTAAGGCGCTTGGCAAGGCATGACGCTTGCAAGGGAAGTGTTTTGGAAGAGAAACGCTTTCAAGGGAAGAGCTTGCGGTTTAAAGTTTGACACGCCAAAACCTTAATTATCTCACTTTACTAGAATCTCCATAGAATCCGCGTACTGGATCGGATTTTGATGGTCCGCCACTTTATCGGACACGAAAATGAATTTTGTATCTCCCCACGTGAGAATATTTAGGTTTCGAGATTGATTAGGTGGTGAAAATGGCCCATCATTGAAAATCAGGAAGAGTTCAATAGGGACGTTGCGGACCCGGGGTAGCATAGTCGCGCCGAGTCATCCATTCTCGTTCATGGAGTAAGAAGGAAACTTTATTTTGTGCAAACTCTAGAAATTTTATCCGTATAAAAAGAGGTATTGACCTTCTTCTATTTTCGGTTGCTTGTCTTGATCCGTGCTTTCGTCCGCAGTGTCTCTCCAGTGGATTCCAAAATTTACCAAACTCTATTGCGTTCTTGGGACGAATCGATGTGGTTGCGTTGTCGGTCCATCCTTAATTTTAGGTTGTTTAGTGCATGGACCTTCTGACCGCGATGAAAGTATGTTGTGGATTCTTGTATGGTTGAAATCTTCCGGAGCCACTGGATGAAATAAATGAGTTGGGAGACGTTTCGTTGCCGACATGATGCTATCAAGTCTTCAAGGACTTTGTTCCAAGAGATATCCTTTGAACCATCTTCTGAATCTTGGACTATCATATGGAATGGGATGCGGTGAGCAGTCCCCGGTTATATTTCTGGCTGAGGGGGGTGAAAGCACCCGGTGCTGGTAGTCCCCATGTGTATCCTACTTTCATTGCATCGCATTGAATCCACGTCCACGGGATTTGATACAGGCTTATTGTACTCTTCTAGATGTGACGCTGGGATGCTCAGAATATCATATGTAAGAAATACTCTGGATAGTAAAGTGGTAAAAATAAGAGAGTTATGTTGTTTATCGTGGGTCCCTCTGCTTTTTCTGGAAAATGTTTCTGCCGTGTCTCTGGGGTTATCTCATGAATCTTTGATGGTCATCGGGATGGACTGTGATGAGCAATCCCCAGTCACACTTTTCTTTAGTTTCTGAAGTTGTTTCTCCTGAGTAGACTTGGGATCTACCGCGGCCTTGTAAAGTGTTATAGGCTTTTTCTAGACAGAGAGGTGATGATATTCTTACAGTGCACCCTTGAAAAGTAAATGACCTCGTCGTGACTATGACCTTTTGGTTTACTATATCTTCTGAGCTTTGACAGTGAAGGGATTCTGTGTAGGTCCTTAGTCCCCAAATATGGTTTACATGTTTTCATCTTTGTAGTGATCATGCTTTGGTGAATCTCTCGCTGGTATCAACAAACGAGCGGCACCGGTTCTCGGCAGAAGATGTGATTGGAAGAGACTACATTGTCATAGGAACAAAGTAGGCTACCTTGATGCATAAGCGAGCAAACTGTCCATGAACACGAGCTTTGGCAGGAAGGAGGCATTGAAGCGTCTTCGATTCTTGGAGACAACGTTGAAACGATGCCTTGCAACTCTCAGAGCGTTGACGGTTACCATGTTGAAATCGGAGGCTACATTATGTTATGTCAAAATTGACACCCCTCAAGTGTACAGAGGTTAGGAGTCCACTGTTTTATCTATCGATCGTGCTTTCCAGGAGAGGTTTGGGTTTGGGGACGACTTCCTTGGATGAAAACTTCTACTTTCCTTATGTAGTGCGGTTGTGGGATGAAAACATGTCTTGACGCTACGCTTTGGAGAAATATAAAATCTCACATAAATGTTTCATCATAGACTGTATGACTTTATGGGCCAAGTTCCCATCGTGCGGGTGCTGACGGGAAGAGGGTCTTTGTGAACTTAGGAGGGTTGCTTATTCCCTTCTACCGCGCGTTCAAGGGTAAAGCGAGCCCCTTCATCTATAAAGGAATGTCCTGCTGAAGTGCATGCGCCAGATGTTAAAAGTATTCTTTTGTCAGCTCCCTCTTGGGTTGACGTGACTCTTATGGTGTTCGCTCTGTCATTGTCTCTAGGAAATAGGCATCTTCTTCTGAGTTATAAACACGTCTCTTTGAGCCTTATGAGAACCTTTTTTATTTCCATCAAATCAACAGTGGTAAAAGGGGGTCTGCTTCTTCCGGATCTTCCAGTATCTTGCCCTGACGGTGGAGTAGCAGCGTCTCTGGTGATGGTTAGATCTATCATACTTGAAAAAACATTGGGGGTGACGGAAGCGGCTCTGGTTCTGGTGATCATAGGTGTATCGTGCAGCGATGGCACGGTTTTGGTCGCGAAGTGCTGGAGCCGTGGCGCAATTTCGAAGGGTGAGGATGGCGCTGCTTTGGCTGGTTGTGGAGATGGGAAGATGGCGCTGG
The DNA here is from genome assembly GCA_023529315.1 of Papaver bracteatum. Lineage (NCBI taxonomy): Eukaryota > Viridiplantae > Streptophyta > Magnoliopsida > Ranunculales > Papaveraceae > Papaver > Papaver bracteatum. Next base: position 482,601 of record JAJJWX010002732.1, on the reverse strand, counting down.
AAGGGCGCAAGATGTTAGCGCTGGAAGGATGCAAGCTGTTAGAGATGGGTGTGGTATTGCATCTGGCATGCGCATGCGCCATGTTTGTCTGGTAAGCGGGTCTGGGAAGCACGTTTGAGAAACACGTCTGAGAAGCGCCCGTCTGGGAAGCGCGTTTGGGAAACACGTCTGGGAAGCACGACTGGGAAGCACGTCTGGTAAGCACGTCTAGGAAGCGCGTCTGGGAAGCGCGTCTAGTTTGCGCTGGATCGGCTTGGAATAGGCACTGGCTTGGGGTGGACGATGGTTAGGCATGGATGCTGGCTTGGACTTTGGTACGGCGTGGACCGTTGGATGGGCATGGGGTGAACCGTTGGCTTGGAACAGTGATGGCTTGACAAAATTCTGGCTTGACACGACGCTGGCTTGGAATTTGGTACGGCGTGGACCGTTGGATAGGCATGGCGCGAACCTTTGGCTTGGCACGACGCTGGCTTGGTGTGGCGTGGACTTGTTCTTGCAGGCCCAGTTGGCTCTTCCCATACATATCTCAAACAGGAAATCCTTTCCTTAATCAAATTCCAAAACGTGTTATGCTTATGAAATGGGTTGGCTCCCCATTTGATCTCGTATCTTTTTTTTTATCACGTCATGGTGTTAGTAGTACCATGGGAGCAATAAAGTGGGCAAGCATATTCCATATATGTACTCCAACGTTTCTCTTTCCATTCGTTCTCTTGTTTTCTTTTGTGGTGCAAACCATAGCCATAGGTATGCCTTCCATAAGTCTGTAGAAATATTTTTCTTCTGAATAGGTGAAAACCCTGGCCATGGGTATGCCTTTATTGTAGAAATACTTTATCATAAACAAATTCTCTTCGAATATCACCGTAGTAACGTCGGTTACCTCATGAATAGCGACGGGTAATTATCATGCAAAGTAGGCATGTACGGGTAGGTGACTATATATATATAATTTTTTTTTTAAAGGTAAACAAAGCATCTGGTTTATGGTTTTTGACTTCTTGGATTTCTTGGGTTAATAGACAAATACTACCTTGACGGTTTTGGGTTATTATTTTTGGAATGAATTGTTTAGGAATTGATTGTTTTGGTTATTATTGAAAGTGATACAGACATCCCAGGAAAAACCTTAGAACCATGTGTTGGTAGGTGACATGGGGTAAACTATGTATCTTGTATTGAAAATTTGAAATATAAAACCACGTATCTTGTCTAGGTAAGACTTACTTGGTTTTTAGGTCCCTGATGAAAAGTGAACCTTCCGGGTGTAAGACCGAGTTTATGGGAGACACCGCCATGGGAAGTACCCAGTCGTTACTGAGTCATTTGATAACCGAGTCATTGATCCTTGGGCGGATCATGTTTCTATCCTCTAGGAAGTCCCCAATCATCCCTTGTCGTGTCATGACTGATAGTCGAGTCTCCGAGTGACTGAGTCATAGTGAGTCGCCTTCCCCTACCATATTGACGCCTGGGTCGAAGAACAAGATCGATAGTCGAAAATTGACATTGTAACCGATAGATCAATCCTCTTGTTTTGGTCGCTAATTGTTTATAGGTGAAAATAATTTCTAATGATTTTGGTAATTGCGGGTGTGAAGGTGAGAAACTGTTTAAACCCTAAACAATATACTGTAAGGGAGTACTTTAGATTCGAGAGATCAATCTGTACAAGTCCGGCCTAAACCAAGAAATGGTCGTTCCAGACTTGCTTCGGTCACAAAGAGGAGGAGAATGGGTTGGTTTTGGTGAGGGAAGCAAGGAGAGTGGTGAGGCCAGAATAGTTGATTCTGTAAGAGCAGTTGGGTTTCTACGACTTGTCATCAGAAAAAATAGGAAATCTCACGAGGAGAGTTAAGTAAGTATTTCTGAGTGTTGTCTTGTCCGAATGAACTTGTTTTTCAAATGGAAATAGGTAAGACCTATTTATACATGTCGAGGTAGAAACGTACCCTGGTCTCATTAAGGAGTGGGGAAGTAAATGTGAGGAGGTGGTAACCGTATGCATGGACTTGATGTCTCATAAAGTGGTTAACGCATGAAATTGGTTTTCATGAAACTGTTAACGTTATGTAATTGATGTTCCATAAAGTTATTAACTCACGGCCTTACGTCCCATGAACGTTTCCCACATAACTCTCGTATTTACTAGGCGCGTCACCCTTATGACACTTCCTTATGAGGGGAATATTGTACGCCGCACGCTGTATACCACCAAACCAATACCCAAAGAGAATCCCCTTGTTTGTGTTGATGTCTTGAATGTTTTGGAAAAACATGTAAAACGTTGTTATGGATTGGCAAGTAGAGCTCGGGGAACTTGCTCGCCTGGTGACCTTCGACGGTCGAGATGTTGCATCTTGAGAGGAGGGACAACCATTGATCGCTTCATGCCTTTGTTTTGGTAGCCGCGTAGTAAGGTCCAATAGGGCGTCACGGATAGGGTGTGTTTAGAATTGGTATGAGGATCCAAGGGTTTGCCATGGGCATATAGCATGGCTAGGGCCAAGGCGAGGGCGCTTGGCTTGGCATGACATGACTATCTTGGCTAGGGCCAAGGCAAAGTGAGTTTGGCATGGCGCGACTAGATTGGATAGGTTAGGTTTGGCTTGGCATGTGGGGCCAAGGGGTAGTCATGGGCGCATGGCGTGACTAGATTGGGATAGGCGTGGGACCAAGCTAGGGTTTTGGACCTAAGGTCGTGAGGGGACTTTAGAAGGCCAGGATTTGATCCTCGGATTGAAGGGAAACCGTTGATTATTGTCTGCCTTCACTTTGGTAGCCACATGGGGAAGGCCAGCATGGTGGCGCGGCATGAGGGGCCATGGAAAGACGTATTTGGCATGGCGTGGCTAGCTTGACTAGGTGCGTGACCAAGATAGGGTTTTGGGCCTAAAGTCGTGAGGGGACTTTATACAGCCGGGATTTTCTCCTGGGATTGAAGGGAAACATTTGATTGTTTCCTGCCTTCACTTTGGTAGCCGCATGGGGAAGGCCAGCATGGTGGCACGGCATGAGGGGCCATGGCGAGACGTGTTTGTCATGGCGCGTCTAGGTGCGTGACCAAGCTAGGGTTTTGGGCCTCAAGTCGGGAAGGTACTTTAGACGGCCAGGATTTTCTCCTGGGATTGAAGGGAAACCGTTAATTGTTGCACGCATTCACTTTGGTAGCCGCATGGGGAAGGTCAGCATGGTGGCGCGGCATGAGGGGCCATGGCGAGACGTGTTTGGCATGGCGCGGTCGGCGTGGCTAGATTTGTCTAGGTGCGTGACCAAGCTAGGGTTTTGGTCCAAAGGTCGTGAGGGGACCTTAGACGGCCAGGATTTGCTCCTGGGATTGAAGGGCAACCGTTGATTGTTGTATGCCTTCACTTTAGAAGTCTCGAGGGGAAGGCCAGCATGGAGGCGTGACTAGGGCCAGAGAAAGGGCGTTTGGCTTGGGGTGACTAGCATATCTAGGGCCAAGGAAGAGTGCGTTTTGCATGGCGTGGCTAGCTTGGGCTAGGTGTGGCTGGCATGATTTTCTATTGGCACGTAGGTTCAGCTAGCATGGTTGGCATGCTTTGGCGCGGTTGGTGTGGCTGGCATGGTTTGCCATTGGCACAGAGATGCGGCTAGCATGGTTGGTATGCTTTGGCACGGTTGGTGTGGCTGGCATGATTTTCCATTAGCACAGAGGTGCGACTAGCATGGTTGGCATGCTTTGGCGCGGTTGGTGTGGATGGCATGATTTTCCATTGGCACAGAGGTGCGGCTAGCATGGTTGGCATGCTTTGGCACGGTTGGTGTGGCTAGAATAGCTAGGGCCAAGGCAAAGTTCATTTGGCATGACGCGGCTAGCTTGGGCTAGGTGTGGCTGGCATGATTTTCCATTGGAACGGAGGTGCGACTAGCATGGTTGGCATGCTTTGGCTCGGTTGGTGTGGCTGACATGATTTGTCATTGGCACAGAGGTGCGTCTAGCATGGTTGGCGTGCTTTGGCGCGGTTGGTGTGTCTGGCATGATTTTCCATTGGCACAGAGGTGAGGCTAGCATGGTTTGCATGCTTTGGCGTGGTTGGTGTGGCTGGCATGATTTGCCTCTGGCACAGAGGTGCGGCTATCCTGGTTGGCATGCCTTGGCGCGGTCGGTGTGGCTGGCATGATTTTCCATTGGCACAGAGGTACGGGTAGCATGGTTGGCATGACTTGGCGCGGTCGGTGTGGCTGACATGATTTTCCATTGGCACACGTGAGAATTAGGGTTTGGCTCGTCGTAACCCTAATTTGAAAAATATACCCGGGTAATTATTTTAGAGACACATTAAAGATATCAGTAAATGTGCCTAGTAAATGCTTGTTGCTTTAAATGTTGTGACATTAATGTCTACTAGAGTTTAGTGTTTTACGATTTTAATCCTAAGCTAAAAACCACCATCAACAGCAGCCCATCCGAAAAACAAAAAAATAGATCATTATTCAATTCTTGTATTCTGATTGTAAAATACTTCTCTTATATATAGCCCACACATTTATTAACTATAACCCATTTCAAATAAGTGCGTAAGCTAAACAAACAAAGCTTTGTAATCATTCCACATAGGCCAAAAAAATTATATACAATTTTTATATATAGCACAAAACAATAAGATAATCACTAATCCCTAAATCAACATCAACAACAACAACAAAATGAAGATAATTATCTAATTTAATTTATTTAAGATATTTGACATAATTAATGTTTTTGAAGAATAATCAATCAACTCAATTTATTTTGTTGTATTTATGATTGAGAATAAAAAACATCATCTTACAAATTTTCTTTTGTAGATTGGTGTTTTAGGAGAATGGTTATAGTGAAAAGAATAAAATCTTAGTCAATTCCATTTCGATTGATGTTGTTGTGGAATTTTTTTAAGAAAAAATTTAGAGTATAAACCCCGATCAATTTTAATATATAGTAATCATGATTAAGATAACTTATTTTAGAGAAACTTACGATTAAAGTTTATTTTGTTTTGGGGAAAATAAGAATTAGGGTTTATGTGTAATTGTTTAATTTGTAAGAATACTAAAAGAACAATGATAATTAATTTTAAGTTTGATTAAGAAAAAAAAGTTAGGGTTTATGTTGATTTTGAGTAAGAGGGATATTTAAGTTTAATTGTTAGTAAAAAATTAATACTTGTTTGGTTTTTTGTTATAATTTTTGGCTTTTCATTTTAACTTAATGTTTTGGGCTATGGTTAACAAATGTGTCGTCTATATTTAAAAGAAGCCTTGTAAAAACTCTATTTTCCGTTAGTGTAATACTCCCTCCGTCCTAAATTATCTGTCCTAATTTTTATTTTGGTATGTCCATTTTTATCTGTCCGCTCTGTTTATAGACATACTTTTCCCTTAAACTATCAAATATACCCTTTATTTTTAATAATCATAAAATCATTTTTAATTAAAAATCTTAAATATTATCACCATATATAAGGAAGAAAAAAAAACTACTCAATATCTTTGTATTAATTGTCATTCATTTCTTAATAAAAAGTATTTATGGATAGTCAAAAAAAATTATGACAAAATCTCAAATTCATGGTCAAGTATTTCTAAAGAGGAAATAATCTACAATTTCAATTTTTTTCCCTCCCAAATAAAAATTTCAAAGACTCCAAAATTTTAGTGCTGGAAACCAAAATCAAATGGAAGATTTTTTGTTTTTCTTTCAAAGACTCCAAAATTTATTACAAAATCTCAAATTCATTGTCAAGTATTTCTTAAATTGTGAATTTCATAATAAAAGCAGTATAATTTGCTTTTATTTCTTAAAACATTTCCTAAAATATTAATATTATCCATTTTAGATTTTTTAATACTAATAAGTGGAAATTGAATTATTGTCCCTCCTTTTGAGACCTTCACAAATATCCTTTAGGAACTTTATAAATATCTCTAGTGGCATTATTGAAATTATTTTGGAGAACATTATTTTCAGAACTTCCGTGTTAAGCCCTCCTGTCTCACCTTCTTGTTCTTCCCCTCTTAAAACAGAAACAAATCTCGCTCCCACCATTTCGTACGCTCCTACTATCACCATCTTCATCGTTCCCACCTTCATCACGATTTATGTCGCCACCGCCACTACCACCATCATCTCTATTGTCGCCACCACGACTAACATCATCACATATGCAACACCACCACCGTCTTATATGTGAAAATAAGATTATACATCAGTAAAGTTTCGGAAAAATTACAGATCTGATTGGAAACCACCTCCACCACCAATAATTCTATCGACCCCAACTCCAATCTAACACCAGCTCTAATTTCTTCACCAACTCTTAGTCACTAATCAATTTTCTCCAACACCGAAGGTTCAATCAGATCCGAAACATTTTGAAATCCACAACGCTGTTGGCTTTTGATATCATCTATCTCCATCTCTTTCGATTTCAACTAATTTCAATCCAGATCCAGAGATCGATTTGATTTTCAGTTTTCGATTTGGTGGTTTCGAGTTGAGATTCAGATTTCGAGTGGACTTTGAGTTAAAGTTTCATATTCGGCGATTTTGAGCTCGATATTTGTTGATTTCGAACCAGTTAGTAGCAAGGTTTAAATCAGATCCGACGAGAATGGGTCTGAAACTGCAGTTGGCGGTGGCTACTACAATGGAGGAGATAAAGCTATTGTTGTTTATGAAGCTACATGTGATGATAAATTGGTGTTGTTTATATGTTTTTATGGGATCAATTGTTTTGATGTTGATCCAATTTTTCATGGGATCAACTACGTGGAGGTTTTTATAATCCATCTTTGGAGGTTTTTGATCAATGGGTATAATTTGTTGTTTGTTTATATGTTTTTATTGGATCAACAATGGTTGTTGATCCATCTATATGGATCAACTCCTGTTGGTTTTGGTTGGAATGATGAAATTGTTGTTGGATTTCAGTTTTGGTTTTGGTTGGAATGATGAAATTGGTGTTGGATTTTGGTTCTGGTTGTTTTGGTGGTGGTGGTGGTGCTGGAGATGTGTGATATGTTGGTAGAGGTAATGGTGGAGAGGTATGAATGAGAAATTAGTCATAGAAATAGTAGTAGAATGGTGGTTCCGGTTGTTGTAGTTGTCTAGATTGGTTTTGAGCTGTTGGTGTTTATGAAGCTACATGTAATGATCAGGTAATGAAATATGGTGGTTATCTAGGTTGAAGCAGGCAGTGATATTGGATCAACTATGGTTGTTGATCCATATATTTTGGATCAACTATGGTTGTTGATCCATCTATATGGGATCAACTACTATTGTTGATCCTTTGAACTCATGCTTTTGTAGTTTAAATCATGTAAATTTGTTCCAATGTTGAACTTGTGGTGCAATGGTAGCATGACTGACTTCATGTCAGATGATTTGTGTTCGACTCACGCCAAGTTCACTCCATTTTACATGGATCAACTATCATTATTGATCCAATTTTACATGGATCAACTTCTACTGTTGATCCTTTTTTCTTGGATAACCTAGATAAACTTCTATTGTTGATTCTTTTTTCTTGGATAAACTAGATAAACTTCTACTGCTTGTTCTATTTTTATTTGGATCAACTATTGTTATTGATACAAAAATATTTGAACCAGTGGCGGCGGCGGCAAACTTGTGGTGGTGGCGGCAACATACTAGTGGTGGTGGAGGACTAGTGGTGGTGTAATGGTGGCGGTGAAGGAGTGGTGGTGGAATATTAGTGGTGGTGGCGGTTGGTAGGTGGTGGTGGAATGGTAGTTGAATGTTTGGTGGTGGTGGTGAAGTGGTAGAGGAAGAAATTTGTTGTATTTTGAAATAAAGAAAAAATATTATATGGGTGAGGATATTAAGGTAATCTAATATTTAATAGATAAGGTTATTAAAAAAGGAGGGACATATTTATTGTTGCATAAGGATATATTTGTAGGGAGTTAAAAGTAGGGACATCTCCCCCCTTTTAATGAGAGCAATGAATCTCAAAGATCAACCTTTACTAGCCGTTAGATCGTCCTGATTTAACATTCATCCGTTGGATCTGATTAATTCAATTCCGTGTGAACTATTAAAGACAGCCATTAGATATAATTCGTATTTATATTTCATCCGTTAGATTGGAAATGACTTCTATTAAATATACTAAATATTTAGGGTCTTATTTGAAATAATAAGCATGTATCGGGACCTTGAAATAGAAACTGTCCGATCATACATCTGAAAACCCACTAAAATCAACTCTCAAATTATCAATCAAAGTATCTTTAGCTTAAAATAAAAATAAAAATAAATTATCAATCAAATTCGAAAAATATCTTCTTCTTTTTTTTTGAAAAATTCCAATGCATATCAAAAAGAAATAACAAGATATAAGATGGTGAACTTAAAAATTAAATAAATTACACAGACTAAAAATCAACAGTAGATAGATCTTGATCAGTTGCTGTGAAGGGCAGACTACTCGGAATGTTAAAGTTGTTGTTAACTGTTAAGAGGAGGAGGAGAAGAAAGAGGAAAGAGAGGCGGAGATGAAGATGAAAGCAATTAGATTTCTTTAGAATTTATGTTTGTAGCAGTAAATTTCCAAGAGCACCCTTGGCCTTGGACACATGTAGGTTGAATCAAGGGCTTGAATCCTATGTAATGGACGTGCCTGATAAGAAGAAATTGAAATGAGCTGGTTTCATTTGTTTAACTTGAAAATACGAGAATGGCATAAATCCCAGGGATGTTAACGGGATGCCAAATTACTGGAAAAAGTGCTAAATAACATGATTTTTTTTTTGTTTTATATGCTATTGGGTACCTTCCCCAGTAGTTTGGTATCCCTATTAGTAATGTTGATAAAGCCAATAATTTTGTTAAGTTTCTTCTGTATATAGGTAAAAAAAATTGTAATGGATTTTGAAATACTCCCTCCGTTTCAAGAAAAATGTTACTTTTACTTTTTCAATTTAGCCTATTTTTAGGCTAAAATGAAAAAGTGAAAGTAACAATTTTCCTGAAACGGAGATAGTATTTCATTTGCTGACATGTCTGCATCCTAGAATTTTAAAAATCCGTTTATGTTGGTGTCCGCATAGTGTCCTCTTCTCTATATCTTCACAAGTGCAACTCAGCTTCATCGTCTTTTCTTTTCCTGCGAAGTTCTCAATTATCGTCCTATATTTTGCTTCATCGTCTTTTCTTTTCCCGCGGAATTCTCAATTATCGGCCTGCGAAGTTCTCAATTATCGGCCTATATTTTGATGACGTGCATCGCACGTGCACTCTACTTGTATTATTAATATACCCTACTAATAATTTTAGTTTTGGTAATACCATAACATTAAATAAGCTAGTCAAGGGCTAGTCATGACATTTTATAGATTTTCCTTAATATCTTGACAAAGTCAAAGCGGATTCTTAATTTAGGACGGAGGGAGTACTATAAAAAAGATTTAGTAATTTGTTGTATTGTTATTTTTATTTTTATGAGAACTAACGAGGAAAACAAATGTTACATAACCAAACATGCGACCAATGATGACATTTTATAGATTTTCCTTAATATCTTGACAAAGTCAAAGCGGATTCTTAATTTAGGACGGAGGGAGTACTATAAAAAAGATTTAGTAATTTGTTGTATTGTTATTTTTATTTTTATGAGAACTAACGAGGAAACCAAATGTTACATATACCAAAGAAAGCAAACCGAAACATGACTAAAGTTACAAATACCAAAGCAAGCAAATCAAGACAGACTAAAAACTTGAAAAAAAAAAATTATTTGGTTTTATCCCAAGCCCTGAGCATAGTGTGGGAATTCCTGACTGAAGTAACTCGAGACAACACACGAGTTTAGAAGCTCAACATTTTTGACGCACCGTGGTGTTTTGTATTGGCTAAATGATGAACCTTGGGTAATTGCATAATCCATCAATTTACCAAAAGTTCCCGGTTCGACTATCTTTATCTCTAGAGGATCAATTGATTTGTCCAGCGTACGATTTTCCTTGTATTCAGAGCTTAACGACTCTTCGATTTTAAGGCAACATTCTTCCAACACCGACTTAGTTGGACTAGATAGAATTGCATCATCATTGATGTTGGTAAAGTTGTGATGTCGAAGCTCCCAGTAGATAACATAGTGGCCATGATTGCTAGTACTTGTTGTATCGGCATAACTGGTGTAATCAACAAGGGATACTTGGAACTTCAACATCAGATGCTTTATTGCATTTTGAACCGCATTGTCAAGATCCAATTCGGTCGTCTTCTCACAATCAATGCTGAGAAGTGTTTTCTTTCGGCATATGAATTGGAATTGTGGAGCAGTGTTTTTGAACCCGACGACTCTTACCACGTCTCCAACCCCATACCGATACAGTCCTGCACATATGGACACAAATTAATCAATGACATTTCTTTCTGCAATTAAAATTGAATCATCCAAGCTTAAAACTGTATAAGAAACTCGCGTATATTTAATTACCAGAATAAGTGGTGATATAAATTTCGTATTCATGTCCCAGTTTAACGTTGGCCAAATCGACTAAAACTTGCGCATCATTTTGCTCCTCCTGCTGGTTGTTGTTTTTTTTTCTGTTTATTCTCGTTAAATATTGGCAAGAACTCAAAATAGGCCATGTTAGGAAGAAAGGTATATGCAACTTCAGTTGGTTTGCAAAAAGGGTTGAGGTTTATACCTAGGAAGCATTCTGAACATATATACCTAGCAGAAACCAATGGTAGCCCATTACTGTAAAACTCGATGGAAGGAATATGCTGAGACATAGACCCTGTTGTGATAGCATCAATGTACTTAGCATTAGGCCATAACCTAGATATAATACCTTTCCATGACCCATCTCTCTTGCACTCAATCTCGATAAAATCAGCGAGTTCAGGATCGGGTTTAACTAGTACTTTCTTGACTGCTTCTAGTACTGATACATCCTTGATAATTTGGGTATTAATTGTTCCTGTTCGGATGTCGTTACAGAGCAGAGACCAATGTTTTTGAATAAAAAGTATAATCCTAAGTATCCCATAAACGAAAACAGATCCAATTCGGACAACTAGTTTGCTTTGATAGAGTCCACAGAGACACTGAGAATACGTACTTTGGTCAAAATCTAAGCAATGAATGGTTTCATCAGGACTAGTATAATCTTCGAACGGATCATAAGCCCTATTCTTAAATGGTGAACACTGATAAGTAAGGGTTAAACCTAAATTATATGTTAGTCCTCCAGGAGTATAAGCTTTCTCTTTTGAGAACATGAAAACCATAGCTTTTCCTTTATCCATACCGGTTAGGTACTTGTTCACCACAGGCATTACAAGACATCTACCAAACCATATACGTTCCGTATCTTCCTCCAAACGTGGAAATATTTTTCTGTCACCACCTGAAGTTCCAGAGCTGAAACAAAAAAAAAAAATTCACCTCGTTGGATTCAGAAAAAAAACTGAAAAAATGAAGACAAACAGAAAAATCTATTTCAAAAAATATTTCAAGGGACATTTATTTTGTGTTCGAGTCCCTGAAAAGTGAACAGCAGCTTTGCGTTTTTGTCCAATTGGTAACGAAATTTGGGCTGCAGGTTTAAATTGCAAATGCAAAACTGGCATTTTACTAGGACACATTGGTCAAAGACCCAAAGGCTAAAATAAAATAAAATCCAATTTAGTAAGATGAAAACAAACAAAATAAGAGTGAACTAAGAATATTAGAACTGACCTCATGGCGAAATTTGTAATAGGACGGCCACACAGGATTGGTGAAGTATCACCATTAGCGATCCGTTCTATATAAGGTTTAAAATCTTCGTAAGTGGCAGATAAAACTTGTTTTTGAACTTTGTCCGTGTTTGTCGTAACCTCTTCAATGAATTCATGTGCATTCTTATGCTTAGTAACTATACTCATGTCGTCGCCAACGACATTCATATCGTCATTAGTTTTGTTTCCGGTGACAAAAGTGATAGAAACCGGATTAATAGTTTCTGGTGACTGGATTGTCATCGGTGTGTATGGCCTTTCGTTTTGATGATGGTGATGAAAAATAGTTTGTTTGTGTTTTTCGAAGCAGTGAACATAAATAGTTAGTTCATCTGTGTATAGAAAAATCAACTAGAGTAATAATGGAATTGGTGAGGTAATTGCCATAATACGTGGAAACTTATTTCCTTGACCATTAATTGCCATGTGATGCTGGGTAGTTGACGCATCATTCATTAATTCAAATCTGAAAGTTCAGTAAGCGTATCTCTTTATATTCTTTGTTTATGCTGGCAAGATCAATCGATGATTTTTTTTTTCCTTTTCCAGTAATAAAATTAGTATTTAATGAACGTGCCTGAAATATCTCAGTGAGTCGGTGATTAAATAAAATTCACCTCTAAACTAAATACAACAGGTTGAGTACACGTGCGTTGCACGTCATGTCTACATGACATGTTTTTGTGAAAAATCCAACCCTTTCTATGAGATGTACTTGTACCCAAATAGATAACACTAGAAGATATTAATTTTTCCAAAATCTATGTTTTACTTTTTCCATGTGATAAATATATTATGCAAGAGATGAAAATATTTGATAACTTCAAATTTGATGCTCTTGTTTATGCTCAATGCATAGATAACTTAAAAGATAAAATCTTTGCCTAAGGTATTCAATTAGAAAAGCATGTTGTTTTCTGGCAATAAACTTAAAAGAGCTCTTTGTCAACACATTGAATTCAATCAATCGTCCTGACTAACTTGCAGAAGTTAGGGTTTCGCACCTCGCACAATATACCAGACCTTGCTTGTCAAAATTAAGCCTAAACAAACTAAGTAATTAATCCGTCATGGATTGGCAGGATCAACCTCGCCCAGAATAAGAAAAACAGGGAGCCACATTAGCAAAGAGAGGTGTGGCCATGCCTTAGGCCAGCTGGCTCCACTAGGCACGCCCAATCATAAACCGACCCTATTTCCCATTGACCAATCAGGTCGCCTTAAATGCTCCACGCGCATTCTGAATGAGTTTGGAGTTTGAGTGGAAGAAGGTTTCCTTTTATAATCACATCACTTTTTGGAATTACATTGGAGGAAGGTTTCTCATTTAAGCTAGCCACGCCAAGGGCCCTTCCAAGCTAGTCACGCCATTGTCCCTTCCAATCTAGGCTTGCTATCGGCCCTTCTAAGCTAGCCTCGCCATCGGCCTTTCCGTAGCCAGCCAAAGAGACGCCATCTTAGCCGTTCGAAGCAGCACCACCTCCACATTGCAGCCGATCCCTAACCAGCGTCATCCTCTCTGCGTCCCAAGATAACGCTCTGTGGCTCCACCTTCACCGCTCCACGACAATTCCAAGCTAGCCACGACATTGGCCCTTCCAAGCTAGTCACGCCATTGTCCTTTCCAAGCTAGTCTCGCTATTGGCCCTTCCAAGTGAGCCTCGCCATCGATCCTTCCAATCTAGCCACGCCATTGGCCCTTCCAAGCTATCCACGCTATTGTCCCTTCCAAGTTTGTCACGTCATTGGACCTTCCAAGATAGCCTCGTTATTGGCCCTTCCAAGATAGCCACGCTATTGGCCCCTCTAAGCTAGCCATACTAGTGGCCCTTCCAAGCTAGCCTCGTTATTTTCCCTTCCAAGCTAGCCTCGCCATCGTCCCTTCCAAGCTATCCGCGCCATCCACCGTTCCGTAACCAGCCAAAGCGGCGCCATCTTAGCCATTCAAAGAATTGTCATATCCACTAGCTAAGGAAGCGCCATCTTATCTGTTCAAAGCAGCGCCATCTCCATACGTTCTGTGACCTATCCATCTAACATCGTTCACCGTTTCGTGGACCAATTTGCAATGCCACCTCTGTCAATAAGTAGCAAAATATTCAGCGTAGAAGCCAACGTCCTACATCCATGAAGAATTTACGCAAAGGCCAATGCAAGGATCACGGATTCCTCACGTCTTCCGCTAAAGGTTAGCCAAATCTTCTTGACAATCTCTTTGTGACTTTTTGTTTAGATTTTATCCTCGTCTGTCACCATCTCATGCTTACCTTGCAATAATTCCATTGTTCCGATCTAAGCAGGGGACTTAATGTTGATGGTGGTTTTTAGCTTAGGGTTAAAATAAAAAAACATTGCATCTGATTTGACGTCACTTCGCAAGGAAACAGAGCCACGTGTGCTAACCTCTCCACTGTAAAATTTATTGATCCGCTCAATATACTTACATGAAATTTATCCAGACTGGCGAATGTAGCAACCATCCCAGATGTTTTGTAAATTTGGCGCCTCGCGTATATTCACTTAATATAAGTTCTTCTGAACGCCTTCTATGCTATGTTCTCCGACTGAACTCTTAATGTTGATATGACATGACGATTTGTGTTCACTCGCAGCAGAGTAGCATGAATCTCCAAATATCAGAGATAAGATCTTTGCATAAGGTATTCAATCAGAAAAGCATGATGCTCTCTAGCGATAAACTTAAAAGAGCTATGTGTCAACACATAGAATTCAATCAATCATCCTGACTAACTTGCACAAGTCAGGGTTTCACGCCTCGCGCAATATATCAAACTTTACTTGTGACGGACCGGAAAATTACGCCTTCGACGCGTCGCCCCGCAGGCCGCAACTCCCCCGGTGCGCCACTGATGAAGCTAAGATCCGGGCCTCATCCCCTTGCAAATGCACGCTCACTTACCCTTGCGAGCATGCTCGTGGGGCATGATGCAACTATTTAAACTTCCACACCTTTCCAACTTACCCTTGTTCTGCAAAAGGGTTCAAGGCCAAAAGGCCAATGCCAACACACTTCACATGCATCTCTGGCTTCTCCTCAGTATAGGGAATTCATCACTGAATTTACTAGCTAGCTGAGAAACCGTCCTACCATCGGGTCTTGTCCATCCTTAAGGCATAAGCCGTGGACTTAGGCATAGGCCACACCAAGACCTTTCCATTTCCTACGTTAATTCGATTACCAACTCTCTTTATAAATTTATAGGAAGTATTAGCATCCACTTAATGGAATGCAACTTAGCCTCATCAAGTCTGGCCACAATCATCTCTTGCATCGAGCTACCGAGCTTAGATGATATGAGGGGCCAACGTGCTGGACCGGCAATGCTGCAACTCATTGCGGATGCCTACGTATCCTTCCCTACTCTAAAGGAATCAACCACAGACCGTAGTTCATCCTCGAAGGGACAAGCAACTTATTCCAACTCGTTTGCTAGGCCGTGTCCAAGCAATAATGGTAATGGCCTAGTCCGTATAGGTCGTTCCGTCAAATACATCCAAGTGATGCATCATCGAGTCCGTGGAATGGCATAGTGATGCCTTAGCATCATATGCCCTCTCTCAAGGCTAAGCAACTATAAATGAGCCTTAGGCATCATTTATACCCTTCCGGCTAAGCTATGAAGCTTACTTGGTGCATAGTCCGCATATGCACCTTCAACCAACTACTCTTCCCTATATATATGTTTATTTGACATTTTTAGAACTCTGATTGGGGGCGATAAAATCCTTCATCAACTCCCCGTTTTACTATTCATGGCCGTTGCCATGTATTTTCCTGAATAACCGTCCAAGGTGGCTGCACATTCAGTTCTGGATCACATGCCAGTTCCTATGCTCTGTCAAGATGGCTGAACATTTCCCGAGCCAAACCCAATAAAGGGCCGTGATGGCTATATTTCCGACTTTGTCCCATAGGCCACACCAATGTCCAGCTGTGATGGTTGTACATTCTTAAGGCCATCTACCCAATTGGCCTGAAGCACTCTTGGTGCGATATTGGATCTTGGCCAATGTAACTTCCAACTAAGGTCATATTGGCCTTAGCCAATATGCATACACGATGTGCCTTACCTGGTACCCAATATTGACCCTTGGTCAATTGCCCAACGCAATGCGCCATTTTGGAGTGATATTGGCCTTAAGACAATCTACCTCTTACCAACCAACGGAAGCTTTGGATGAAGCTTCATCTCAGTCCATGGCGCATCTTTCACCATGCGCCATTCTAAAAATACGGGGTGTTACACTCTTCACCCCTTAAAAGAATTTTGTCCTAGAAATTCCAAATAAAGACTATTGTGGACAATCTCTTCGATTTGGATTTCCTGAGCAAAAGTCCCATACCAGATGCTCAGAAATCACGGGTTTCTTCAAGTTGTCATGAACAACAATTTAGACCTTCTGAGCACATTTCCCATACCACCTGCCCAGGAATCCAAAAATGCCACAACAATAGCAAGAATCTCAATTGGCGAATGCCAAAAGGATATCCCGACCAGGTATCCTGAATGTGCATCCCATACTACGCACTCAGAAGTTCCTAAAGTTCACAAGGTTGAAAGGTGTCATCGAAATGACAAGATTTTAGCACATTACTATGTGGAACAGTTTTCCAGTTGCCCACCGTCCCTGACGGTCATCCAGGTTGCCACTCGTAAGTGGGATGCTAGCCGGGCCTGACAACGCACACCCTTGGACAGTTTCCAATGTGTGGGGATGATCAGTCCCATTGTCTACTCACCGTCCCAGACGGTCTTCCGGATATCCACTCGTAAGCGGGGGCCATAGAGGCCTTGCAAACTCACAATACTTATACAAGCTCAACTCGATTTATAAAGTAACTGGCCTAGCAGTTACAAACTCTTTGTCGCGCAGTAGTTGGCCTACTCTCCAACTTTAAGTTTTCCATTAAGGAAAATAATTATGGACAAGTCCACTCCGCACAAGTCCCTAGTGTTTTCTCGGAACTTGCTCTGATACCATCTGTGACGGATCGGAAAATTACGCCTTTGGCGCGTCGCCCTGCAGGCCGCAACTCCCCCGGTGCGCCACTGATGAAGCTACGATCCGGGCCTCATCCCCTTGCAAATGCACGCTCACTTTCCCTTGCGAGCATGCTTGTGGGGCATGATGCAACTATTTAAACTTCCACACCTTTCCAACTTACCCTTGTTCTGAAAAAGGGTTCAAGGCCATAAGTCCAATGCCAACGCACTTCACATGCATCTCTGGCTTCGCCTCAGTGTAGGGAATTCATCACTGAATTTCCTAGCTAGCTGAGCGACCGTCCTACCGTCGTGTCTTGTCCATCCTTAAGGCATAAGCCGTGGACTTAGGCATAGGCCGCACCAAGCCCTTGCCATTTCCTACGTTACTTCGCTTACCAACTCTCTTTATAACTTGATAGGAAGTATGAGCATCCACTTAATGGCATGCAACTTAGCCTCATCAAGTCTGGCCACAATCATCTCTTGCGTCGAGATACCGAGCTTAGATGATATGAGGGGCCAACGTGCTGTACCGGAAATGTTGCAACTCATTGTGGCTGCCTACGTATCCTTCCCTACTCTAAAGGAATCAAGCACAGACCGTAGTTCATCCTCTAAGGGACAAGCAACTTATTCCAACTCGTTTTCTAGGTCGTGGCCAAGAAATAATAGTAATGGCATATTCCGTATAGGCCGTTCCGTCAAATACATCCAAGTGATGCATCATCGAGTCCGTGGAATGGCATAGTGATGCCTTAGCATCATATGCCCTCTCTCAAGGCTAAAAAACTATAAATGAGCCTTAGGAATCATTTATACCCTTACGGCTAAGCTATGAAGCTTACTTGGTGCATAGTCCGCATATGCACCTTCAACCAACTACTCTTCCCTATATATGTTTATTTGACATTTTTAGAACTCTGAATGGGGGAGATAAAATCCTTCATCAACTCCCCATTTTACTATTCATGGTCATTGCCATGTATTTTCATGAATAACCGGCCAAGGTGGCTGCACATTCAGTTCTGGCTCACATGCAAGTTCATATGCTCGGCCAGGATGGATGAACATTTCCCGAGCCAAACCCAATGAAGGGTCGTGATGGCTATATTTCCGACTTTGGCCCATAGGCCACACCAATGTCCAGATGTGATGGATTTACATTCTTAAGGCCATCTACCCAATTGGCCTGAAGCACTCTTGGTGCGAGATTGGCTCTTGTCCAATGTAACTTCCAACTAAGGTCATATTGGCCTTAGCCAATATGCATACACGATGTGCCTTACCTGGAACCCAATATTGACCCTTGGTCAATTGCCCAACACAATGCGCCATTT
The DNA here is from genome assembly GCA_023529315.1 of Papaver bracteatum. Classification (NCBI taxonomy): domain Eukaryota; kingdom Viridiplantae; phylum Streptophyta; class Magnoliopsida; order Ranunculales; family Papaveraceae; genus Papaver; species Papaver bracteatum. The sequence goes on along the minus strand of JAJJWX010002732.1, from coordinate 464,491 downwards.
TGGAGTGATATTGGCCTTAAGCCAATCTACCTCTTACCAACCAACGGAAGCTTTGGTTTAAGCTTCATCTCAGTCCATGGCGCATCTTTCAGCATGCGCCATGCTAAAGATACGGGGTGTTACATTACTAGTCAAAATTAAGCCTAAAAAAACTAAGCAATTAATCTTCCATGGATTGGTAGGAGAAACCTCGCCCATAATAAGAAAAACAGGGAGCCGCAGCAGCAAAGAAAGGTGTGGCCATGCCTTAGGCTAGATGGCGCCACTAGCCATGCCCCATCCTAAACTGGACTTATTTCTCATTGACCAATCAGGCGGCCTTAAATGCGCCACGCTTATTCTGAATGAGTCCGGAAACATGAAGCTTGCCGGACACACTTCTAATCAACCAATCAGGTCGCTCTAAAGCCGTCACACTCTCACCAGAAGTTTGGTCGCGCCTTATGTTTGGTCTGCCCCCTTTTTGTGGACAATCAAGTTTCTCTAAACTTGTCACTATAAATTAAAGGCCAAACGCACCCTGTCGCGCTACCATGCTAAACTAACATTCCTACACGCCACTTTGCTATGGCAACATGCGAACACGCTACCTCGCCAAATGCCACTTCGTGGCAACCGGCCATAAATATCCACCAACGGAAATTCGTACTCTCGTGGATGTTTCCACACTATGTCCTTGCCATAGTTCCTTTGGCATAACCATGGTGCCATTTTCACAAAAGTAGCGCCATGCCGAAGCCGCGTGCCACGTGCACTAATTAGGGTTTCAACATTCCAAACCCTAATTTAGGAAAATTGCTACCAAAGCAAAATAATGTTTCTCATAGCAATGGTATTGGCGTGCCAACAAGGCTAATGTTTCCATGCCACATGTGCGTCCGACTCCACGGCGCATTGGCAACACCAATCCCTAATTCTTTCACGGAACCTTGGCCACGCCAAGCCCCAATTCTTCCACGGAGCCTTGGCCACACCAAGCCCTAATTTTTCCACGGCACCTTGGCCATGCCAAGACCTAATTCTTCCGCGGAGCCTTGGCCACACCAATCCTTAATTCTTCCACGGCACCTTGGCCACTCCATGCACCATTTACACAACTGTGTCAATGACATCACAAGCCATGCCAGTCATGTCGCCGCACCATTGACTGGCACCAATGCAAGGTAGCCAAAATCAACGGCTACCCTTATTCATATGATGCGATCTCGGCCATCGAAGTTCGCCACAAATCCGGTAAGCTCGTGACAAGTTTTAGTCAACTATCCCAAAAACGATCCTAGCATCACATAGGCTATTTACATGCGGCAAACCTCTCAATTTCAACTTGCCACACGTAGCAAAGTGCTACATATTTTCCATGAAAACACTCGAGACATCAAAACATGTCACAAACTGGGGGATACTCATCAGGGTATTATTCTGGAAGGTTTACAGCGTGTGGCGTGCAATACGCTCGTTATAGGAAAGTGTCATAAAGCGGGGTGGTTAGTAATGGTGTAAACGTATCATTCATTATGGAAACATAAATTCCAGGTGTTTACTCCCTTCTTCCATTACTCAATCGTTTCCATTTTCTACGAGACCAAGGTACGTTTTGTTGCGACTTGTATAAATAGGTCTTACCTATTTCCACCAAACAACAAGTTTTGGTCAGGAGAACAATACCACATCCAGAAATCATCTGATAGATTTCTCACTCAGCTAACCAGTTTAAATTTCTGATACAAGTCGCAAAATGCCACACTTCCAGAATCAATTATTCTGGTCTCAACACTTTCTTCGCTTCCCTCCCTAAGACCAACCATTCTCCTTCACTTTGTGACCAAAGAAAGCCTGGAATGAGATTTCTTGGTTTAGGCCAGGATTGTACAGATTGATCTCTCGAATCAAAAGCACTCCTGTGCAATACATTGTTTAGGGTTTAGATTCGTTTCTCACCTACACATCCAAAATTACCAAAATTAGCAGAAACGATTTTCACCCACAAACAACATTTTAATGGGGTTTCCAACAACTGAAGCCATGTACGACCAATTTTATTCAAGGAGTAACAGTGAACACTAGCCTCAGTTCTAGATGATGTTTCTACCTAAATTGTTGTTGTTGGGTACTTAATGGTGGAACTGGAAATTATAAAAAACATCTAGTCTCCCTCCAATAAAATAAGCTCTGAAAGCAACTTTTTGGAATATCCACATTACCTTTTTCCCTACGTGAAAAAAGAAGATGGCTCGTGAAAGTGGTAATTTCAAAAGGAAACTCCGTTCTTACCCTATTTCTTAAAGGGCAAACATGTTGGTGGAGTTGGTTTGTACTTGGTAGTAACTGGTGCCAACTTATATAACCTTCCTAAATTGGGGCATATAGGACTCGATTAGGGCCTATCAAATTTTCCTTCCCACACCACCAAATTACTTTGGGCACCCAAATTTCTAAAAAATACTAATTTACCCCCACATTAATTCCTAAAACTCTCTCATATAAATATTTATCTTTCCATTTTCAGTAAATCCAAAAAAAAAAAAAAACTAAACCTAAAAAAACTTTCTATTTTCATCATAATCTTTCTAAATTCTCAAAACCCTAATTTTCATCTTTTCCTCCAACGAATCTTTGATCCACACAAGCAAAAGGTAAATCTTCATCAACCCATTCTCTGATTCTTCCTATCTTATTGATTTACATGTTTAAATCTTCGTTTTTGACAAATCAAAACTCTGATTACACCCAGAATCGGTGTTTAATGACATATCGAATAAACCGATTCTGCGTTTACTTTTCGGCCATGAAGAGCATGCACAGTATTCGGTTTACATAATGACTAACATCAACCGATTTTTTTTAAGAAATGAAATTTGAAAATATATCATCAGAATCGGTTTATCTATGTAATATGTATATATAATCCGATTACCATTTCCATTTCATCTTCCTTTCCACAATCGGGTTTTATACATGTACTACATAACCCGAATCTTGTAGTCTCGTCAGAATCGGATTACTTGTGTTTCCATATGTACCGATTTCTTACTTTATTTTTGTTAAATTTTTGTGTAGAATGGACTTCGGACACCTAGCATTTTACAATCGAGAGGTAACCTTGGAGGATGCTCTGAGGAAACCACAAAGAGATCCAGAGAGAAGCCTGTATAAGTTTTCTTACGGAGGTGAGACCAATCTTGAACAAGCGCTGGCATTGATTGATAAGCTTGCACTGTAAGACCTTGTTGAGGTCATCAGGTTTGCTCGGAAGAGGAAAAGAATTATTTCAGCTAAAAGGGATCGCCACCAAGAATTGGAAGGTTTGTTTGAAGAAATGGATGAAGTTGAAGCTGCTGCAATGGCTGTTGCTGCTGTTGGTGGTGCTGCAGATTCTCCTGATGCTGGTGGTGGTGCTGCTGCTACTACTCCTGGTGCTGTTCATGCTAGCTGCAAATTCTCCTGGTGCTCCTTAAGTTTTTAAGTTTAACTTTTTTATATTAAAACTTTGAGTTTATAAGACTTGTGGTTGTTTTTTTTTTTTTAAGTCTTTTGGGATGGTTTATATATGTAATATGGATGATCTTTGTGTGGTTGATGTTTTTATTTTGGTTGATCTTTGTGTTGAACTTCTTGGCACATAATGTTTAAATTGATTCTAGCCTTACATGCCAACAATCGGTCGACTCGATATGCCAACGTAAACCGATTATGCAAGCCATTTTTCCTGGATGTTTTTCAAGCCATAATCGGGTTAAATATTGAAATATATAAACCTATTGTTGTCGGTGAAAATTCAAAATATAACCGATCTTTAATCGGTTTACGTTGGTCAAAACAACAACCGATTCCTTAAGGAATATCAACACGATCGGGTTTTACAAAGTTCTTAAAATACCGATTATAGAAAATTATTTCACGTTTTTCAAAAAAAATAGTCGTTAGCGATTTTCTCTATAAATAGAGACCTCACCCTTAGACCCCATTTTCCCCAAAATTGATCATTTTATCCCCCCTCACTCCATATACTCCATAACTACTCATCCCATACATATACATACAAGAAATTGCATCATTTGATTCAAATGAAGATTTGGAAATCACCAAAGCTTGGTACGCGGAAAATCAACTTAGACGGCAATCCTCCGAAAGGGAGGATTGCACAACCTTTTGGGATACGGTACGTAACAAATTTAGAGGCGAGTTTTGGAATCATAATGCAAGAAGTGTTCAACAAGTCCATGAGAGGAACCTAGTAATCGAAAATACGATACTTTATTTTTTGGCTCTCCAACCTCGGATTTTTAACACTCTCCCATTCACCTTGTCCATTGTAGAATTTGTAAGCAATTTTGTGGTTTCTTTTACGTAATCCATGTTGTTTTATCTTCCAATGAAACACCACTAACAAATGTAAGTTTGTTTTTGTAGCATGAAGTCGTGAAAGCGCGCTACTTGGAGGAAAAGGGGGAAGTATTCGCGTTCGATGCAAGCTATCACTTCTTGGCAAAAAGAATCCCGGGGATAACCCGGAATACTTGGATGTTGTGTCGTCTTCGGGGGAGGAAGATTGATGGCTTTAGAAGTTTTTGTATAGGTTTTATGGGTAGACCTTTATGTAAACCCTCACGAGACTATAACTCGTCCACAAGGATCGCCTAGGTGTTTAAAGACTTGATGCATGTGCTAAATGCATCCTATAATAATAATGCAATGAATGGAAATTGGTAATGAAAGGAAACAATCAGTTTATATATGTCATATTTAAAATCCGATTGTAGAAATCGGATTATAAACATGTAAATGTTAACCGATTATAAATGTACTCTGTTCATTCGTAAACACCAATCCAGAATCGGTTTACAGGTGGATGAACATAAACCGATTATGTGAACTGTTTACGAAAAAAAATCAAAATGTTTGATGTTTTGATGAACTCTCTAACAATAGTTAATATCACATCCAAAACATAATTAACACATAATACGATTAATTAATGCTAATTAATCAGGGGTAAAATAGGTATATAGGTAATTATTTTGATACGGGATGGTGTGTAGTGATTTTTAGTGACCTTTTTTTGTCATCTAGCTATAGACCCCAATTAAGTCCTATATGCCCCAATTTAGGAAGGTTATATAACTGCCTGGGTAAGCGATTTAATTTTAGATTATTTGACAGGTATTACCTAGTTTGTATTAATTTTGTCTAAAAGTATCATTCCGTTTTAGTTGTTAGATAGACGTCTAGCACGGGGTTTACATTTGCAGGACATAAGTACTTTAATACATGTTTGATCTTGTACTACTGGAATCGTGGCATTGTAAATGCTAAGCATTATTTTCTGCAAGTGTTGGGCTAGCTGTGTTCACTACTTCTAGGCCAGAAACTTAACAGCTGGCAGAAGCACCAGAAACTTCATTTTATACTTTTAGAAGAGTCGAGCCTTAGTTACCTCAACAAGCTTTAAAATCACTTAACACAAATTCTAGCTAATAAGCAATGTGCAATGGGTATTGACATGCCAATAGAAAAGAGTTGATATTTGGACCATGGGTGTGTATGCGCGACCATATCTATAAGCATTGTCACAGTTCTTGACAGACTATGTTTGCACCTATTTGTGAAAACTCTTAACTATAGTAAGACCATGGTCAGTGGGTCATCAACTTAGAATTAGTCCACTTTGTGCAGTGATTTCTTAGTTCGGTTTTAGATGAAATAATTCCTTACCTTTCATTAATCTTTGTTTTCACTATAAAATTTCTAGTATTTGTGGGTACACATGCTGAACTTATGGTGAAATGGTAGGACATTTCTAGTATTTGTGGGTACACATGCTGAACTTATGGTGAAATGGTAGGACATCTGGCCCCACGTCAGAAAATATGTGTTCGAATCACGCCAAGTTCGCTCTATCTTGTATATTAATCAATGCTAATCTCTTTCATCACTTTACTAATCTGAGAGAAAAATTATCATTTTAGAAAATAATCATCTCATGTAAAATTTCAGTTCAAGGGAAAAATGGTCATTTTATGAAAATTTTCAAATCAGTAGCAAAGTAGACGTTTCACTAACTTTCGGGCAAGGGGTAAAATAGTCATTTTCACAGTCTCTGAAATATGTATTGCACTTATTTTTGACAAGGGTAGTCTGATCATTTTCACAGTCTCTGAAATATGATACACTTATTCCGATAAGGGTAACCTGGTCGTTTTCACAGTCTTAGGAATTTGTTGCACTTATTCAGTTAAGGGTAGTCTGGTTATTTTTGCAGTCTCCAAAATATTTACAGCACTTATTTTTGATAAGATGTAAAATAGTCATATTCACATTTTTTGAAATATTTACTGCACCTTTTTTTATAAGGGTAGTCTGGTCATATTCTTTAAATTTTGTATACATTTCTTTTAAATTTTGTTCATTTTGCGTGAATTCCCTCTAAATATCATCCATTTTGTCAACTTTTCCGTTTAGTGTAAATTTATTGTTGGAATTTTAGATAACGTCTTTTAAATTTCGTGTAAAATTTTGTATATTTTGTCAATATATTCTCATTCTTCACTAGTCGGCGTTTGAAATTGTCTTTTAAAAAATAGTTATCTAGGGTAGAATTTTGGTCCAGGGGCAAAATGGTCATTTAAAAAAAAAATCAAATATGTGGAAAATGAACACTTCACTAACTTTCAGGAAAGGGATAAAATTGTGATTTTAACGGTCTCTGGAATACCTACTGCAATTAATTCCGATAAGGGGTAAAATGGTCATTTTATTAAAAAATGGCAAAATGAACATTTCACTAAGGGTAATATGGTCATTTTCACAATCTACATAATATTTATTGCACAAATATGTAGTAAGGGTAATATGATCATTTTCATAGTCTCCATAATATTTACTTTACTTATTTCCCATAAGGGTAGTCTAGATATTTTCACAGTCTTCATAATATCTATCACACTAATTTCCATTAAGGGTAATATGGTCATTTTCACAGTCTATAATCTTTGAACCTGTGATGTTCAATTCTGATATATTTCGTCCCCAGTTCATCCGAACGAGAAACTCAGGTCTAACTCTTGTAATCTTTGAACCTGTGATGTTCAATTCTGATATACTTCGTCTCCAGTCTAACTCTAGTAATCTTTAAACCTGTGATGTTCAATACTGATATATTTCGTCTCTAGTTCACCCGAATGAGAAATTCAGGTCCAACTCTAGTAATCTTTGAACCTGTGATGTTCAATTCGCATATATTTCGTCTCCAGTTCATCCGAACGAGAAACTCAGGTCTAACTCTAGTAATCTTTGAACAAATGATTTTCAATTCTGATATATTTTGTCTCCAGTCTAACTCTAGTAATCTTTGAACATGTGATGTTCAATCCTGCTATATTTCGTCTCTAGTTCACCCTAATGAGAAATTCAGGTCAAACTCTAGTAATCTTTGAACCTTGATGTTCAATTCTCATATATTTCGTCTCCAGTTCATCCGAACAAGAAACTCAGGTCTAACTCTAATAATCTTTAAACCTGTGATGTTCAATTCGGATATATTTCGTCCCCAGTTCATCCGAACGAGAAATACATGTCTAACTCAAGTAATCTTTGAACATGTGATGTTCAATTCTGATATATTTCGTCCCCAGTTCATCCGAACGAGAAACTCAGGTTTAACTCTAGTACTCTTTGAACTTGTGATGTTCGAATCTGATATATTTCTTCTCTAGTTCACCCGAACAAGAAACTCAGGTCTAACACTAGTAATCTTTGAACATGGATGTTCAATTCTGATATATTTCGTCTTCAGTTCATCCGAACTGGAAACTCATGGTCTAACTATAGTAGTCTTTGAATCAGTGATGTTCAAATCTGACATATTTCGTCTTCAGTTCATCCGAACGAGAAACTAATGTCTTACTCTAGTAATCTTTGAACCCGTGATGTTCAATTCTGATATATTTCATCCCCAGTTCATCCAAACGCGAAACTCAGGTCTAACTCTAGTAATCTTTGAACCTGTGATGTCTAACTCTGATATATTTCGTCTCGAGTCTAACTCTAGTAACCTTTAAACCTGTGATGTTCAATTCTGATATATTTCGGTCAACGTCAAAGTCAACGCTCGGTCAAAGTCAAAGTCAACGCTCAGTCAATGTTAAGGTCAACAACCGGTCAACGGTCAAAATCAACCATCAGTCAATGTCAAGGATGTATTGCCGATAATGCTGCAATGCAGTTTCCATCCATGTTGCCGATGGTGCTGCCATCCGCTTTCCACTCATGTTGCCAGTGATGTTGCCAACCAATTCCCAGCTAAGTACTCTATCGCACTGCCAGCTAGTTTTTACCCGTGCAGCCAATCCAGTCTGCAATCTAGCATCCATCCATACTGTCAGCCATTATGCATGTCAACCACCAGTCCAGTCTGCCAGCATGCATAATTTATCATGGAAGCATGAATGAGCAGTTTCATGCAGAATTTATCATGGAGGCATGATTGAGCAGTTTCATGCAGAATTGAAGATGGAGGCAAGCAGTGTGAATTCCAGCAATTTCATGCAGGATTGAAGAAGGAGGCATAAATGTGCAGTTTCATGCATAATTTAACATGGAGGCATGTAGTATTAATGCTGACAGTTTCATACATAATTGAAGATGGAGGCATGAATGAGCAGTCAATGCCATTTAAGTTTATGTTGAAATTAGATATTGAACTGTATAAATAGGGAGGAGCAGAAATCATTTAGGGAGGGCGGATAGAGAAAAATACACACTGTAATTCTAAATATCAATAAAATATCACTCCCCAAGGGGATTCGTCAGTGGACGTAGGCAAACAATGCCGAACCACGTTAAACCTGTGTCTCTTTATTTTTTCTTCAATTCGTCTCCTAACCCAAAATACTCACCAAATATTCTATTCATCGTGTTTCGTGTCCAAAAGTAATTTTGGGTACATACAATTTCGTTTTAACCAGTCTGATACGGCATAAATTATTTCTAGTAATAACCAAAACAATTTGCCCATTAACAAAGATATATAGATAAAGGATTTTTATATTTAATTGTTGATTAAGGCTTCCCAAAATCATGGATATCCCCTGATACCGGGGGTCTTTAAAAAACCATTCTTTTCCATTAAAGTTAATGGGGTAAGAGCATCTCCAATGAGAGGTTGTGATGTTCATTTTTTAACAGATTAAGTTATTTTTCATGAAAATCTATCTCCAACGGGAACCAAAAGATAGAATGGAAAGATCATCGGCCAAGCGGTTAAATTGACATCCTCACGCCCATCCTCATGTTTCAGAGGATGTCTTTGAGGATGTAAATCATCCATATCAACATTTTATTATAGAACTATTATTTTCCAAAAAAATTAATAATTATTTTGTTCTTCAAATACCACTAAATCTAAGGTTATTTAATAAGTTTATACTAGGAGTTCGATGGAATTCTCTCTTTAACGAAATATTTCTATAATGGGTTTTAATTTCGGCCCGCGAGTTATAACCCCAAAGATGTCACTATCCATCCACAAAAAACCCGTCAAAACAAAAGTAACACAAAAACACCAAAAAACAAAATTTTGATGAAACCAAATTTTGGTTTCATCATAAAATTTGATGAAACCTCGCAGAATTTGACGAAACCAATTTTTAGTTTCATCATAAAATTTGATGAAACCAATTTTGAAATTTGGGGTTTTTGTATCAATTTTTTAAAATTTGGGGTTTTTGTATCAAATTAGTTTAAGATGGAGTTTTAATGAATGTCAACATTTGAGTGGGGTTTTTGTATCAAATTAGTTTAAGATGGAGTTTTAATGAATGTCAACATTTGAGTGGGGTTCTTGTACCAAAAGTTTGGTCACCTTAGGTTTTTATGACTAGTTTTGTTTTAATAATGAAAATAAAGATGAGGAGTTATGTTACCTTCCACATTTAGGGGCGACCAAATCCGAATTAGGGGCGACACAAAACGACAAAATAGAAAATAATCGGTAGGTTATTTCACAATCGGAAGGTTATTTCCGGGGTGTTTTTTTTAATAGCCAAAATACCCTTTAAAATCGGTAGATAACTATACAATCGGTAGGTAATCAACAATCAGGAGTAAATTTATTTTGTATGACTTCCGATTATACAATATCCCCAAAATAAAATCCTAAATCTTTTGAATTTTGATTATCCTATAATCGGTAGTAAATAAAGTTATCTTGACTCACGATTATACAGTAAACCTTTGGAAAAAATGCTACCATAATCGGTAGGGAATTTAGGTTATTTAACTTCCGAATATAGAGTAGCCCCAAAATCAGATTTTGCAAAAATCCTCTTTTTTTTTGGAATTTTGGTTGAGCCTATAATCGGTAAGAAAGGAAGAGTTATCATGACTTCCGATTATACAGTGGCTCTCTTTGAAAATATCCTACCATAATCGGTAGTCAATATACTTCGTATAACTACCGAATATAGAGTAGCCCCAAAATCATAGTTTGCAAAAATCCTTTTTTTTTTTGGAATTTTGGTTGAGCCTATAATCGGTAAGAAAGGAAGAGTTATCATGATTTCCGATTATACAATGACTCTCTTTAAAAATATCCTACCATAATCGGTAGTCAATATACTTCGTATAACTACCGAATATAAAGTAGCCCCAAAATCAGAGTTATCATGACTTCCGATAATGAAGAAACCCTATAGGAACAGACACGTTTTGTGAAAATTTTCTGGAAAACCAAAATGGTTTTCAAATTCATTAACCGAAAAAATTATGGGCTACGCCCCCCCGGACAGCGGCAAACAATCTTGAAAATATCCATAACATATAGCTACCGAATATAGAGTAGTCCCAAAATCAGATTTTGCAAAATTCCTCTTTTTTCTGAATTTTGGTTGATCCTATAATCGGTAGTAAATGAAGTTATCATGACTTCCGATTATACAGTATAATCTTTGTCGAAATCTTACCATAATCGGTAGTCAAAATAGTTCATATAACTACCGAATATAGAGTTTCCCCAAACTACCGATTATGGATTAACCTCCCGATTATAAAGGGACATATAAGTATTTTGAAATATTTTGTAAAAGGGTCACATGTTTGATGCCTAATTAGGGTCTGGGTCCTAAAACATGCAATTGATGCTTTAGGGTCGTTGACTAACCGAAGTCCGTTAGAAGGTGGTTAGCTGACTTTTTTTGTTTATCTAAAACACCTTGACCAGTACTTGACTAGCATTGACAGTTTAAATTTTGTCAAACAATTTAGCTCTCTCACCCTTTTCCGTCTACTTCCATTAATTTCTGTCGATTCTCCAGCAAACACTACACCAAATTTAACGTTTAGCAACAGCTTAGATCTGTTGCTGACTGGGATTGCAACAGATTTCTGCCGTTGCTAAACACCCTGTCGCAGTTTTTTGCAACAGCTCTAGCTCTGTTGCTAATTTCGGTCAGCAACGGAAGTCGCAACAGAAAAACGCTGTTGAGAAACAAAACTTTAGAAACAGAAATCACTTGTTGCTACTCTGTTGCTAATTTTATAGTTATTCCCGGATATTTTTAATTAGAAAAAGATATAGTTATTCTGGTTCAGATTTAGCAACACATTTCTGCCGTTGCTATTTTCTAGCAACAAGAAAAAAAAGGTCAAATCATCGTTGACCTAGTCAAAACTATTTCCCCCCAATTTATCCTGCAAAACCCTGATTCATCCAATATCCAGTGTCCAGTAAATCAATCTGATAGTTCTCATACTCTACTTTCCCACAAATCTAAAAAAAGATGCATGCATAAAAAAAGGGAACCAAAGATATTACATCAACATGTTATGAAAGTCTCTGCATTTACATATTCCAGAAGATCCATGTAGGTTCTAAACATCAAAGATTTTCTATACAGAAAGGGACCCAAAGACAATAAAGCAGGGATGGCTGTGAGTTGCATTAAGAAATCAGGTGTAAAATGTACAGAGCACAATTGAAAGAATTCAGAGGTAGAAGAATTTATGTAAATATGTTCTTATATATGTTGTTGTTTCTTACATTGTGCTGGTGCAACTATGTTTGTTACATACAACACTTGGATAAATCAAAAGAATTGCTTACAGTTTAGAATGGACTCTCTGTTGGAACAATATCAACTTGCAACAAGTGCTCAAATATCAGAGAATTACACATACAGTCTGCGAAAATCTTCGCCACCTACATTTGGAAAAAACTAAATTCAGTTACAACAACACAAGTACAAGTACAAACCTCAGTTGACCCAAACTCGATAAACCCAAAATATTTACATGTGGAAGTACATAGTGCATCCAGATAAAGATATGGAAGAAAGAAAAGATTTTGAAACTATTAGTAGTGAGAAAACTAAAGAATGCCAAGTGAAGAAATTTTGATCTACTAATCTTATCAGAGTGCTTACCCACAGGTTGAACCCAACCAAATTATCGTAGGGCTTCACCAGCAAAGTAGCGCCTCTCATCTTTTCGGTGTCTTCTTTAACTAAGAATGAAAAGTTTTTAAGTAAAATCAGATATGCCCATTTCGGTTTTTACTTTAACTTTCACTTATTATAGAGCCATAACAATAAAAGATGATCAAACATCAAACGATTTCACATAGATACAAGTAAAACATAATTCAGTCTATCTTGGTATTTCCTACTTGTTACTTTCCAATGCAGTAAATTTCTTCGGCAAACATAAATTGCGTAGACTTTACTAGTCTCTTTAAAGCAGACTTCACAATAATCAAAATTAGAAACCTACATAAAGTTGAAGCTTGTTCTGCAGCGCCATTTTCCTTAGCAAGCTTCAATGCGATAATGAATAAATATATAGATAGGACAATGTTGATAGAAAAAATCAAAGAGTACCAGTGGTAATAAGATTACCTGAATCCATTTGCTTCTTATCCAATTCAATATTTGCTTGTGCACTTCTGCATAATTCAGAAAGAGCTTGTTCTCGGCAACTTTAGCTGCATCCATAACCCTGCCTGTATTCACTGATGAGTACACTCTTCTTTGTACCTGCTTGCCGAGGTGAGTATTCATGCTTGCATACCGAGCAGTTCCTATCAAGTTATTGCATCAAAAAACTTATCTTGAGAATTTGCTGTAGAATGGACAAAAGTATTACAAAGTAAAGAGACAAACCAGATTTGCACGCCTTCCAATCCCTATGAGGAGATTATCTGGCTTAATATCTCGACGTAGAAAAGATTTGACTAGTAAATATTCAACACGATTGATCTTCCACACATACAAGAAAAAAAAAGGGTAATAAAAATAATAATAGACAATGAGAAATTGCAATACCCACTATCTGGTCTGCAACCATCAGAACAGACTTTAAAGAATTTTTCCTACTGTAAAAGTTGAATATACTTTCAAGATTAGGTCCAATTAAATCCATCACGAGAACTCAACACCAAACCATCTCACGTTTAAGTCCACATGATTCCTGGCACTCCGATCAAAGTTCAGAAATTATAATATCATCACATAGTTATTGCTATACCAACAATAGGATATGAGTAGTGGTGCATTTCCAAGACCATTTGGGCTTCAGCTCCAAAGGTTGAGGAAATGGCTTTAGATTGTAACAGTCTATACAATATCTTCGGAAAGCCAACAAATATTAAGTTTTACCTGCACTCCCTTGATAAAACTCTAGGATGGAAGACTGAACACAACTACGGACAGAAGCAGCAAATCGTTCGCCCATTTTGAGTGATTGTTCTATTACTTTGTTAAAATTATCAAGACATTTGGCTCGTAGATGTCCCAACAGAGTCAGGTGAGCAGGATGCACAAACTGCAGAACATAAAAACAAAAAAGATGGGTGTGTGAGAAAGATTAATTCACACATATCAAGTGCAGAATATTAAAACAATGAGAAAATTTTATTATTCTGAACCCGGAAGGTCTATTCTTACATGAAATGCCTTCGATTCCAAATTTTGTCGCTTTAAGTTCCTTACATAGATACCTCATCTGAGGTCAAGTGACTGATCTTTTCATTGGAAATCTCTTCCCATATAACAGTTGCAACCATTACCTAAAAAACAAAAAGAAAAATATGTTAAAGAAACTGAAATAAATAAAAAATAAAACAAAAAAATGATTCCCTACCGAACAGTGTATAGACCTTATGAGCAGGAAGGTCAAGGTCCTTATTGTCTCGGATAACTTCCCACATCTGCAATGCACTAAAACTAAATCCTGAAGCAGGGACTACACCCCATCTATCACCAGCAAGCCCTCCTAGAGCAATAGTGGATAAACCTCTTTCTTAACTGCTAAACTTGTATAAACAAAGAAGATGACTTGAAACACTTGGGTGATGCAGATGATAAGAGGATAGACACAAACACCACTTTCAGGGTATAATTATGAAACAAAAACAAAGGCACTGACAAGAAATATGGTCAGAGCATAGTGTGAAGTACCTGCTCTTTGAACTGCTCCTCCTGATGGTAACTAGATAAAGCAGTAACCTCCAACTTTAGTCAAAGAAAGAGATTATCATCCAACTTATACTAATGTTGTTTTTCTGTAAATTCAAATATATTAGAGCAACATGTATCTAGAGTTGTAAGATTATAAGGCTTAACATGATATTCACATTAAAAACTCGCTGAGAGGAGTATTCTTGTGAGCCTCGGGATAAGGAACACCATAAGTGATGATAGAATTTTAAGGGAAATGTGATAAATCACCTTCCCTCTTTCTCCTCCATCAATTACCTCCAAATCCATGGCAATCGTGCAAGGCTGAATGCCTACACAGTTAGAGACCCAAATTCCCTTAGTAGTTTGACTCCTGCAATAGTACAATAGAACAATATTCCATCATAAATAAATATTAGCAAACTTACTACAAGTCACCACCCCGGAACTATAAGTCACCACCACCATTTCCAGTATCACCACCTTAATACAATTCACCACCACCATCTTCAGTACCATCCCCATACTACCACAACTCACCACCACCATCTCCAGTACCATCCCCATACTACCACAACTCACCACCACCACCATCTTGGAATTATCTCATATCCGGTAACGATTCCTTAATACTAGAAATCCCCATACTACTAATTATATCAAACAGATCGAAACAACATAGTTATCTATACAATCTTAAGCGAAACATTTCAAAGCAATAAATGATAAAGCCTTACCATCACCAGCTATATTGTTGGTGGCATTTGCTACTTGCTTGACAAGGCTGGCACCAATGTTCTTAATTCTGTCCTTGAACTCAATGCTTTCAGCAACGGTGATACCATCTTTAGTCACTTTAGGTACACCAAAGCTTAGTTCTATTACAACAATATCTCCCTTTCAGAATCCAAACATCAAAAGTAAAAATTAGTAATCAACCATCTCATTTAAATTGTTAAATTGTGTAAGATAGTAATCTAATATATTCTACATTAGTCTAATATATTCTACCTGAAGGAAGGAGAGTTGGCTATACTTCCGCAGAAATCTCAACATCAAAAACTCTATAGTTCGCTAAGCTGTGAATGCCGAACAGATTGCACTTAGTATTAATGCAATCACCAAAATTCTCAATACATATTGATTCGCTAATAATACTTTTGGTGTTTTATGGGTCCATTGAAATCTTAAGAAAATAACTAACGATGGTATAACTACAATTAGAAGGAGCTAACTTAAGTGAAATAAATACTCACACAAACAGAGAAGGTTCACAAATTCAAATACCTATGCGAGTTTCTGCATATGAAATTAAAATTGAAAAATAAGAACAATGGATAAGACTTCAAATTGTTCCCAAATTTAAGCCGTTGAACCTGAAAGTCTCCTATCAACTGCTACATCAAAAACAAATTAAAAAAATTAAAACCCTAACATCAAAATCATATCTCTCCTTCTCTAAAAAAGAAAACCCAAAATCCAGTGGTTGACCTAGAAATGAACCCAGCAATGAAATAAAATTTGTAAAAAAAATTAAACACAACAACGAAACATCACCTGATTAAGAAAAAAAAATTGGGAAAGCATTTGCTACATGTGTTTTTCAATCTGAATCCTCCTGTAGATTAATCAAAGTAATATCTTATCTCTATAATTGAAACCCTAGATAACAAATAAAATTACTGGATCTACGGTATCTACTAAAGATATTTAACAAGAGATCGGGTTCTAAGAAGAAGAAGGTAGCCCTAGTGGCGGTTGAATCGGTGATGGTAGTAGTGCTCAAGCATTAAAGATTGTGCGTTGTGGCTGCGGAGTTGGATCGTAGAAGAAGACCAAGATAATAAAGAAGAAGAGAAGCTGTATGTGGGCGATAAAAAAAAATGCAGGGTTTTCTTCATCACCGACAAAATGGAGAGGATAAAGGAGAGACTAAAGAAGAAGAATTTGTTGATAGAATTGAAGTAGCACGATCTGAAATGGTTCTCTAAAGTCAAGAAGTCAACTGGTCAAAGGGGTGAAATAACAACACGATGTAAGATCGTTCCAACATATGGGTGAAAATATGGTGAAAAGTGTTCCCTGCTATGCATGTGACTCGCACGCTTGTACTATTGGCTGTTGCTAATCGCAACCGAACATGAGCAGTTGCGACTTTCGAAACAGAATATAACTGTTGCTAAAATTTGGCAACAGAAATTAGCAATAGAAAATTCGCAACTGTGGTAGGGCTGTCGCGAATCTGAGTTGCTAATACCTAAATTTGGTGTAGTGAAAACCAGCAAACTTCACTTATCATTCTTGGAATCTCATTCGACTTGACAACACTGTACTAACTACTAAATCACGAACTTAAACCGGGAGAACAAAGTAAACCCATTCACTAAATTCAATTAGATTCTCTCAACAAAAACATAGAAAAAAAAAGGGTTCTCATTCTTTAGCTCTCAACGTCACCGATCACCACCAACTCGAAAAAACTAAACCTATTCTATCTATCTATTCTCTGATATGTTAAGCCCTATATTTATAAAAAAAAAAAATATCAACCCATTCGTAAGTCCCTCCTGAGTTCATAAGATTCAAACCAAACGAAAGACTTATTCAAATCAAACAATGGTTTTAGTTAAACAAGTCCCCAATGGCTTTTATTGTACCCGCATATAGGAGAGTACATGGAACTACGACTTTGCAACCTAATATGGGTTTGGAGAAAATTAGAAGTGTCTGAAAATGTAGTAAAGATGTTCGATGAAATATCTCTGTTAGGTGTTAACTAAGTTAGGGTATAATGTTTTTTAACAGTTTCACAAGGGTATTCTAGTAATAAATTAAATGGTCAAAGTTAGTCAATGACCCTAACGCATCAATTGCATTTTTCACGACCCAGATCCTAATTAGGCAACAAACTTACGACCGTTTTACAAAATAACTCAAGTATTTTTAACCTATTTTGTCTTTTGTGTCGCCTCTAATTGCGTTGGAGTCGCCCCAAAATGTGCCAGGTTATGTTAGCTAGGGAAATTGAATTTCGAAAGATTAGGAAATTTTTGAAGAGGAAAAAAAAATCACCGATCAAGTAAACTTTACTATACCGATTGGTCAAAGACAATGTTTGTGTCCAAGCTTGAATGTTTGTCACCGCCAGAATACCTATATCTACTTGTTCAAATTTTGGGTCCTGGGTAACCTTACCGACGGCTCTTCAAGTCCGCATCTACACCCCCACCGGCCACCATCTTTCGCATCCTGCGCCTCCCTTTTCAAGGTTGCTAATCCACCTATTGGGCCTTCACGTCAATTGGCGTCCCTAAGAGATCTAACACTCGAGGAAGCTTTGCAACCCCAAGCGCCGTATCTGTGAATTTTTGTGTAGTCAATGGTAATTAAGGACCCTAAATTAGTAAATTTTGTCTCCTTGTTAAAAATAAAATAAAATAAGTAAAGAATATCTAATATGTCTTGAAGTCACGATTACCGTTTCCTTCCTGGCAATCTAAATGATAATTTAGGTGTTTTACATGCATCAAACACTACCCTAGTTAATGTTGATTACTGAACTCTTTAGAAAACCTCAAACATTTGTAAAAATTGTTAACATGATATCTCAAATTCTGTCGTTCACCTGGCTCAGACACTTGCATTCTAATAGTCCTACATGGGTTGTCAGAAAGTTTTTCAAATATTTGGCTATACTAGTTAAAAACACATTATGATGAATCTGCAGAGTGGATGTGAGACCAGTACTCTTTCACAAGTTTCCCAAATAACGATCCTTCCATCTTCATCAATTTCATTGGTTCATCGTACTCCATAATTCTCCCTGTAGGACAACAAGGTTATACTGATCAGTTTAAAGCACTGCGAATATAAGAAAAACATGTAAGCAAGTAACGAAATAATAAAACTTGCTATATAGAACTTACCGTCACTAAGCACAAGCACCATTGAACTGTCCATGATGGTGGGTATCCTGTGGGCTACTGTGATAACTGTGCATTTTTTGAATTCTGTCCGTATGGTTTGCTGGAGAATGGCGTCAGTTGTGTTGTCTATTGAAGCAGTAGCTTCATCGAGCACTAATATCTGGCTCCCCCTTAACAATGCGCGCCCCAAGCAAAATAATTGACGTTGTCATCCCAATATATCCTGCCATAAGAAAGACAGGCAATCAAAGAATTCATAAGCCATTAGTGATGAATCTGTGAAAAATGGGTGTAAACTGTAAAGGGAACATGGACCTACCAGAACCAATAGTTTTCGCAGGAAGCAAAACCATCACAAGGGCCGAGGAACAAAGGATAATGGCACAAAGTGTTTCCAAACGTTGGATCAACCATTCATTTCCAGAAAAGATGTGAAACGAAGAACTAGCATTTCTGTCGATAAGATTAAGATTCTCGGTGAAGAATCGATCTTCCTCTCCAAAAGCCCTAATTGTCACTGAACCTGTTATAGATTCTCCTAGATGACTTGCTATCATAGACTTGGATGTTCCATTAATTCGCATGAGCTCATTTGCAGAAGCATAGTAGTACCTCTAATGGGTTAAAGGACATATTCGACAAGGTTATTTGTCTAGCAAGAAAAAAGAATCAAATAAAAGAATCAAGACAATTTTACCTGTACAAGAATCACCATATAGACCATAGGTATAGAGACAAACACAACTTGCCAAGTAATAACAGCTAGAACTCCAAGATAGGCTAAAGTAATAATGGCAGCCATAACAGTCTTAACAAAGTTGGATGCGAGATCTAGGTCCACGATACTCAAATCAGACGAAACCTACATCAGAAACATAGGAAGATTATGCTTGCACAATTATAAAATAAAATAAAAATAAAATCATTTATAACTTTGGGGTCACCTACCCGACTTAGTATCCTTCCCAAAGGAGTAGATTCATAGAAAGCTGTTGGTGCATGGAAAAGAGAGCTCAGTAACTGACTAAATATTGACTCTGAGGCCTTCATACCTAAAGCAACTGTAGCAAGAGATCGAAAGAGCGTAAAGAAGATAGAACTACATCCAATTAGAGAGAACGTCAGGACCAGCCGCAATTTGCTGACTGCAGGATTCTGAACATTAGCAGCCATCCAATAGTTCTGTAGTATTTGAAAAACCAAAAAGATGATTTGACATATAATAGCTACAGAGAAGTAAAAGAATCCTTTATTCTGATTCAAATATAGTAGATACGGCTTCCACCCAGTGTCCCCAGTTTCTCTCTCTTCTCGTTCTATCAGCTGATGCTCTACTGATCCAATCAATTGATCCCTACAATAAATATCCTGTGCGCCCTCCGAAGAGATTCCACATTTATCAGGAGAAGAGCCAATTTCAGCAGTGGCTGTATCTTTGTGTGCTTTAAAAAGGTTCTGAAATGCTCGATTAGAAGACAGCATCAGATGATATGGAGCCACATGCTGGATTTCCCCATCTGCCATCAACTGTCACGAGGAACAATAACTTTTTTAACATATAATGATCATACTATTGAGTACCATAGGAAGGCTAGTGGGCTAACTGAAATTACTCCTCTTAAAAGAGTATACAGCTAGTTACTCATCCTGTCCTTCGGCAAAGAATATGGATGGGCAATTTTCCACTGATGTGCTGTTTAAATATGAATATTCTTCCCAAAGACTTGAGAGATATGTGTATCTTTCATTTGCGTTGTTGGATGATTTTGATGCTAAACTTAAAAATAAAGAAATATGCAGTATGAAAGGATTTTAACGTATAAACTAACCAAAATAGAATCAAATGATTGGAGGAAATCGACTTGGTGAGTAACAAGTAAGACCGTCTTCCCTAAAAGAGCTCCCATTATATATTCCTGATAAAACAGAGTAAGACTCAGTAGGATACAAATAAAAAACACAAGATACTGCACGCAGGAAGAAATTGAGAACTCACATTGAATATGTTACCGGCAGTATCAGCATCAACTGCACTAAATGGATCATCTAAAAGATATATATCAGCATCCTGATACAATGCACGAGCAAGTTGAATGCGCTGCTTCTGACCACCACTCAAATTAATTCCTCTTTCACCTATTTCAGTAAGATCACCATAAGGTAGCATTCCAAGATCTTTTACCAGCGAACACTTTTCTATTGTTTCTTGATATTTTTGCTTATCCATGCTGCAGCCAAACAGAATATTATCTTGTATACTTCCTGACTGAATCCATGCCATCTGGGAAACATACGCAATCTTTCCATATGCTTGAACCTGTAACATGAAAGGGCGAATTGAAAAAACATGGGTCATGAGTATCTTACTGCTATTCAAGTTTTTGAAGAATCAATGTAAGGATTCTCCATCTGGAATATTAATCTATACAGCATGTACTCAGGCTATGCTTCTTATGTGGTAATTCATGATATTTCAAAAACTTCCAGATACAGAATGATAAAAACTCACCATTCCTTCCACCTTAGGAACTTCTCCGAGAATAGCAGCTAAAAGGGTTGATTTTCCTGCACCAACTTCTCCGCAGATAGCCACTTTGTCACCAGATTTAACCTCGAGGTTGACACTCTTTAAGGTGAGCATTGACGGATTCCCTTCCCATGAAAAATTACCCGAACTGATAGAAATGGCGTGCTTATGGTGCTCTGTACGTTCCGTGTGCCTGAATTTTTCACACTCTAACTCCTCTGCTGCAAGAAAAATCACAATCCGCCTGAACGCAACTTTCGCATGAATGGTCATTGCAATAATATCTGGAGTCCGCATGACAGGTTCCTGCAGGACGCGCAATGTTGCTAGAAAAGTGAAGACATTACCAGGATTGAGAGGAACCCTAGTGAAGTAACAAGTCACAAAAGTTGCAGCAGAAACCAATACAGGTGAGATCCAAAACAGAAATGTATTATATCCTTTCATTCGCTGATTAGCTTCCAAAAACTTGACCTCCTCTTTCCTTAGTCTATCTATAACGGATTTGAAATACATCTCCCAAGCATAGAGCTTTAAAACCTTTATGTTGAGAATAGCTTCTGATATAGCCTTCAGCCTTTTATCTTGCGCTATTACAAGCTTACTCTGAAATTTATGTTGTAATTTGGCTAAGGGAGTATTGCATAACACAGAGAGCACTATAACAACAAAGGCTGCAATCGATGCAACCCCAACTGCATGGAAAAGAATTGCTAATCCAAGACATACTTGAAGGCATGCTGCCCATGTATGATGGAACCAAAGTGGGAAGTCGCCCACACGATAACAATCCACAGTAACATAATTGATTATTTCTCCAGCTGAAAGCTTTGTCTTAGCAGCACTAGAAACTCTGAGTTGTTTCTTATAAATAGCTGCTGAGAGCAAAGACCTAACTTCAATTCCCAATAATCCACATCGAAAGTACCACTGCCTCTGTGATAGGGACTCGATGATTTTTGTGAAGAGCAGTAGTATAACTAGTACATATCCCTCGTGTTTAAAGGATTCTTTACCTTCTGCAACGTCAATGAAAGCACCAAGAAACAACGGACTTGCTGAGAGAGTGATTGTGTTGAAAAGTGCAAAGAAGCCAGAAATTAGGATCTCTTTCCAATAACATAAGATGATTACCCATAAAACTGAAGGTTCAGTTTGCTTTTGTTTCTTCAGCTGTTCCATAAACATTAAGTAACATGTTTCTGCTCTATCTCTCTTTCTTAACATGGGTATATCATCATCTTCGAGTACCTTTTTCTTACCCTTTTTCATCAAGGGATTCAGCCACCAAAATAATAATTTACTAAGAAACCCAGCTTTTGCAAAAGGAGTCTCACTCTTAATATGGTTATCCATACTTTTTCTTACCTAGTTGAAGTGTATAATTTTCACCATTTAAAGTGTTTCAAAGAGCATTTCCTTAAGTGGTTGATACTTGTTCTCTATTTTTTGGTGCTTAAAATATTTTGATTATAATGCATAAATTGAAACAAATTAATTATGTCAAAGTCATTATTTGTCAGCAAAATTAAAAATGCAATCCAAAAGACTTTTAGGTTTAAGGTCTATAAAACAAATTAAATGTACAGGGTGGGAGTAATATGATATTGTTTCTTGATGTCTACGGCTGACCAAAACACACAAAATAACAAATCTGGAAACAATGAATCTATTTAGTAAGTATCCGGCATGTTTAAAAGATTCATTAACTTGCAGAACGTCAATGACGTCCTGGAGAAACAATGGACTTGCTGAAAGAGCGGAGACATAAAGCGGCTTCCTGTAAAATTGATGGTTGGCGTTCCTTGTGTATATCGGTTGGTCCGTATTTCAGCTCTATATGTTTTTGCTAACATGTTTCTAGGATTTTTTTTCTACCCCTTCTACATCAATGGATTTCTACTAAGATATATCCAGCATTAGATAAAACAATCACTGGTTAACTAGTAACCATATGATACTTATGTCTAGGTAATTTCAGTCCTAGACTATCACCATTTAAAATTCGACAGAAATCACATTAATCAGAATGCACCTTGTACTCTCACAACACTACACATGGTGGGAGAAATGAGAAAACATTTAGAAAATTAACATAACATAAGAAACCAGACATAGACAAGCATACCTCTTAGAATTGAGCTATACATGAACATGAGTCGGCCAATCACCGCTCTAGAGTTCCCATTAAACGAGGCTGTAAACTACATACAACGCCGGCGTTTCGATCAAAATCAATGATGAAATCCTCTCTTTGCATCCCATTTATAAGTGACGCGGACACCCACCATTCTGACGATTCATAAGGATGAAACCGGAGTATATCCATTTTGGTAAGTTGAGCCAAGGCTGTAAGTAATTGACACTAACTTGAGAAGCAGTTTGTATTACTGATTTAAGAATAACCAGTATCATTTGGTTTTGACCTTTCATCAAACAGATAAACGGCATTGTTTTATTCCCAAAGCCTAAAATTTGGGATTGTAAAATTGAAACAAAAATTTCGTTAAAGTCATCAATAGAAATGCTCATTAAGAATGATCGTATCAATTTTAAAGGGTGTTGTGGAAATTTTTGTTTCAAATTTATTTCATGGGAGAAAGTCTGGCACATACGGGTAAATCCCTGTAGAACCAAATTTTTTGTTTAAATACCACTTCAACAGTCAAGTCAAGTCAAGTCAACACTCTTTTTTATCTAGCTGAAAACGAGCGCAGCTGAACTGAATAAAATAATAGGTGAAAAGCAAAAAAAAAACTGAAAAAGTTTGGTTTGAACTTTAGAGGACTGTCTTCAGTTTCAAAAACGATATCATTGGCTTGATTTTTGTCATTAGTCTCAAATTTGAAAGATGAACTAAAAATTTATCAACTATCATAAGAGTATCTCCAATAAAGTGTGAATTCTTTTATTTTTAGTGACACATAGGAGATGGTTTTCAAGAAAGTGCTATCTACACCCCTGGTTCCACCTTCACGTCATATTTTTCACTATTTAAAAAAAAAATATCTCTACTGTTGGAGATGGTTTTTAAGATATGAGGTCATATATTTACTCTATGTATAGACCACATAAATAAAAGGACTAAATAAAAAAGCCACATGATTTTTCACACCTTCTGTTAGAGACGCTCTAAATTATATGGAAAGTTATGTATGTCCAAATTTACAGTCATTTGGGACGTGCAAGTCTATGTACCATGTCTTTTCTTTTTTTTTTAATTAGATTAGACTGAAATTACACGGGGGTATGTAATACCCATAGAGCCTGCTATTACAATCGAACTGATAGACTGTGGAATTGTATGTTTTCAGACTGTTGTTGTGAGTCTCCCTATGGAGCTGCTCGATTTGCTAAACCTTCTGCTGCTTGATTTGCTTCTCCGCAGATGTGTGTAACGGTATATTGTTGGATTTGGGTGAGCCTTTATTTGATCTATGCAACCAGATCAGATGTATACCATGGGCCGTCTGTATCTGAGGTTAGAAATCTCATTAAATTTTCTGAATACGTTTCAAATTGTACTTTTGGCCATCCTCGTTCCGTCGCCGTTTTAGAGGCTATGTCCATGTGCCAAATCTCCGCTGCAAGTGTTGTGGTGATACCTAGCGGTTGTGCTATTGCTATGATTGTGCTGGTTTCCTCATTTCGACATATGATACCTGCTCCCGCTATTCTGGGGCTTCCCTTTGCTTCCCCATCCGTGTTGATTTTGATCTAATATGATTGAGGCTTCAGCCATCTCACAAAGATGGTTGAAGTTGTTAGTGTTCTTTATGCAGGGTTTGCAAATGGAAGCATCACATGAAGCACCGGTGGGAGGTGTTACTGGGCGCATGAATATTTCTGTTGGAGCTTGAAGGCCATTTTCATTACACTTGTTGGATTTTATTGATGTTGGCGATACATCACGTCATTCCTGGTTAACCATAAGGACCGAAAAAGGAAGCGAAAGGTTGTTGTGATCGGTGCAGGCACTTTTGGTTGAAAAGGTCCGGATATGGTTATTTGGTGAGGTAGTGAGTTGTATATTCCTTGAGTGGCGACTTTATGGTTTCTGAGGTGGTTTAGTAAGAGGTTCCAAGAATCTATAGTTGTTTGACAGTGTAGAAGAATATGACTGGATGTTTCAGGATTAGAACTGCATTGAGGGAATAAGTTGGATGCGGTGAAGAATGTTTAGGGTTGGTAGACCCTCATTAATTGCTTTCCACAAGAAAAGTTATACTTTTAGGGGATATGGGAGTGCCCAAAGGAAATTGGATAGTGAAAGAGGGATTTGTTGAGTTTGCGCTGAAGCGCTAATGAGGCAGTTGTATCCTGAAGCAGTAGTATATTGTTATCTTTTGGTTAAATGCCATAGGATCCTATCTGGTTGGTTGTTCTATGGGATGTGGATGTTAATGCATGATTCACTGAATTATCGGGTGTGGGTAGTAGGCTCAACCTTTTCCCAATTCCTAGTTGATGGGTCGATGATGTCGGCAACTAATTGTATTAGATAACAAGAAGTTGGGTTAATGGAATTTTCAATTTGTGGGATCCAGTTTGCTTGCATGGGGGTGTGTAAACCATCTCCTATTTGGTGAAAGAGATGCTGGTTGAAAAATGGTATGAACGAGGCCACATGTCTCCACTGTGGGAGAGGTGGGATGCTCGCGAAAATGGGGGTCTGGTCAAGGTATTTTGCATTATAGAATCTGGCTAAGACAGAGGTAGGGTTTTTGTCAATGTTCCAAACTCGTTTCATGAGTATTGCCTTGTTGTGTTTCTTGCTACTTCGGATACCGAGCCCTCCTTGTGATTTGGGTTTGTGGATCTTGTATTTTCCTAGTGGGTGGAGTTTCTTGATGAAGAATCGTGTCCCTAGAAGAAGTTTGTCATGATACAAACCATTTTATGGTGGACATGAGAAGGAGGGATTTGGGTTTGCATGAGATGGTTGGCAGTATGGGTTAGGGACAATTTTATGAGTGCGAATCTTCATATTTGGTTGAGGCATTTTGTGATTCATCATTTTGCTTTGCGTGCCAGCCGTTGAAGTAG
The DNA here is from genome assembly GCA_023529315.1 of Papaver bracteatum. Taxonomy (NCBI): domain Eukaryota; kingdom Viridiplantae; phylum Streptophyta; class Magnoliopsida; order Ranunculales; family Papaveraceae; genus Papaver; species Papaver bracteatum. The sequence continues at coordinate 438,545 of JAJJWX010002732.1, read as the reverse complement.
TGGGGAAAATATGTGTCTAGAGGATCTACCCTGTTTAAATAGTACTCCTAAATAGGTAGGGGGTTTGATGTTATTGGCATGTTGAATGCTTGGGTTAACTCTTCTAGCTTGATCTTCTCTATCTCGGGTGATGTATTAGTGTGGATTTTGAGTCGTTGATATGTTGACTCGCCTAGGTGCCATAAGCCTTAGCAGTAGTTTGAGGTGGTTGGTGTCCGCGTACATAAGATGCATTATTGGTGGATCTTTTTGAGAAATGTGGATCCCCTCTATCTTTTTTTGTGCTTCAACATTCCCAAATTGGTGGACATTATATTCCGCGCAAAGAATAAATATATAAGAAGAGAAATGGTCTCCCTGACTTATTCCTCTGGTTAGAGTGATGTACCCATGCGATGTGCCGTTGATGTTGATTGAGTAGGTTACCGTAGATATGCACAGAATAATATAATCCATAAAGATTGAGGGGAAGCCTAAGCTGGTGAAAGCCTGTTTGATGAATCCCCAGTCTAAGGAGTCATAGGCCTTTTGAATGTCTAGTTTAAACGCTATTTTAGGATCCTTCGTATGGTAAGATGTTCTGATATGGTGAAAAAAATAAGTTGCGATAGCTATATTATCATGAATGGATCGTTGATGAACAAAGGAACTTTGATATGTGCTTATCAAAAATGGGAGGAGAGGTCATATGCGATTGACCAAAATCTTTGCGATGATTTTTTAAATGACATTACATAACCCTGTCGGTCTAAATTGAGATGGTTTTGAGGAGTGGTCAATTTTTTGGATTAAAGTGATGTTAATGTGGTTCATGAGAGGGTGGATGTTGAGTGACTCAAAGAAACTTCGGACCCTAGTTATCAATTCGGCCGAACTATTCCAACTCCGAACTAGGTTCGCGCATTATATTGGATATCTGAATAAATCGCGAATAATTCGGATCCACGTATTGTTCGGTTGGCTAATTCGGACAGCTGTTTGAGTCACTGAACTCGAATCGGGCTGAGTCTATCAACTTTAACGAATCACGAAACTAAAAAGAAGCGGCTAGGAGGAATTGATGCTACAACCCCCATCTCCCTAATCTAAGCTCCAACCATTGGCCTGCTCACTTGTTGGTGATATTTCTTAATGTATCATCTATATAATACAAATAATTGGCTTAAATAACATCTTTTATATAAACTAACCATAAAAGTATACTTTTTATTAATTTAATATATATATTGAATTTTCAGTACCGAACTCATATTTGTAAAACGAATTATACACGTACGTATGTCGTCCCGAACTACTGCCGAACAACGAACCGTTGACCGGATTTTTGACCGAATCCGATCTACCCGAATTCGTATAATTCCCGTATTTATGCCGTCCCGAACTCCCCTCCGTACCCTGAATTGCTAACTAGGCTTCGGACCATAGCAATCAGTTGTGGCTGGGTTATTTCCCAAAAAACTTTAAAAAAACTTAACTTACTGTGATCCATCTGGTCCTGGAGCGTGGTCCGATCTTATGGAGAAAAGCGCATGTTTGATCTCCTCGGTGCTGACCTCCGCAATAAGTTTCTTGCATTATTGGAGAGTTAACCTTGGTACAATTGCCTCGAAGAGCTTTTCATAGATTATTGTATTCGGAGTCGTGAACTGATTTGTGAAGCGTGTTCAAGCATGATCCTGATAATTTCCTCTTTGCGCTAATCCAATTATTTTGATGATCCTAGAGTTGTTGTATATTGTTGTAGCTTCTATGAATTGTGGCCTTAGTATGAAAGAATGTGGTGTTACGGCCACCTGACTGAAGACATTGTATTCTGGATCTTTGATGCTAATATATTGCGTGGCAATCCAGTAAATTCAGGTGTTCAATTCAGAGTTGCCTTTCCTGTTGAATCCAGTTTCCCAACGCAGCGCCAGTTTGCGTAGCACATTGATGCTGAGAAGCTTTAATTTTCGCAGTTGACTTCTTGATTAATGTAGGTAGGTGGACAAATGGATTCACCAGTGCATTATTTCATGTGTATGGTAACTTCATCTTTTTAGTGCAATATTTCATCTCAAAAACAACTCATAAACTACTCAAACGTAGAACTCTACTTAACTTGTCATTTGTAGTCATTTTTCAATTTAAAAAAAAAACAAAAAAAAAATAGTTGAGTTTTTAATACTCGCAGGATTAAGGTATACTTAAACTAATTGGGGCTATATAAATTAAGTGGACTTAGAATATTGAGTTTTCAAAATTGTGTGAACTTACGTTACTTTCCTTGCCCAGTTCTAGTTAAACAAGAGTGTTCGTCATGTGCATACGCACGTGCTTGCAACATAATTAACACACCATGTGTAATCTATACAAAATTTAATGAGACATGAAGCGCTATAACATTTTACGAATGGTTCAAATTCATTTTTTTTTTTTTGAAGGTTACAAGAAAATAAAAAACCAACAAAAACAAAAGAACTAATCAACTACAGAAGACTCACATAACATGTGAGTGATACAAGAAGGGGGGGAGGATAACCACGGGTGAGACAGATGGTTTTCAACAACATATGTTGTTAAGGAATGAGCCATAACATTGGCCTCCTTTTTGATGAAACTAAATTCAACCGAAGAAAATTGATCTAACTTACCCTTAGCTCTGCAAATAGTGTTCTGTATGCGCCAAGGAGTAGGAGAGTTGTTGTATCGGAGGGCGTTAATCACAGTGAGGGAGTCTCCTTCAACAATAATTTTCTTGAAACCCTTATTAACAACCAGTTCTATACTTAACAAAGATTTGTAAGCTTCTTCCTCCATAGGAGAAACAAAGTCTAACACTTTGGCCTGACAACCATCAACTCCAAACTGGGCATTTCTATCCACTGCAGCACATGCATATCCTTTTGGGCCAGCAGCACCGTCAAAGTTTATCTTCGTTTTAGGTTGAGTTGGAGGAGACCATACAACAGCAGCAAAATCTAAGATGTCTTGTTTAGTAGGCAGAGTGGACTTATCCATATTAGGGTTGTTTAGACTGTACCAATAAGCAATTTCCTGTAACATCTTCTCCAGCTGGTACCTTTGTTGAAGATGACATTGAAAATGGGGGTCTAACAACCTCGCCCAATATTTCGATTAGCAATCTGTGTGGGCAACTCCGAGTTGTTTTCTAGAGAATCAACAAGACTCAATCAATAGAAAATATCTCAAGGAGTTATTATCTCAATATCTCGATTTGATTTACTCAAGAAAATAAGATTCGCGAGTCTAATCAAAGAGAGATAACTTGGATGGTACCAAAGACCAATATCCAAGTGCCAATCGATTTAAATCAACAACCAATAAGGTCGAATATTCTAATCGATTGAACAACACACAACCTGTATTATTTCAATTATATAAAAATATAATGCGGAAAAGAAATAACACACACTAGAAATTTTGTTAACGAGGAAACCGCATATGCAGAAAAACACGGGGAACTAGTCCAAATTAAACATACACTGTATTAAGCCGCTACAGACACTAGCCTACTCCAAATTAACTTCGGTCTGGACTGTAGTTGAATCCCAACCAATCTCACACGGATCCAAGGTACAGTTATGCTCCTACGCCTTTGATCCCAGCAGGATACTGCGCACTTGATTCCCTTAGCTGATCTCACCCACAATCAAGAGTTGATATCACCCAAAGTCGAAGAATTTAGCAAACAAATCTGTCTCACACAGAAAAGTCTACAGGTAATAGATAAATTCATCTCCCAAGAATAAACCTATGAGTTTTGTTCCGTATTTTGATAAATCAAGGTGAACAGGAACCAATCGATAAAACCAGACGTATATTCCCGAAGAACAACTCAGTTTTATCAATCACCTACAATAAACTTAATCGACGCAGCGAAGAAGATTACTAAAGAATCACAAACAATGAGACGAAGATGTTTGTGACTACTTTTATTTTTGTCTATCGGAGATAGAAATCTCAAGCCAATTATTACAATTATACTCGTATGATAGAAATAACAAGATCAGATCACACAACTACAAGAAAAGTAGTATCGGTCTGGCTTCACAATCCCAATGAAGTCTTTAAGTCGTTAACCAGAATTTATAGAGAAAACTCAAGGGTTAATGGAGATCGACTCTAGCTTAGAGAAAATTTGTATCACACAAGAAAGGTGTGTGTGGATTAGTTTTTCCAATGCCTAGATTTCTCCTTATATAGTCTTTCAAATCAAGATTTGCAATCAATGTTAGCTTGCTAACAAAGCATTCAATATTCACCGTTAGATGAAAACCTGATTAGATACAAGATAATATCTCTCAACCGTTAGATCGAAAACTTATCTTGCCATACACACATGTACTTGACGTTTTGGGTTTGTGTAACCGTACCCAAACGTGTATAATGTTTGGTTTAATATTAGTCAACCAAATGGTTAGCCAAATGATAACTTTCATATTAACCATATTCTTCTTCACCATAACTAGACCAAATGACTCAAATGAACTAGTTAGAGAGTTTTTCAATTGCTATGAGATCTCAAGTACTACAAGAGACACAATTGAATCAAAAACGATGTGATTCACTCGAATCATTAATCATGAACTATAAACCGGTTGAAGTTAATAAACTCCAGCAGAATTTCTCGGGATGAGAACTTCCGTCAGTTCGCGGACTGTACCTGATCTTCAACTTCAGCAGATATTCTCGGGTTCGAGAACTTACGCCAGTTCTCGGACTGGGTTCGCAGAATGAGTTACTGCTCACGTTCCGGTTCCACTTGATCAACAAAGTTTGCAAACTTCGGTTCAAGTGATATGGACTTATCCATATATGTGTTTCCACAACAATGTTTATATCCCACGATGGTTATATAGTCTAAACTCTCATTTCAATCATTGAAACATTCTTAGAGGGCGTTATATAGTTGTTATTCACAAACTATTTTTCGTCAGAGCGATTTCCAAAGTGATTGAAACATAGCATGACTTTCGTCACTAGGCAAAGATTAACTTGGCTAAAGCGAAAGCTTTACCAACACCCCTTTCGAGAAAAATATAAGCGAGATATACTCAGCTCGAAATGTCACATGTGCATATTCTTAGTCTATATAGTAAAATGACTTTTGTCTCAATATAGGAGATAGAGTAGATAAACGTTTGAGTGATAGATAAGTTCAAGTCTCCACATACATTTTAGTCGATTAAGATCCACTGGTTCCTTGAGTAGTCATTCATCTTGTATGATGATCGTCATGGAGTTCTTAAGCTCAACTACACTTTTTATCCTAGTCCGAGACCTTAGCTATAGTATACTAGTAATCAAGACTATATAGTTTTGATCACTAAGATTGACAAACATGCTTGAGATAGCAACGCATGCGAGTTTGACCGAGCAGTGCTCTAACAGACATTATTCGTTTTCCAGATAACCCAAAACAGACAAGACCCCAGCTTAAATTTTACTAAGTCTCCTCCTTCGAGCAGCCATGTCTTTATATAATGAGTGACAGTCAGATTTAGACTTTCATCGGATCTAAACTCTAAAGGGGAAGCAAATAAGAAGTCTTGGGAGACTGGATAGTATAGAAACATGTGTTCAAGCATTTCAGTAGCCCTATTACACAACCTGCAGTATGTATTAATGTCTTTCCAGAATTTTGAAAGTCTATTACCCACTGCAATCCCATTGTTAAGTAATATCCATAGAAACATAAGGATTTTGGGGGATAAAACTTTTACCTGCCAGAACTTCTTCTAAGGAAAATAATCAGTGTTGCCAGCATTGGAAGATGTCGGGGTTCTGTCTTAGAGAGTCCTGATGAAATATTTTGTTGAGAACTTACCACTGGGATGATGGATCTATAACATCTTATCCTCTGAATCTTCATCTTGATTCTCAGCAATGTATATATTCATGATCTTCTCATCTTCGTGGGGAGTAAAAAATTATTGAATTTTTCCGACATCCCATCTGACTGGGTCTTGTAGAATAAGCTCATTCACATAAGTAGGACAGTTCGAGGAGATTGAAGTCGGATCAGGCCTCATGTTGTGTAGGTTGGGAACCCATGGATCATCATTGATTTTTATCTTCTTCCCATCTGTAATAACCCAGTAACACCCATCTTTCATATCACTTCTGCATTTTAGCATTGTTGACCAAGTAGCTGAACATTTCTTAACTTTTTCACTACCCAAAAGCTTTCCTTGTGGAGATATTTGGTTTTCATTAATTGGCACCATAAGAAATTATCATTCTCAAGTAGCTTCCAAATGAGTTTGGATATTATGGCTTTGTTTATGTGTTGTAGAGTTCTGAATCCAAGCCCTCCTGTATCTTTATTAAATTGCTCAAACTTCTTCCAGTTGATGTAATGCGCTTTCCTTTCCTCTTTGGAGTGACCCCACCAAAAATTCCTCATCGTTCTAGTAAGTCTTTGTAAAACCTTCTTTGGAGTGAGAGAAGTGGCCATGTAGTAAGGTGGAATGAGACCCAACACATGTTTGTTCATAATAGTTCTACCAGCATGCGAAAAATGTGTTCTTTTCCAACCTGCCATCTTTGTATCAAACTTGTCATCTAGAAAGTCATAAGAATCAATCTTGTAATAGGCTTTGAGGAGCTGGTGACCAAGATACTTATCATTTATTTGCATTTTCTGAACTCCCAAAGTGTTTGCAATCTCAGTTCTACGGCTTGGCATGACATCTTTGCTGAAGTGAATTGCCGACTTCTGTATGTTAGCATATTGTCCAGACGAGGAAGCATAAGTACCGAGAACTTGTTGTAGAGTGTCTACTATTTTATTATCAAGATTGCAAAAGATAATGAGGTCATCAAAAAACCTTAGGTGAGATATCGAGGGAGCATTGCGACATATCTTATAACCATTATATAAAGCATTATTCTCCATGGTTTGCATGAGCCAAGATAAGCCTTGGGTACATAGAATAAAAAGATATGGGGATATAGGGCAGCCCTGATGCAACCCTCTTCTACTGGTAAAAAACCCTTCTGCTTGGTCATTGATGATTAAGGAAAACGAATCAGTCGAAACACATTTCATAATTAATTCATGGGCCTTGCCAACAATGTCATAGGCTCTAAGACAGTGACTAAGAAATCTCCAACTAAATTTGTCGTAGGCCTTGCTAATATCAATCTTTAGTGCGAAAGCACCTACTATAGAGGAAGAGGTGGACATGGTATGGAAAATTTCTTTAGCCGCCACTATATTGTCAATGATCATTCTTCCTGGTATAAAAGCCGATTGAGCATGATCTACAAGGTTTTTCAGGTGTTTCTTCAAACTTTAAGCTAAGATGTTGGTAATCATCTTATATATGACATTGGTAAGAGCGATGGGTCGAAACTTAGAAGGAAGAGTTGGGTTTTTTACCTTTGGGATTAAGCATATGTTAGTATGGTTCAGACCAGGCGACAGAGATGCTGAGGCAAAATATTGTTTGACTGTTGTGTGAAATCCTCTCAGACATGCTCCCAGCATCGTTTGAAGAAGACATCAGGCATTCTGTCTGGTCCTGGAGCTTTGAGGTTCTTCATATGTTTAATCACACTCTAAATTTCTTCAGATGAAGGGATACTAGAAATTAGATCACATTCAGCAGCGTCCAGTGTAGCAGGTTCTTGGAATTGAATTGCATACATGCTTTCGTCAGGGTCTTTTCTGAAAAGAGTTGAGAAATGGCTAACTAAGTAAGCAACAACTTCATCAGAATTGGTAACCCATTTTCCATCTGTGTGTTAGAGAGCTATGATCTGATTTTTCCTTTTCCTTTGAGTAGCAGTGAAGTGAAAGATATGAGTGTTTTTTTCCACATTGGGAATCCATTGTACTTTACTCCTTTGATCATAATACTTATATTGAAGATGATTTAGAGAAACAATTTTATCATAGAGGGCTTTTTCTTCGGCTCTGATATCTCTTATATGTGCTTCTTTTTGTACGTTAATTAAGCATCTCAGTTTTCGTACTTTCCACAGCCTGAAAGATGTTACCAAAAGCGTTTCTGCTCCACTTGTTAAGAGATTTCCCAACCCCCTCCAATTTACTCATAATATCAGCATGCTGAGAAGACCAAGTATTTATCACTACATCTTGGAATTCAGGATGATCCATCCAGTATTACTCAAGTTTATTTGAGTGTTTTCTCTTCCTTTTATTAGTTCTGTGGGTATTAAGGAGAATAGGGGCATGATCACTACAAATTCTGGGTAAATGAAAGACACCATTATCCTTGAACATCATACGCAAATCAGAAGTACATAAAGCTTTGTCCAATCTCTCATAAATAGGTTCTTCAGTAGTAGCACCATTTGACTAGGTAAATGCTGGACCTATATACCCCATGTCTATCAATCTTTTATCTTGAATAAAATCATTGAATCCATTATTAGCAGAATTTAGCTTTTGGATGCCTCCAAGCTTGTCAGCTAAAGTACTGATGGCATTAAGGTCCCCCATTATGCATCAGGGGTTCTAAATTTGTGAAGTATAGTGAGAAAAATTGTTCCAAAACTCATTCCTCTTCTGATGGCTACGAGGCCCATAAACACATAATAAATCCCATTCATTCCCAATTAAATTATGAATGCGGCAGTGTATAACATTGAAATTCTAGATTAGTCGAATCATTCCATAGAACTGCAATTCCTCCACTTCTACCCATAGAAGGAATAAAATAGTAATTTTCGAAATCTAAAGAAGAAAAGAGTTTAATTGATTTTACCTTATTTGAGGGTTGCAAGCCCTGAGAAACGCCTTGAAATTACGGATTGTCAAGATGTTTCCCAGTCCTCGACAGTTCCAAGAGAAGATTAACATTTCTCTTGTGGATGATTATGGACATCCACCACACCCATTTGATAATTCTGAGATGAATAATTCTTCTTAGTTGGTGTATCAATATCCATTGGACTAGCAGTTCGTTTAGACCCAATTGAGATTCCATCAATCTGTTGGATTCGATCTTGTTTATAATTTGTTTTTGCTGTTCTTTTCCAACTCGTTTTCTTTTTCTTTGCTGAATCAGTAGACGAGATGGAATAAGCTGAGAATCCATCTTCATCGCTGAAGTCAGTACTCGCCTAAGGGTTACAATTAGGTTTTGAAATGGGGATTGAAGAGATGTGTTGGGTAAAGGTTTTTTTACTGCTTTGGCTTTGGGCTTTTTGGTGCAGGAATTTTTAGAACGTTAATGGGATGGGTTGATATAATGTTTTCTATACCCGATGGTTTAGTAATAATACCTGATGTTTTACCTCTTTCACTCTCTGTTTTATTCTTCTGCGGCACTTCATGAGTGGTATCAGACTGAGCAGCTCGTGTTGTTTGTTCGTGTGATGCAGAGTGAACATTATTAGCGTAAGTAGGTGTGTAACAAGCTTGAATTCCCTCTGTATTTTTCTCAACTCTTATCCCCTTGCTTTGCAGTGACTAGTCCTTATCTGACGAATTAGTGACATTCCCAAACGACAAATAATTGCTCAACAAAGTGTTGCTTCGCGGCGCTTCTGTATTCATCTCAGCTACAATAACAACCATCTTTGTCATTCTTTGAGCCTGCCCCTCCGAAAAGTCTGAAAAGCTTAGTGTCTGTGTTCCAGCTGTCTGGGTCAAGTCAGTCACCGGTTGTTTTTTCGGCAGCTGTGATTCAAGGTTGCTGATTCCGGTACCGTATGTTGCAATTCCATTAGATTCGTTCTCAGTTACAGTGATCTCTTCCTCCACACGAACACCATCAACATATTTACCATGCTCTAATGTCACAAGAATAACGAGCGTTCTTTGGATCTCTCATCTTCTCACTAAACCCTTCTGGATCCTAGAGATGAAGCTTTTCGTAAATTGTTTTCCAATGTAGAGCACTGTTTCATATTATGCCCAAACAGCCCGCAGAAGTAACATAATCTTGAGAGTTTTTAATACTTGAAGTATATAGTACACTTCTTCTTTGATGGGAGGGTTAATTCCATATTGCTTCTCAATGCCCTTGTTATGTTGAGAATGATCTTGACCTTGGCGTATTTTCCCCATTTCGCGATGTCACCCACAGTGCTCGCGATTTGTGTAACATACTTCTTAGTTTGCATACCCAGAGGAAGACCGTGGATCTGCAAATTTATCTCAGTTGTTTGAAATAGGTATTCATGAGGAAGTTTTTCTCTCTCGACTCTTTCGATCAACACCAGATCATTATTTAGAGCCTAAGCCTGGCCTTCCATAACAACTTCTAAATCACAGGGTTTTTCAAACTTTATTTGGTAAACTTCTTTTATGAACTCTTAGATTTCCATGAAACCAGTAGGTCTCCATGCTTTCTATAACATTTCTTGAAGAATGAAGAAAGCATATTCATAATTTCTGGCTAGCTTTATTAGGATACATCTTCTCCAATCAGTTGAGTTAGCATCTGGGTCCTCCTCAAGTTCTAGTGACAAAGTTTGAGTATCGAGAAGATTAGACATTCTTGCTATGATGTCATCAAAATCATTCAGCTGTTGATTTGATGATGATGACGTCATGAGAGTAACAAGACAGGAGAGAAAAAGATAGTACAGGGTAAAAATTTAATCACCAAGCAACTTATATAAACGGGAAGGACAAGAAATCAGCTAAAAATCACAGATGTGTGAGAGGAGAATCATCAAAGAGATGAGATAATGATCGCAATTAAAGAGAATAAAGGACAGAGAGAGAAGCTCTGAAAAAAGTGAAATTCACCCTGTTCAAATTCAGACTTAATATGTTGTTCAATCTGATTCGTTCATTGTGCTTGACTTAGTTGACTCTTCCTTTGAAGGCCTAAAGTCCCTTAAGTGCGTGACTTAGGCAAAAAATCCCATTATTCCCCATTTTCTGTCTCTCCCTTTCTTTTTCACTCTCTCTGCTAAAACAGATGGAACCTCCATTTCCTTTGCTTCAATCTCCACCATCACCTTGTTTGTTTTCTCCTGCTTCTCCTTCACGAAGACCACCACCATTTTTATGTATTTTATTTGTTGAATACATTAATCAATAAATCCAATTTTTATAATGAGTTTAAATTTCTTTTGTGTTCGTTGGAGGATTAAAGGTGCTTATGTGATTGGGTTAATGTTTCAATGATGTGGATCAAATTTATTAATTACCATGATTTGATTATGGAGAAAATATTTGCATTTTTGGATGCAATTTCACCCTTTAAATCTAGTTTTTATAATCATGATTTCTATATTCTTTCAAATTAAGTTTATACCCTATCTATTTATGTAATGGTTTGAATGGAAAAAGAACATAGGGTGAATTCGGGAATACCAAATTTACAGCTTCAGTTGTTGTACAAGGGAGAGTTCCCTTTATACAATAGAATATATAGATTATTTTGATTTAAATAATTTAACTAGTTTTTTGTAATAGTTTTTATCTAATAATAAAATTTAAAAATTGTAATAGTTTTCTCAATCTTACCGACCGCTATATTTTCCTCTTAAAAATTGAGTGAACTGCAGTTATATGGTTGTAATATTATTTATTTAGTTATCTTGACAACTTTTCATGTTAATCTTAGGTCGCCATGTATGTAGTATGAATAGAGGGACGACTTTTCAGTTTTGAAACTAACATTGACAAGATCGTCATGGTCTGCATGCTTAAACCTTGACGACGATTGATGTAGTATCAAAATCATCATGTTTTATGTTTTGAAAAGATAAACCATGACGACAAACAACTGTCAAAGTTCAAGTTTAATGCGCCCAAATTTGTTATCAGTCGTCATGGTCTTGAAACATGACGACTTAATCCACAGAATAACTAGTCGTCAATGTGTTGGATTATCGACCATGGCGACTAAAACCTGTAAATAATGAGTTTTCTTTGTTCAGTTTCGGTTTTACTTGTTATGGTTTGGAAAATGTAACATAATGATCACGTCCATGAAATAAATAGTCGTCATTGTTTTGCATTCTCGATCATGGCGATAGTAAAAAATAGTTAGTCGGCATGGTTGTAATAAAAAACAATGACGACCTTTGATGTCACTATTAAAAATAGTCATTTTGTTTTTATACTAGTCTGCCGACTAAATTTGGTCAGCATGTTTTGTTTCAATCGAGCATGACGACTGAATTCTGAAAGTTCGAATATTCCTTTTGTAAATGAAGAGTTAAACCATCTACAACTCCATTTTCACAAGTGTTTCACTTGAGTATTTTATTTGCCTTTCAAAAGACTCAAAAACTAAAAAAATTCCATCAAAAATAATAAATTAAATCTTTCAAAAACAATAATCCAATTGTTTATTTAACTAATAGATTAGTGATAATTAATTAATTTACTTAACTAATTAAATTGATTAATCCTAATTAATCAAAAACAGTTTTGTCATTATAAAAGATATGGAGCCAAGGAGTTTTGCTTTCTAATTCCTAATAACCGTATTTTATTTGGTTACCTAAGCTTCCAATTTGTTTCAGTATACTCGGATACGAGTTTTTTATTGACATTTGTATTCTTACAATTTGTTTCCATATCTTTTGCTTGTAATATTGTATTCTGTAAAATAAAACTGATGTTTTTGTCATGTGGGAAATACCATATGGTCCTAGAAATAATATATTAGAGATAGTTTAGTCCAGCTGACTTAGTCAACTAACTGTCTTTTTGGAAAAATATATTATAGTTTGATCCTAGAAATTATGGTTTGGCCCTAGGATGATGTCATAGATGAGGTAATTTTCATCTTGTAGTGTCAGAAATACCCTTTTAGATAAGGACCATATATATAGTCAAAACGTAAGAGAGAAGAAATCATTTTCAGATTTACTTTCTCCCACCTTTTTTCTTTCTTTTTCACATATACTTTTTATCTGGTTTTTTCTTTTCTTGTTGCTATATAGAAAAGATGGACATTTTCTAGGATTTTAATTTGCAGATATGATGTGAAACAAGAAACAATGCTGCTACTGTTGAAGTTCATCGTCTCCATCTTTTATTTTTGTTTTCGTCAACTGTTGATGTGAAATAAGCAACAAGATGATAAAGTTGACGGAGAAACAAGAAGAAAACGATGACAACGATTCTGCTGCTGTTTTTGATGTTTGTTGTTGAAGAAGAAGAAGAAGAAGAAGAAGAAAACGATGACGACGGTTCCATGGATTTGCTGCTGCTTTTGATGAAGAAGATGATGAAGAAGAAGAAGAAGAAGAAGAAGAAGAAAACGATGACGACGATTCCATGGATCTGCTGTTGTTTTTGATGTTGTTGTTGATGAAGAAGAAGAAGAAGAAAACGATGACGACGATTCCACGGATCTGTTGCTATTTTTGATGTTGTTGTTGATGATGATGAAGAAGAAGAAAACGATGCCGACGATTTCATGGATCTGCTGTTGAAGACGACGACGAAGATGATGATGATGCAATTCATTCCATAAATGAACTCTGTTTTTTTAGGTTTTTATATGGAGTTCATTTCTGGAATGAACTCTGTTTTTTTTAGGTGTTTATATGGAGTTCATTTCTGGAATGAACTCTGTTTATTTTTTTAGTTTTTTATATGGAGTTCATTTCTGGAATGAACTCTGGATTTTTAGGTTTTTATATGGAGTTCATTCCAGGAATGAACTCTGGTTTATATAGATGATTTATGAAAAATAATTAGAAATTAACATGAGTTCATTTTGACGAATGAACTGCTAAAAAAAAGTAGAAATTAACAAGAAAGGTACTTTTGTCCATTTAATATTTTTAAATAATTATGGACCAAATAGTAAAGGCGCTTTCCCAAAGGACCAAACTGACTTGAGACTATCTAAAAAAGGAACAAACAATATTTCTCCATTTTTGTCATTTTCTTTTTGAAATAAAGTAAAATAAAATAAAAATACGTAATTTGGAGGGCTGAATCGTGAACAGCTACATCCAATTAGTATGTTTTAGGCTAAGTCCTATGGGATAGATTAGAGTGCTAGATTGGCCAAAAAGTGTTGCAAATCATGAAAAAAGTGCGGGAAAAACGTTAGCACTCAATCTGGCTACTTCTCTCTCCTAGCATTTGCTCGCAGTCTCACTATCGGCGAGATTGAAATGTCGAATAGTGCGGCGCTCAAAAAGTGACTATAATGCCGAACCATTCGGCGTTGAAGGAAAAAGAATGAAAAAAAAAAAAGTGAGAAGATAAAGTGGGGGGAGAGAGAGAGGAAAAAGTGGGGGAGAGAGAGAGAAAAGGGGAAAAGGTGGAGAGAGATAGGAAAACGCCGTTTGGTTCGGCGTTTCGCTGGTAGATTGGCCATTCCATAAGGGTTAGGAGGTTGTTCAATCTGACGTCGATGGTCAATTTAACAGCTAAATATCTCTCCCAGAAGACTAAGCCTTAAGAAGAACAAGAAAAAAAACATCATATTAGTCGTATTTCAATAATTTTAAAAAGTCGTTGACCGAGTTAAACACATGTGGTTGATGATATATTTTTTTTGGACGGCAGGTGATGATACATTTTTTTTTGAAGCATGAAATACATTATTTTTTTATTGATACTAGAACACCCGCACGCGCTTTTGCGCGTGCATTGACTTGCCTTTGCCTCACGTCCAACAGTCCAAGGCAACCCAAATGCATCCATCGATCCATTTCTACCACTTAGGTAATATAATATTAGAGAGGGGGTATTTTCGTAATAAAAAGCAATGTATATCCTTATAAACCCTATCCTGTTGTTCTCAGCTTTAAGCAGGCCATTTTGTCTTCTCCTTAGGATTTAGATCTAACCAAGTCTCTCAATCATTTTTCCATAAAACTTCAAAATGAAATTCTAACTTGTTGATAATTCAAAGAAATAGAAGCATACAGTGAAAACCAATTCACCTTTCTCTTCACAACAAACATATTAGTTAGGGTTTGTTAATTTCTAAATTTCCTCTTCTCCTTCACGGAGACCACAACCATATTTGTGTACTCCATTGTTTATGTTGCACGTTGATTGATGCAACAAATTTTTGTAATTTGGATGCTTCTTCCTTCTTTTTTTGTGTTTAATTGATTAAAGGTGCTTACGTGATTGAGTTATTGTGCTTAAGTGTACAATCAATTAACTTATTTAAGCTTAATTTTTAAAGCATGAAGATCATACAATGTATTTTCTTCAATTCGATTTAGATTTTGATTACGGAGAAACGGTGATTTTTGAAGGTTAAATTTTGGAATTAGCAAATTACTTAAATGACCCCAATATATTTATGTGATGCTTGCATGAAGAATTAAAACTAAGGGCAAAACTGCTCAAAATAATTTGTGGCTTCACCTGCTACAGTAAGGGGAGTTCTCGCTTTTTATAGTAGAATAATGTAACAACCTTGCATTGAATAAACGAAAAAAATTCCTTACCTTTATTTTAATTAATCGGGGACAGGCATAACATGCCAGCCACAAGAACATTACACATCCTTGATGAAACCAAACAAATTACGAAGACAATAAATCAAATTAGCACAAAATTGCTTCCTTTGCAGCCTGATGCATGAAACCAAACAGATTTTGAAGAAAAAATAAATCAAATTAGTACAAAAGTGCTTCCTTTGCAGCCTGCATCTTATTTGTAGTTTCCATTGCTCTTTTTCACTGGAGGTACATCCTTAGTTACCTTTCCATCCTTTACACCACCCACCTCAGTCGTCACACCTAAATCCACATTTACCACGCCGAGTACGTTTCCTTCAGTTTTGGTATCAGCAGTGACCTGACCACTTTGTAAGTCCACCGTAACTATTGAGCTTCGTTCCACATACACCTCTCCGTTTGCGATATCAACTTGTTCAGATTTTGGACCCTGGGTAACCTTACCATTCTTCAAGTCCACATCTACACCACCACCATCTTTCACATCGACTAATCCTTTCACTGCACTAACTCCTACAGTCCCACCCCTGTTCACCTCACCATTGGCCAAGTTCGATTGATCTTGACCCTTCCTTTGCACGGATGCTAAGTCGTCCGCATTCACGCCAATTGGCTTCGATAAGGTCCCTAACACTTCCGAAAGCTTTTCAACCCCAAGCGCCATATCTGTGAAATTTTTGTCCACCAAATAATTAACACACTAAATTTTTTCACATCCGAAAGAAAAAACAAACTAGTATGGAATCTGTTTGATACGATTTTTTAAAACAATTCCCAAAAGTAGTTTTCTATTATTTTAAAAAATACACATTTTTTCATTGTTTTTATTTTCTAAAAATTATTTGGTATGAAATTTAAAAATTGTTTTGAAAATCAAAGAAAATCAACTAAATCAAATATAAAGACTCGTCGAGATAATGATAAAATCAATTCTTGCACGTGCAATTCTTTCCGTAAGTTCTTACTACATTCTGAAAAGAAAAATAAAGAAAACAAATAAAATAATAATAAACAGAAAACAAATGAAAAATATTTTCTAAAAATACCTCTACCAAACCTGTTTTTTTTATAGAAAACTATTTTTAAAATTCATACCAAAGGCAACTATTTGGTACCATTTTCAAAAACCATTATCTACCGTTTATAAAACATAACGTCTTTCCTTATTTTCATTTTCTATCGAACTTTAAAAAGATATTTGGTAGGATATTTAGAGAACCCTTTTTGAAAACATAATTTCAAATATTAGTTATTTTTATATAAAATGTCCATACTGTTATGAATTCCGTCCAATTCTGTTAGAGCCCACCTGCAGTGGTCTATTTCGTTGGAAACAGGTCAATATCTCATCAGAAGAGATGAAAAATTGACTCAAATTACTTTATTACCCACTTACCTATAATGAAAATCCAAACTATGTCCCAATCAACATTTTTAGAACCCGATATTTCTCACCAGCTCTTTGTGTGCATAAACCTATCACGAGCAGGTTTGAATTTTGAGTTAGATTTAAGAGGATTTTGACTTGAGTGATCTCTTTTTCAGACATCATTAATTAAGTTTTAACGACAAAACGCTTCCATGATTGAGAGAGAGAGAGAGATCTGAGCTTGGGTTAGGAGGGTTTCGACTGAACGAAATTCGATTTTGGTTTAGGGTTTCCATTGTTTCTACGAAGATGAATTTTGGGGGAATGAAATGTTAATTGGGGATTAAGTATTTTTGTCTCATTTTTTAATATCAATTTGATTTTTGTAGGTTTGATTTCGCCGTCGTGCTTCAATATCTCGCTGCAGAGGTAATAATTCTACTCTCCTAAACCTCTGTTTTATTTTTTTGATCTAAAATTAAATGGGGATTATGATTTTTCTACTCATACTTTATGACATTTCTAGGAAAGAGAGTAGAATCATTACTAGGAATGTTACTAGGAGGAGAATGCGATTACCGGTACTCAGTCAGTCTGGATAGTGGTTGTGATTCAAATCTTCACAATATTACTAGGATTGTGATACTACTACTTTAAATTTTCAAAGTTGGTTCATTTCTAGCTTGGTGTATGGTTTTTAATTATGACCAGAAACCTTGAAGTCTGAAGATGAGAGAATAAAGTAGGAAGAGCTGGATGAAATTCAATGGGGAAAATCTCAAAATATTCACACATTACAGTGCAAAATGCTTGTGTTGATTCAAATTCCAAACTTATGTTCTGCGGAGTACTATGCCTTTCTGCGATTTTACTTCATGCTAATTGATTTCCCATTATTGATTACGACTTGGCACTGCTAATACAACCAATACTCATACTTATATTAGTATTGGTGTGATCTTTGTTGATTGTATGGTCACTTTTCTCCTAGTTATTCTTTTCCTAGTAACTGACTCACGAGTTAACTCGGCTCTAGTTATACAATTTGGGGGTTAAAGTGTCTTTTACTATGGCTAATTTGTTGCCACATATGTGCTAACGGCTGTTAGACGTTTTATTGAAAAAACGGATGGAAAAGGTCAAGGCATGGGCACTTAATTAATATCAGAAAAAACGTGGGTATTTTCTTAATAGCATTTCCCCACATGGGCATTTTATTAAGAATCTCTATAATCTACAACAACCAACTGTTCATTCTGTGTATCTATTTATTTTGGAGCAGAATGTTTGGGTGGAGAAAAATTAACCACGGAAGAGAGGTTAGAAGAGATCATACCACCTATGTTTTACCATAGCACTAAGATTCCTTTCATTCAAAGAGAGGAAGAAGAGAGAAAACAATGGAAACAACAACTTGTCATTCATTCAAAGAGAGGAAGAAGAGAGAAACTGAAGACGGTTTTTAAAAACTATACCAAACACATCCTAAATACTGCCTCCCTAGCAATCTAAATGGTAATTTAGGTGTAGTTCATGTATCAAAAATAAGGAAATGTTCACTTAAATTTTACATCGAGAGAATAAAAAGAATCAGAAAAGAGGTAACAATATAATCATATCATATGGGGGGTTGCTTAAAAAAGAAAAAAAGAAAAAAAATCATATGGGGGGAAATATGCGACAACTTACGTGAAATAGACAACATAATCAATCCGGCGAAGGCTAAGCTGAAAACCAGACTTCTTGTAGCCATGATGATGCCGGAAAATATCTCAAATTTGCTTGATGATGAAAGTTTTGTGCACGAAAATGGCCTATTTATACTTGTAAATACAAAAATAATTATTGAGATAAATTAATTAAAATTGTCTGTTGAACTATTTACTTGCAAAGTTGTTTAAGTTTCCAACGTGCAGAAGGTGTTAGGTGTAGAACCAGCCACAATCTTCAAAATCAACGATAACACACCTGGCTCGAACTTCATGGTGGAAATAGATACTCGGCTAATCAATTTTATAACAGCTACATACCCTATATGTTAGTGGGAGACCACAACTGATCGCTCATTTCTGTAGGATATGTGCCCTATTTCATGTGTATAACGCGTCCGAAAAAAAAGAAACCTCAATTGGGAATACCCAATCTAATTGGGGATATAGTTACAAGACAAAAAAAGGTGTCCCAATAGCAATTCGTAGTTACCCCAAATCTAAATATTTTTTAATTTCTAATCTATCCCTCACTAATCCTAATTAGTGTTTAATTATAATTAGTTAAAATCTTTTTTATAAGATTAGTGTGTGTTTTTATTTGAATTTGGGTGAGTGTGGTGAGGGTAGGAGGAGGGAATTTTTTTTTGGGAGGGAACTTTTATTTGGGGAAAATGGATGATGATTGTGAAGAGAGAATTGCTGCTGCTGAATCTTTAACTCAACTACAACAATGATCATATCTTGAATCTTCAGCTAATGACAACAATTCACAATTGCAAGTTTTTGTGGAACCAACACCCTTGAATGATGATTTTTACGATCAAGGAGAGTTATTTGAAGAACCTACACAAGAAAGTAAACTTGCACAGCATACAAGCATCCCCAACACACAGGTAAAGCTGCTGAGAGGTTGAAAATTTGATTTTTTTTCTTTGAACCCGCCATTTTTTTAGCTGAAAAAACTCTATGCCGGCATAGTAGTTGTATGAATACAATGCCGGAACTCTCTATACCGGCATAGTATTCATACTACGACTATGCCGGTATCCCGGTATCCCCCATTTTGAAACCAAAACCGGCATAGTATTCAACCAAAAAACTATGTCGGTACTGCATGAAAAACATACAGGAAGCAGTTCCGGCATGATCGACAGAAATCTATCAATGTCGATACTCAAGTGATTTTTTTTTTCAAGTTCATGGATACTTTACATCATGTGCTAGTTTAGAAATTCAAGCAACATACAATGCCGGTAGCAGTACCAGCATGCTCGAGAATTAAATGACTGTGCCGGTAGCTCGATATCCCCCCAGACCACTTGCATAAAATACAACTTTTGTACCGGCATCATATTCAACCTAAATTATATGCCGGTATTGACAACAAATTCCAAGGGTTTTCCTGTGTACTTAAAGTGGACTTGCGGCATACACGAATAAATTCAAATCAATGCCGTGACATACTACCGACATTGAAGTTAACCTAAAATCAATGCCGGGATAGAACATTCATTTTCAGGTGATTTTGTAACTCAATACCGGCATTGCATTCATACTAAAATTATTGCCGTAACTAAATACCGGCATTGTATTCATTATAGATTGAATGTCGTAAACTAGTATCGGCACTGTATTCATACTAAAATTAATGCCCGTACTCTCTGAAACTCAACTGTTTGAGTTGGGGTTTGCGATTCTGACGATTCTAACCCAAACCCACTACTATAAATCGATTCAAACACTTATAAAACACTTCAAAATCACTTACCTTCTCACGGAAGCCATGTTTACGAGAAATTGATCGTCCGAAGCCTCTTGTTCTTCTTCTTCTTGCTCTTGAGCAATCAAAATCACTTACCTTCTCACGATGAAGAAGAAGATGGAAAAATAAATAAATCAAAACCTAAACCTAATGAGTGCCGGAATTGATAGTGTAAATGGGGGATAAATGATTTGGTTGTTTGATTTTATGTTTTAGGGAAAATGGTATAACAGTCTTTTCATAAAGTTTTTGAATTAACCAAAGGGTATTTTAATACTTTATACCAAATGGTCACCCCTTAGCAGAAATAATGGGTTAGGGGAAATAATCAATATCCCCCAATTAAATTGGATATTTCCCAATTGAGGGTTCAAAAAAAAAAAAAAAAAAAAAAAGCTACAATGCGTACATATCCCTAATTTGGTGGAGACGATCGGAATATAATTAAGATTACAGTAATGGTATGATAATGATGTTAATTACTATAAGTCAAATGTGTATTAGTTGGATAACTACGGTATCCTATGCGTCCAGATTGTCCACATGATGGCATCTGAAAGCATTAATGTTTCGCAGAACTTGTCCGACTGCAGATGAAATTATTGCATCTCCAATCTCCACACTTTGACAATTAAACCTCTAAGTTTTTACAATAGAGAAAGAGCGCAAAATACCAGAAGAGTTTGGGCATGCAATGAAGAAGAAAGTGAGTGGCTTATAGATATATTCCTGTTTTATTACAACGAAGAAGACAACTATTGACCAAAAGAGTACTTCTTTTTATGAAGGAAAGAAACCGATAGCTCTCAGATTTTACACAATTGGGAAGTAGTTTTGCATATGTAAAGAACGACTGTGATTTGCTTTTCCGGCTGCTCTTACAGCAAAACTTGTAATCTGTATTTGGCTTGGTTTTTTCATTTGGAACAAATTTAGTCCGGGATTCCAAATTTAATGTGAGGCAATAGCCATGGATTTACAACTCGCAAAAGTTATACTCCTTTTGACTAAATATACGTGGACTTTATTTGACCCTATAAGTTTTAACTTGGGCCAATTACAAAATGGTCCTACTTTTGCTAATTGGTTCACAAATTGGTCACACCTTTTAAACTATGTCACAAAATTGTCATCTGCCATCCGGTTTAACATTAGGGGAAAAAACAGTTTGATTTTTTCTCCTATATACCCCTAATATATAACTGTTCCAGTTAACCACAGCTAAACCATTAACTGTGGTAAAATGATGACCTGGAAAATTGATGATGTGGCAGACAGATGACCTGTAAATTTGATGATGTGGCAGACAGATGACCTGGCAAAGTGATGATGTGGCAGACTGAAAATCATGCCATTGGCAACGGTATTATGTGCTCTTTCTTTATATACCTGCAGAAATCAATATTTTCATTCATCTTTTTATTGAACAATTCAATACACAACATGTTTAAACAAGAAATGGGAGGAGAAACTGAATGGTGTGGCAGCAAAGGTTCAATGGAGTTTTCAGGCAGCAACAGTTCAATGGAGTTTTCAAGCAGCAGCAGGTTATGTGAGTTATCAAACAACAATAACATAATTTGTTCTTTATGTGAGAAAGGTGTGCATGAGCCTATTGACTGTCAATGGATCTATACAAGGTGCAAGAATGTACCTTGCAATGGAATCAGGAATCTGTTGAAAGCTCAAATTGGTGGTCATGTTGGACAAAAGTTCTTAAGTTGCTCCATCTGCTGCTACTTTGAGTGGTTTGTAGATGTTATAAACCCTGGAAAATCCATGAAAGTGCAGCTACCAACTCCAAATTCTTGCTTTGCTTGTGGTGATAAGAGTCATATGTACAACAACTATCCATGGAAAAATCAACCATGCAAGAAGAAAAAGTGTCATGGGATAGTGATGTTAAAGATATGCAAGAATGAGCACAATACAGGTATTGCTTACCTCAAATGCACCAAATGTCTTGAGTTTCAATGGCTCTCTGATGTTCTTTTCAATGCAACAAAATCCACTGTAAGAGCTACAAGTCTGAAAATGACAGAGTTATGCAAGCAAATAGGAAATCTTCAAATGTAATGAGTAAAACAAAATTAAATAAAGAAAAATTTAAGTTCAAAGTTACATATTTTCATAAAGTTAGAAATCCCACACATTAATATTACATATAAAAGTAAAGAAATCCCACACATTAATATTACATATAAGTCTTCTTTTAAGTTTAGGATAACCAACTGCAAACAGATGCAGTAACAACAAAGACAAAAGAGAAAAACCTAAAGAAAAGATATATTAGACTTCATTGAGTTGCAGGAATGGAAACTTTCTTCTTTTCTTTTGGTTTTGGAATTATGAAGGTTTGAGTCAGTGTTTTCCTCACACCTACAACACCTGCAATGGTTTGTGACAATGTCTGCTGGACTTGTCCCCTACCACCTCTTGAACCTACCCCCTTTGAAGATGATGCAACTCCTCTTCCACCTCTTGTAGTTGATGGTGATGTTGAAACAAAAGCAGATAAAGATGATGCAGCACCTCTTACACCTCTTCCACCTCTACCACTCCTACTTAAGCTCCTACTGGTACTAAGCTTAGCTGGATCTGGGTATGAAGTGGTGTGAGATCCTCCATCAACCATAGTTCTTTGTCTCTTTGCTTTTGGATTAGATCCAACAGGGCCACCAGCACAGGTTCTTTTGTTGTGGCATGTATGCTTGCACCTTGAACAAGTTCTGACCTTCTTCTCATTGTAGTTCTCATCATGCCCTCTTATCCTTTTCTTACATGGTCTCCATGTCTTTCTTATGTCAATGGGAGGTCTCATATCTTCTATATCTTGTGGCTGCACAATGAAACAAGAGAGAATAAAATGAGGACAGAGAAATAAGAGTAGATCATTATACCTTTAAGTAATGTAATGAAACCCTAAAAGTAAAAGAATCTTTTCCAAAAGTAAATTACAAAAAAAGACATTGACAGTAAGGCCAAAATAGGGAATAACTATTACCATATCCCAATCCTCTCTGGGCAGTAATAAACCCATCTTAGGTGCATATGTAGCCTTTAAAGCCTCAACATGAAAGTACTTATTGCAATAACTGGCAACAACAAACATAGAAGCATTAAATCCCTTAAATATTTCAACAATTAAAAACAAAGGCTAAAATCACAAAATTGATGGCCTGTAAGTAATCAAAACTTACTCAGCCCAATTGACTCTCATCTCTTTCAATACACATACATCATGTATGCAAGGGACTCCTCTAAGCTGCCACTGAATGCAACTACAAGTCTTTTCAACAACATCAACTTGATGTAGAGCATTTGTTGTGATGTTCAGGACCTCATACAACTTGGAATAAACAGCTCCATTAACCTTCAAGCCTCCACAACAGTTCTTCATATCATCAAGCAATTTCTGGACACTTGGCACCAACTTTCCATCTTCCATGTTTGCACACAATTGCCTTCTCTTATAGAATTGCCCCATAATAAGTTGGCCATACATCAGCCCAAGAGTACATATGGGTTTGTCTCTCATAGGGCTAATCAAGTTGTTAAATGATTCAGGAAAGTTATTGTTGGTGTGTTCAGAACAACAAGATTGGTCATAGAAAGCCCTAGACCACTGTGTTGGTGTTTCCCTCATCACATATTCGGCTGCAGCTGGAGATAACTTCAATAAAGCATCCATATTTACCTAAAAATGGCAAAATCAACCATTAACTAAGCACAAACCAACATGACACATAAACAATGGAAAAAATGGTTCTACTGATACCTTCCAATGTCTTTCCTTGTAACATTTTGCTGCACTACAGATAAGACCGTGTATCTTTGAACCTTTATAGTACTTTTTAACATTTCTGTAAAAGTGTCTGCATTTTAAAAGTTAACAAACCAACTTAAACACCTTCAACCCCCAACTTATAACTTAAAGCTTATATAACTCAAATCTTATGTAACTGAAATTGAATGCTTATATAACTCAAATCTTATGTAACTGAAACTGAATGCTTATATAACTTAAAGCTTATGTTGTTGAAAACTTACCAAAAGCAATATCTTTGATGATGGTCAGGAAATAATTCAGTAATTGACTCAAGCAGACCTTTTTGTCTGTCTGAGATGAAGGTGATCTTTCCTCCAGGATGGTCAATAATATGAGGCTTCAATGCTTTCATGAATAGGTGCCAGTTCTCCCCAATCTCATTTCTAGTTACCATAATAGCCAATGGCACTATCCTGTTCTCAGCATCCAAAGCAGTAGATGCCATTAGACACCCACCATGCTTTCCAGTCAAATTACAAGCATCAAAACCAATAAGATTTCTACAACCATCCCTGAATGCTTTCAGTGGTGCTGCAAAAGAAATCATCATTGATTCAAAGCAGTGATCAACACTGCAATTAAACAACAAAGAAATATGTACAAATCAGAAACTGGGCATATACATTATATGAAGTTACAAAAGTTGATAAAATATTGGACTTATAATAAAAGTTAGGGAAAAAACAGACCTTCCATATGTATAGTTTTTCACAGAACCGGGATTGGTCTTTTCTACCATATCACAAAATGCTGGAACCATCTTGTAAGATTCATCATAACTGCCATTCAGTCTTTCCAATGTCATAGTTCTTGCTCTCCAAGCCACATGATAAGGTATACTAGTGTTATGTGTAGTGTGGAATTGGTCACAAAGACCATATGGAAGTGGCATTGGGTCTCCACTCTTTATCTTGTCATACAAATATTGTGCTACAAACTCTGCATTTGCTGCTCTATTCCTGCTCAAGTGATCAGTAACACATGTATGGTCCAAGTTGAACTTTCTAACAACAAAAGTAGGTTCATCAGTTCGAACAATTGCATATATAAAACCTTTACAACCTTGAGACTTGTTATGATTGCAAATCACTTTAATCCTTTCCTTGTCATTA
This sequence comes from Papaver bracteatum, assembly GCA_023529315.1. Lineage (NCBI taxonomy): Eukaryota > Viridiplantae > Streptophyta > Magnoliopsida > Ranunculales > Papaveraceae > Papaver > Papaver bracteatum. The sequence goes on along the minus strand of JAJJWX010002732.1, from coordinate 413,377 downwards.
GGCTTCAACTTGTACTGAAATCCTTTCTTGATAGCATATGCCCTTAAGTGGTTCTTGAAGTCTTTTGAGTCCATAAACTCTATGCCAACAAACATTGTATCAACATCTACAAATTCATCTGCATCACCATTGTCATCAAATTGAACTTCTTTATCTACAGCATATACATGTGGACCCCATACTTCCTCAAACTGTTTGTAATGGTATGTATTATAACCAGCAGACTATACATCTTCAATTTCTAGTGGAGTAGTATGTCCATCTTCAGAGCTATCACCACAACTACTACTGTCTTCTTCTCCTTCAGATTCTTCATCAACTAATATAGGTTTTCCTCTTAGATCACACTCCATGATATCAGTATTGACTTCTTTTGCTTGTGTCTCCACATCTTTCTTATACTTTTGGGGATGTAAGTAATCAAAACTATTCTCTCCCCCAAAATAATTGTTCACAAAATTCATGTAAACTCCAATACCCATTTCTTCAGTATCAGAAACTGGACTTCTACAATCATCAATGGGATCACAAACATCTTCATCATTGTTTTCCATCTATATGTTCACATAATCCAACTCAGCCATTCTTGTTTCATTAGGTATTTCACATTCACCACATTCAACTTCATCAACATCCACTTTAACAAACAACTTTTTACCATTCACACTACCACTACCCCCACTGACTGCAGCAATATCCTTAGAAACTAGCCTAGGACTCCTCCAAAGCAACTTTGGTGACTTACTGTAGAGAACCCTCTTCTTAGGTGTTACAAACATTGTAGGATCAAGAGTGACTGGTGATGCAACTAAATGTTTGTGCATGATTGAAGTGGTTTTGATCTTCACATGTGTTGACATACTCTTAGGATTTGAAACACAAGAACTTGAAGGGAATTCATCAGTAAGAGGTACCTTCCTGTCAGTTTGGTTCATGTACAGATGAACATAACCATCATCTTCTATAGCTCCTCTATCCCACATCTCAAAGAATTCTTCATTGTTAGCAATATAAAATGGGTCTGTCTCACTGAACCAAGTGAGATTAACCATTTTAATGGGTGGTAACTGAAATGCAGCCTGAACAACATCACAAAAGCCACTTAATCCACCACAATTCACACCAACTTCATCCACATACTTAACCTTATTAGTAGCCCACTCTTCAACCCTAAAACTCCTAACATGGTATTTAACAAATTTCCTGCACACATAACCTTGTTAGTACCTTTACAGAATCACTAAAACAATAATTAATATCTTATGATTTTAATCTCAAAAATTTGGGTTTATGAATAAATACCCATATTCTAAAAATATTTGGAAATTCACAAATGAGTTCAAGATTAATAACTTTGTTATGTTTGTAACCATCTCGACGATCTCTTGTAACCAAATCTCTGTTTTGAACAACTAGATCTCTGTCTGTCACAAAAAACCACAAAAGCTAAACCATACTCAAAACATGAACAAGTTTAACAAAACCTACTCTGGTTGATGATAAATCTGACTCGAAACCGATTGATCTCAGTCGATCGCCATTGTTGCAGAACTTGGTGGGAAAGATGAAGATGAAAACGGCGACAAAATAATGGAAAGAAGATGCAGATGTTTTCTTAAAACCCTAAGTCTTTTTAGAAAGGATCTCATCTAACCATTGATCCTTTCTCGAGATTCATATTTCCCAATCTAACAATCTAACTCAATGGCAATAAGGTAAATACAACTGACTGAGGGATAACAAAGTAATTTTATGCACCTGTTTAACTCTGACCGGTGGGACCAAAGAGATTTAACTCTGCTCTTAACGGTCACATGACCACTTTGAAAATAGTTGGTATCAGTAGGATCATTATGTGAATCAGCCACTAATACTAGGATCGATTCTTACAATCCCCTTTTAACTTTTCTATCATCCAACAGTGTTGATTAGTTTATCATCTACATTATCTTTCAGTTTTGAAGTGGGACGATGAATTGATGTTTGCTGTGGATGAAAGTCTTACGGTGGGTCCATTTGAACCTACTTAGCTATTTTGTACCGCAAACTGGAGAAAATCCAACAGTGAAGAATTGTTCAAACAACATCTTACGTTTGCAATGAAAATAATTCGACTATTCTGTGGGCCAGCAACATTAACTATTTACGGTTTGTCTTGGAATAGAATGGGAGTGTGGGGGAAGTATTGTCCACCTAAAACGGTGTTACTAACGTACATGGTATAATCACGGTGTAACCAAATATATTAGGTTAAAATCCTAACAGAAGTATTATTCACCTATCTTTTTGTGGATACCGTTACTAACGAATGGTTAAATACTTAATGTAAATAAAGTGTAACCCAAATTTTAATATTCCGGCAAATAAAGTTATGCCAAGTGTCCTCATCATAGCTTCTACATTAGAAAAGGTCTATTTCGACCAATAGGAAGAGAGGGTTTCATCACCGTTCAACGTGAGAGTTTATTTTGTCAAGCTTTTAGAGCAATTCCTCTGGAATGAACAAATCCATGCCGCACAATCATTGTCCTCAATGGGTTTTCCTAATTTGTACTATAATTTTTGACCTTTTCAGATTTTCTCCTTGTCTCCATCCACACCTTGGCGATATTTTATTTTTCTACCCTAAATTTGAGGCCTTCGTTTTGGTAGCCGCGTAGGGAAGGCCAGCATGGTGGCGTGGTTAGGTGCGTTTGGCATGGTGAGGCCAAGGGATTGGTATGCCGTTGCCACATGGTGTGGCTAGACATGGAGTTTGTTCATTTTTCTCCCACTATGGAATGAACAAACATGAAAAATGGATGTTCAAATCAACAAATCTGATGCTTTGAACATTGAGTCGGAACAACCAACGCGCGTCTGTGGTAAATACGGGCATCATTGATGTCTAAAAAATGCTGGCATCCGAAGAAAAAACGTCAGCGTTTGTATGTCTAACGCGCGTTTTTCACTAAAAGCGCCCGCGTCTGTCAACATAGCGCTAACGGCTCAATATGAATGGCTGCAAAAACTTGTGATCCAATGGCTACATTTTTTGAAATCTATAAATACACACATTCAACTCTAAATTCACACATTCTTCTCTTCACTCTCAATTGTTGATTGAACATGTCTCGACCCCGGTTAGTTCGGAGAATTCCGTATGCTAAAGAAGAAGATGAATCTATTTGCAGAAACTATGATTTTTTATCTACTCAGCTTGCTTCGGCAAACTATCCATGGGTGAATTTCTTCGCAGTTATTCACGATGGGTTCTGCAGTGACACTCGTAATCCGAGTCGTCGTTATATATGCTACATAGAACATCGTTTTGGTACAATTAAGAAAGAAGTAAGTGAGTTTGTATCTTTAACCATAAAAGAAAATAGATATCGGCTGAGAGGTGAAACTGATGCTAAGATGGTAACAAGATCTTTGGCTGAATGGCGAAGATGGAAAAATGTGGCTTTTCCTTTCAATATTTTTTTTTGGAATCCTTAAGTTTAAACCCCTTCTTTGTAGTTGTTGTTCCACCTAGTAATTCTTCTCATTAGTGAAGATAATGTAATGTAGTCCGTCGTAATTTAGTGAAGGCAATGTAAAACACTTACTTTTAAACATATGAAATTTTATTTAATTAAGACTGTCGTACTTTTAAAACTAAAACTACAAATGTAGCGGAATTAAAAATTACAATAATCTCTCTAACGTCGCTCATCTCTAGCTCCCTCATTGTTATTTTCTGGAGCCAGTAATTCAGAAAATCCTTGGGATAGACCTGGGAAATCCCCTGTTGCGCGCCAACATATTATATAAATTTTCGATTGTTGATAGACCCGGGGATATACCTGGGGATAGACCTAGCTGACCTGGATGAACAAAATAAGGCGATTAGAAATCACTCTGTGTACTCGGTCCTCTAAGCATATAAGAGGTTTGTTGTTGTGGTGGTGTTGGTGTGTAGCATTCATTTGGGTTGTAAGGCGAGAATGATGATGAAATGCGCCTAAGTTCAAGCTCAAATGCCTAAGGTTGATATACATGCACAAGTTGTGGTGCACCATTGTGCTGTGTTTCTCGCACCACATTTTGCGATGCTTCTCGCACCACTTTTTCTTCACTATCTTTCCATGATCTTTTGGTTTCTTCACCTTCGTGCCATAATTTGTTGATCCTGGTGGAACCGGAATACTGTGACCGCCGCTCATCATCATTTACAGGCGGACTCAATCCAAACATTGTGTTTGTATACCGTTTTCATACTTCTTCCTAGTGCGTCGCCCCTACTTGTAGATTTAGCCAATACAAATCGTTCAATTATTTCCTCAACTCTGGCTCAGTGGCAGTCACATTGTTGTAAGGATAATCACGGTCCATACCTTGGGAAACAATGGGGATCGTGGTTGTCTCACCTTGTGAAGTAATACTTTGTAGCTCCCAATGAATTTCGGGCATATTTGACGAAGATGATGAAGAACTTGCACCCGTCCTCGGATAAGTCATAAAGCTTGGCGCTTGTGGAGATGGTTGGCTAGGAATGATACTTGGATCATGGGACATGTTTGATAACCCTGGGAAATCTAACCCATAGACGTGCATGTTCTGTGTCCTAATTACAGGCTTCGTAATTTACATGTACCAGTTGACATACTGCGCTTCATCAATATTCCTCTGTGTATTTAGTTCATACCTCTCCCAACCGGTTCTTCTCAGCCGACCAAAATCTGATGCAGAGGTTTGCATCTATTGTAGCGTGTTAATTGCAATTGCAAATATACCTTGTATTTGGTACTGCACTCTTTCTCCCAGATACCAAACCCCTCTTTGTGATTCCGGACTATAAAAAATAATTGTACGCATAGAATAATCAAAAAATACTTACTCCAACACCATGATCATACTGAGGTAAATCAACGTAAGGGTGAACAACTACGTTGTTGTGGCTCCGAGTCATCTGCTGTAACCTGTGAACAAAACTGAAAACAAAGACGTCGCTTCCGGTGTTCTTCTCTATGTTGTTCTTCATATACATGTCCAACATTGGAAATCTAACTGTCCGGTCTCGTAAGATTGGTTTACCAACACGGAAGTAGGTATACCACCAATACTGCAAACTACTCCATAATTTTAGAATTTTGACTGAATAATCTACATTAGTAATAATAATAAATTTAAAAATAATTATTTTGATATTTACCTCTATGATGCCCCAGAAAACAGTGAAGTTAAAATCGCCTATGGACGCTTTATCCAGTGCACAGTACAATTCTCCTAAAATTGAAGATCCCCAGTCATAATTTGGTACTTTGTCGAGATCTTCTAACGCTTCAAACTAACCAATACGATCAACTGAGTTTTAAAATAATTCATGACTAAGTACCCATAAGATAAACATCCTTTCGAGTTCAGGATAGTCATCTACATGTTCTGGGTGGGTTTCTGGGTTTGGTTAGGAAAATCTTCAAGGATGCACATCTAATCCCACCTCCTTTCAATTCTTTATAATCTTCACGCATTTCTGATTCCACAAATGAGGGACAAAGCATCTCCCATTTACTATTTGACATCCATTCGTCTTGGTTGAATGGTGGCGGGTCTCCCATTCCACTTGGAATCCCAACAATGAAATACAAATCAAGGGGAGTAATTCCTATTACAAGTATGATATTAACTATGATTAATTCTGAAATCAGGCGGTAGACCAATATAAACAACATTTAATTCTGAAATTCCACCTCTCGGGACATAATATTCCTCAGATCATTCATGATGCCCTGACACATGACCTGGGACTAATGATGGAGCAGCAACTATTTTTTGGTTAGCAAACTCTTCTTCTCGATTTTGAGAAAAATCTACACATGTGGGAGGCAACGGTGCCGATTCATTTTTTCGATCTCTTTTCTTCTTTATACTATTCATCACTCTTCTTTCCATGTTCATATTGTAGAAATTTTTGATTTAGAAGAGTTTTAGAAGAAGGAAATAGAAGTGATGTGACTGAAAATGAAATGAATAGAATAAATTTATATCGGCGTTGGAGAGTCGACCATTGGAGATTTTCCTCCCAACGCCGCGTTTTCATGCCTAACGCCCGCGTCAGGTCAACTGACGCCCGAGTTTTTCCTTCAAACGCCCGAGTATGTCCTCCTGTCGCGCGCCTAGTGGTCCAACGCCCTACGCTTTACCATAGTGGAAAACCCAATTTGACCATCCACGTGGCTGAACAAATGTTCGAGTTTGGCCGTCGCCATAGGAACTTCTTTAGGAAGGAAGATTTGGTGATATGTGTTAAACCAAGAGTATGTCGGCTTTAGTGTGAAGATACTCGTCTTGTCCGATCAAGTTGAGTTTCAATAACAGAAATTAAATAAGAAACTTCAACTATTTGTTTTTGATTAAGTCTGATATCTAACCCAGGATTCCAAGCTCATGCATTTGACAGAGTTGCTGAACGTGTCGTAATTGTCCAGTTTTTGGAAAAGGTTAAAAAATAGATTAAAAGGTATCTTCAGCTGAAAGCTTGATCACCGATCCTCTATTTGTTGGATTACACGAAGTTTTGGACATCAAAAACATTCTAGAGAATAGTTTCCTGGAGAAAGGTGCATTTTTTAATCTTACCCTGGCGTGTAAGTTTTTTTTTTTTTTTTCTTAGGGAAATTCAGAGATATACTCCAAAATTACGCTCCGGCAGATGGTTTTTTTCTTCTTATTTTCTTATATTGAATAAGGCTAATGGGTTGATTAGACAAATAATTCGACTATGTAACCTTACATGTCTAATCGATAAAACTTGTAGTTGCAAGAAACCTTACAACCACATTCTAAGAATTCTAAAGATATTAAGTAACCATAATTGAACAATTCTTTTAATGATTATTCGAATTACAAACACTCTCCAAGATATTACAAATGTAATTTGCTCTCCCAATTACTTTCTCTCTCCTAATTTCTTATCTAACATTAACTAAAAAGATCTCCCCAATATGGAATACATCTCTGAGTTATATAGGATTCCTTATAGTGGATGACAGCTAAGAGATCCATTATTTTCGGAATCACTGTTCGTTACATTCTCTCATGTACATTCACTCATTCTTGCACATATTACATTTCGCATAGAATGTCGCACCTTACTCGTGACTTTACTGAGATCATCAATTACGTCATCTTGAGTTTGCTATGTGCGAGATTCACACACATTAGATTATCTCTATTTCGCATCCTTATTATTGTTTGCGATATTTTACTCCTACATTTTGCCTCTTCTCATTTCGCTTATTATATAGAGGGAGCGATATGAGAATCCACTATCCTTTAATATCGCACACGTGCATCTTTTCATATTCTACCTTTCCGACACTTCTTTAGAATTCCTGTTTTCGTAGATTTCTGACCACTATTTTCTTGACACGTCTCTTTTAACCGCCCCTTGTTATCCATTTATTCCTCGCATTAATGAAATTAAATCTTGGGAATTGAGTCTATCTTCTCACCTTTTCCCTATATATTATCTTTTCTTCTTCTTCTTTCTTCTTTTTACTTTCTGTTTTTATCTTCTCTGATTACTTTCCTTGCTCATCATCTTGATTTCATCAGTCAATTTTATCTTGATTTTTACCGCACAATCAATCTTATATCTTAATCATCTTCATTCCCATTCTATAATGGCTCCAATAGGTAAAAAGATGGAGGCAGAGTTCAACAGATTGAAGAACGAACTTCAACTGAGAGGGTGTTCGATTTCTCTTCCTTAATCATCTTCTTTCTCATCCAAACTCAATTTGGATTTGATCAATTCTGAACAATGGAACAATCTAAAAATCATAATTACACTTGGTCAACTACAAATCTCCCAATTCCTTTATACAATTCAGAAGTCCATTTGTTTTATAAAATTCTTGCTGATGAAAGGTTCGCATGAGGAGTCTTCTAATTAAGTGGGGATGCGATTAGAATCACAATAGAATATTCTCGTCGTGCAGCTGGACTAGAGACTTCCTACCCTTATGATGTGCGAAATGAATTATACCGTGATAAAGTCATTGATCCTAATGAATATATTCTTGATAATTTTTTCAAAAATTATTATGTTGCAATCCTGAAGAGTACCAAAACAAAATGGGCTATTCGGTTAAGAAGAAAAGATGGTATTACTGAAGATGAAAGGATCATGCGAGACGTTGATTGGAACGATAAGACCAATAGTAGCGCTCGCAGATCTAATGACTCAAGCTGGCTTAACTGTCCTGTTATTCTTGAAGGCCCTTATATTTCTGGGGATGGTCCTGATATTCTTCTCCCTGAGGAGATTTCTTCATATTAACCTTGGAAGCTCATATAATCTGAAGCTGAGGCAAAAAAGGTGGTATGAAAATTTCGCATATATGTTGTTAAATGTCGCATAAATTCTTTCAAAGAGATAAGTATTTCTTGTTCATTAATTTTCTCTCTTTTCAGGCTGCTAAGAAAGAAAATGTTGCACACAATGTATCGCCTTTGCAGAATAAGAAAGTAAGAAACATTCTTTCCCTTTTAACAATATTGTTGCCTCTGTTTTCTTATCTTGTATTATTCGCGCAGGCGAAATCTTTGGGTGATAAGGTTTCACATAAAGGCAAAAGGCTTACGTCTAAGAGGTCTTCCAAGAAAGCTTCTGCAATAGATGAACTCTCCAGAAGCGTAAAAAATATGATTCTTCTTCAAGCTCAGAATCTAATGAAGATGATATCCTTATTTCTGAAGATTCATCAATTGACTCCAATTTACAAGGATTATCCAATCTTTTTTGCTGGGGATCTTTTTCCCGTTATTAACAATGACAGTTTGGATCGTGCCTTTAAAATGGTTTCTAAGATCTGTGATGCTCCAACTTTGTATGATCCATTTCTTCGGTGAGCTTCTTCTGCGATAAACCCAAATCTCCAGTTCACTATCGGTTCTTTGGTAACTCTTAATCTTCAATTTTATCCTTTCATTTTTTTTTTAGTTTAGCAACATTTCCAATCATAACATCTTCTTTTATTTTCGCAGGGTTCTCGTTTGTCTTATGTAATCTCCTCATATTATCAAAGAAAAATTCTCAAGCTTCAACAAGAAAACGCTAAGCTTAAAGAAGAAAATTCTCAACTTAGAAATGAAAATTCCGTTAATTCTGAATTGATTCGCAAAGATCGAGAAAGAAATAATGAACTTATTTCTATGTATCTCTTTCCTTTCTTATTCTTATATTCTTATAACAACTCGCATTTCTTATCTTTCCATATTCGCAGACCTTTATAATCTTTCTGATGAAGTTGCTGATCTTCCTGTGGATGAAACTCTTTTAGAATAACTTAACTCTTCCTTGAATATTTACCCTGAACAAGGATTTGAAAACTTGAGTTTGGAAGAATTAAGATCAAAATATACTAATCTTAGAAGAAGTCATAGGTTCACATTGAGCTCATTTAATAATTTTAAGCAATGTCTCCGTGAAAGACAATAGACAGTTCAAATTTTAGAAGTGAAGAAAAATAAACTTATCTCTGAAAAAGATGAGATTACTCTTAGGGGTGCGAAATCACTAGAAGAATTTCATAAATCCATACTTGATGTTCAGCAGGAACAAGAACTGGATTTGAGCGAAAAGAATACTCTTATCAAAGAGAGAAACCTAATTCTCTCCCAACTTCTTATAGAGAGTGATGCTGAATTTAGTTGGGCTGCTAAAGTTTTGGATGATGCTAGGAATAATTTAGCTGTAAATGTGAGTCTTCAATATGAACATTCCAAAGTGGTCAAGGACATTATCTCTAGTTATGAAGGTCATATGTTGCTGTTTTAATTCTTATTTCTTCTTTTAAAATAACATTATCTCTTGTTCTAAACTTGTTTGATCAAAATTCGCATAGAAAGAAAAGGATCATCTTAAGGAAATTGAAGAATTGAAAAATCGCTTGACTTCCCAAGATGAAGAATTATCTTCCCGTAATTCCAAATATCAACAATTGAAGAAGGGTTTCGTCATAATGAATCGGAACAACAGTAACGATGCTAATCGCGCTCGTATAGCTGCTGTTAAGAAGGTTTGTCTTGAGAATAGTATTCCTTCTTCAAGATATAAATTTCCAGTAATCCCTGATAATGAACCTATGTCCGAGATCTTGGATAGTGATGGTGAAGAGGAGGAGTCTGAGGAAGAAATGTATGTTTCTGAGACTGAGCAAAATGAGGAACATGAAGATTAATAATCGTTTTACTATGAATTCCTTTTTGTCTTCTGTATACTTTCTTGTAACTAATTTAACCTTTTTAATGCAAAAATTTCTTTTTGTATTCATTCACATCTATGCCCTAGATACCACTCTTTGTTTTATTTGTATGTATATTAGGCTAGTAAATGTGACAAATAATATTTCTTTTGCATTGACATTCTTGCCTCTGTTAATTGTCGCAACTTGGTAGACTAAGTACCATTAGTTCTTACTCGTTGAGATGTTTACTGGAAGAATCATTTGTATTATTCTTGTATGTTTATATTTTCTCTAGAGGTCTTAAGTTTCCTTACTTTTTAAAGGTCTTATCTTGCCTCATTTATGTGCGATGAAATCGCAGGCGGTCTATACACTGTAGTATATAGACCCATCGACCTCATCTTATCATTTTCTTGTATTATTTCCTCTTCAGGTTTTTCGCATAAATATGATAAGTCTTAATACTCCTATGAGTAAGAAGTCTCATGACATTTATGTCTTTTTGACACAATTTAGCTCCCTAAGGGAGGGTGCCATCCTTATCTTCCCCATGATTTCCCCTTCAAGGAATCTTACCTCTATCGGGTTAAGATTATGGCTCTTCCCATCCGAATTTTCAACAACCAGTTGATTTCACAACCTCACATTCCATAACCGAGATGGTTTATGTATGCGAGATCGCACCCTAAGTGGAGTATCTTCGGACCGAGTGCATCATAGTCAGGACTTGTCAAGAGTGGTAAAGGAGATCCAATACCCCTCGAACTCTTGACTCAACCATGTACCTCAGTGCCCTGATCGAGTTTCTACACTCCTTAGGAGAGACTTTCTCACCTTAGTCTCTCAACCTAAGTTTTTTCGCTTAGACTAAAAATTTAAGGTATCTCTCCCGGATGGGCATCATCGTTTTTCTCACCCCAAATCTCCATGACTCAAGTTCTGGGTTCGGTGTTGCCTTTCCTTGTGTCATGCCTTCTAGGTCTTCTTCTACTATGACATGTGATAGGTCTTACTTTGCTTCCTCTTGCATGTATGAGAATATATTCGCACACCATATCCGGATTCCTAGCCATTCTGATAATAAATATCATTTCTGTTGCCTTTGTTAAGGTCTTACTGCAAAGTATTCAACAAAATTTGAATATTTTCTTTGTGTTCAATATCTGAGTTTATACAACTCTATTACAATTTTTTTTATGCGAAGAAACCTTAGACAAGAGTAAATTCAAATCTTTAGATCTTACAATTTAGTCAACTCCTTCTTTGCTACTCCTTTATTCATTATATATTTTGTATTTCCTTAAGTTCATAAATGTTTTTCAGAATGATATCTCGCAGACAACTTCCATTCTCTTCTGTGCGATACCCATTTTGTTCCTTATTTGTAGTTTGCATACACAATTTCTGCCTCTGTGTTCTTTACCTTCTATTGAATCAACATATCTAGATCTCTTAACAATATCAATCGCAGAGAATTTAACTTCATTATTCTTCACCTCCTTGGCATCAATTTTATATATTTCGTCCACCATTAACCTTTCAGCTCTCTGATTATCTGCAATATGCTTCTTCCAATGTCTCTGTTTACCTTCTCTTTCTTCACACCTATCAACATCAATTGCTTGACAATTTCTACTTTCAATTGTATTTCCTCTTATTATCCCGATGCCTTGAGGTAAAGGAAACTTTATGCACTGATGAAATGTCGATGCCACATCCAGAATACTGTGTAACCAAGGTCTCCCAATTAAAGCATTATAGGGTGAGTCGATATCCACAACACAGAATACAATCTCTGTAGGCAAGTTCTGAAGCATAATTCTCATTGTCACTTGTCCTTTTGGCTTGTTTGCAGTTCCATTGAAGCCATAAATCTTTTATGTTGAAGGAATTAATTCATCATCTCTTCCTCCCATAATTTTGTATGTAGAATGAAAAAGAATATCCACCGAACTTCCTAGATCTATGAGTATTCTATTTATCGCAAAGACGTTCGCTTCATCTTCTTCTTCATCCTCTAATTTTGGTTTCGGATTAATCCCAAGTTTCACCACTAACAGGCATTCATGTGATTTTCCACCATTTGGTGTTTCTTCTGCACTGAATGAGATAATATGTTTTTGCCAATCTTTTAGTTGGGAGACCTTCGCAAAGTTTAATATTTCATTTCCATTTCCATCCCTCGCATACACTCAGCTTAAGATGTTATCATGGAAATCCTCTATATCCTTGGAAGAATGTATGATTGAATTGCAATATAGATTTTTTTTTCCTTCGCACCTACTTCAATGACATATGTATTCTTTCCCATTTCTTTATCATTTGCTTTCCCTGCAGGTGGTGGTGGTGGTATTGGATTCTTCGATTGTTGTACTAAGAAATGATCCAATTTTCCTTGTTCAATCATTCGCAATATGATCTTTCTCACATTTCTGCAATTACTTGTTGTATGGCCATGAAAGCGATGATGGACACATAATTCTTTACTTCTCCTGCCTGGTGATGGCTCATCTCCTACATTATGTGGCTCTGGGATTGCTTCCATTAAAACGACAGCTTCCCATACTTTATCTATTGTAGTATTCAATTTTGGAAAATTTATTTGTTCCCATACTATTCTTCTAGTTTTCTTATTATAATTCGGCTGTTGTGTTCCAGAACCACCATATTGATTGTCTTTTCTTTGAAATTTATCATTATCTTCTCTATTTCGAAACTGCTTTTCTCTGTATTCCTTTTCAAATTCTGCTTGATCTGCACTACCTATTGCAACTTGTTTTTGCTCCATCTCTACATTGTTCTTCCCTTGATTTCTATGCGAAACCCTCGCAGCAGCATTTTGCATTCGTGGTAATAAGATGGTACTTCCACATTTCGCATCTGAAACCATCATTGGATAAGATTCTATATCTCTTTGCTTTTATTCAAGTGTTATGTACTCTTCCTGAAACTCGCGCAACTCCGTCATTGTGATTGTATCTTTTATTCTGAAAATTTGTGTGTATAGCAAATCTGTAGGAAAAAGAGCATTAATAAAAGCCAATATCAGATATCGTTCATCTACTCTTCTTTCCATTTCACTACAGATGGTTCTCCAAAGCGTTGTTAGATGGCGTAAGCTTTTATTTATTCGTCTGCGACGCCCAAACACTGTTTCAATTCCTGGCCTTGACATATTATTGCTTATATATTGTCCTAAGAAGATATTTTGTAATTGCTGAAATGAACCAATAGTTTCTATTTGTAATCCTTCAAATCATTTCAAAGCTTCTCCAGCTAGGCTTGCTGCGAAATATTTACACATAACTGCATTATTCGTTTCCCACTGCAATAAGGATCGAGTATATGCTTTCACATGTTGTATCGCACAGGTACTCCCATCAAATATGCTAGTGAACACTGGTAAATATCACTTTGGTAGTATCAGTGCCATTTGAATTCTCCTTGTAAATGGAGTTTTCTCTGCTTCTTCTAGTTGTTTCCTACCACCATTGTTTCGCGTAATCATCATTTCTCTTAACTCCACCATTTCTTGAAGTAATTTTGCATTGATAGATTGTTCTGGATCATATCGCATAGGTATTTTTAACCTAGCTTGCCTCAATATATTCTCATGATTGTTTTGACGTATTGCCTCTTGCATTTCGTATTTTTCAGCCTCTTCTCTTCTTCTCCGACATCTATCATTGTTCGCATCTTCTTGTGCTCCATCATATTTTTCTATTTCTTCCTCCTCGATTGTACGATCAAATTGATGTCTTGTTCTTCCTCTTTCTTGTGGTATAACCCTTCCTTGATCTGTATCATGTGTGCGATATCGGTCACGTTGTCTTATGCGAATATTATTTTGGTGCAACGTTTCTTCCAATTCTCTTTCTTCAATTACTTATCTTCTTTGTCTCTCTCTTTCTCTCAACAGTTCTCTTCCACGTAAGATCATTTGTCCCATCCTTGGATCTTCTTCTTCTTTAAAAATATGTTGTGTACGACGAAGAAGTTCACGTGGATGCACATATCTACGAGTTCCTAGATCTTGATATTTGTTTCTCCCTTGGTCTTGTAAATTGTTATTTTCCAGAAGGTTTTCTTTAATAGTTTCCATGCAATGTCTTCGTCTAGTATTTTCTTGATTATATCTGCTTTGTCTTGATGAACTGTCACTGGATATTGATCTTGATCTTGTTCTACTTCTCGATCTACGTTCTCTCAATCTAAGATTTTCCTCTCGTAAACCATCATTTTGGCGTATCAAATTTAGACGCTCTTCCTCATGTCTTTGCTATTCTGCGATTATTCTTTGTCTAAATTTCACCATTGTCACGTTCTCATCATTTCTTTCAATATTCTCTGTTCTTTGTACCTCTTCTTTAGTTGAATCAGATCTCCATGTATGAATACTAGTTCTATCAAGATCATCATTTCGTTGTTGTTCTCCTTGAGGTTCAATTTTTTGATTTCGCTCTATTCTTCCCTCTTGCTCTTCTAAATTTGCATTTCCCCTTCTTGAAGCAATTCTATTACTTCGTCTTGCCGGTATTTCTTCTTCACCAGCAGGTTCAAGTCTCACCATCTTGAATGTCTAGATCTCTTTTTTTAAATGTTCTATGAATTAACTATCAGGATTTATCACCCAAAAGCTGTTTTCTAGCTCCAAAAATGTAGTTGCAAGTAAGGCTGCACAAATAACCCGGTGTACCCGGTGTACCGGACTTGAACCGGCCAAAAAAAACCGGTACCGGACTGGGACCGGTGTAGCCGGTACAGGGAACGGGACTGGGGATTAAGAACCGGCCAACACCAGGTACAGGGACCGGTTCTGCTATAATTCCCGGTATGTACCGGACCAAATTACCGGTTTATTTTTAACCCTTGGATTAATTGAATCATAGCCGTTCACATTAGGTTTTTGTAACTCACTCATCTCTTTCTCCATCACATACTCAGAATATTAGTTTCTCATTCTCTCACTCGTCTTCTTCTTTTCTCTCAACTGAAACAAAAACAACTTCACAATTCTTAGATTCAATTCTTCAAGTTCAAGTTTTTCTTCACCTCCACGGCTCCACCACTACCTTCTTCTCACTAACATGAATATCTATGATCTTTTTTTTTTGTTCATCAACGAATTTCAATGGACTGACGAATAGCATAGATCTGTCATCTGTGAAGTACGACCACCATCACCACTCTATCACTTCTACTTTTGATTATCACGTAATTGATTTTGGGTATAATAGCTTGTGTTCAATTGATTTTGGGAATAGCAGTTCTATTTCTAACAAATTTAGGGTTCATGTATTACTGATTTGTAAAATTTATATACCTTATAATTAATTGAATGTTTGATTTATGCTTTGTTTGAGATTGAGTTGGAATTTTATACCATGATTTCGATGGTTGTTTCAAATGGGTTTCTAGAATTGAAGGTTAGGGTTTTGAAGGAAGTTGTTGTTAATGGAAAATTGATTAAATTGAAGATAACTGGGTGATGGTATGGTCTGCCCGAAGAATGGGTTTGAATTATTGGTTCGATTTGAGAAGATTCAGTTGAGGATTAGAAGACTTGGAAGAGATAATTTGTTTTAATTGTGTTTTATTTTGTAATTTGAGTTTTGGTAGTCATGAATGACTCCAATCTTAGCAGTTGTATGTGTGTATATGATCAGAATTTTTCCATCTGTTTAATCTCAGCAGTTTTAAGTATGTATATAATCTTGATGTGTTCATTATAAATTGATGTTGGTGGCCACTGTAATGAAGGTGGATGTGCAGGTAAAAAAAACCGGTACCGGCTTGTACCGGACCGGTACCGAAGGACCGGGACAACACCAGGTACAAGTACATGTACCGGTCCTCAAAATGGGGTACCGGTCAACACCAAGTACAGGGACCGGTTCCATAAGAGAACCGGGCTGTACCGTCCCATGTGCAGCCCTAGTTGCAAGAAACCATACAACCACATTCCAAGAATTCTAAAGATATTAAGTAACCATAATTGAACAATTCTTTTATTGATTATTCGAATTACAAACACTCTCCAAGATATTACAAATGTTATTTGCTCTCCCAATTACTTTCTCTCTCCTAATTTCTTATCTAACATTAACTAAAAAGATCTCCCCAATATGGAATACATCTCTGACTTATATATGATTCCTTATGGTGGATGACAGCTAAGAGATCCACTATTTTTGGAATCACTGTTTGTTATATTAGCTCATGTACATTCACTCATTCTCGCACTAATTACATTTCGCATAAAATGTCACACCTTACTCGTGACTTTGCTGAGATCATCAATTACGTCATCTTGAGTTTGATATATGCGAGATTCGCACACATTAGATTATCTCTATTTCGCATCCTTATTATTGTTTGCGATATTTTACTCCTACAAAACCGTAATTTTCAATCATTTTATTCTTCTTTTTTAAATTAAGAAAAGGCATTTAGGCTCTTTAACGCAAATTCTATTTTTAACTTAGTATATAGATTGTGTGTAATTTAGTTGGATAACAATAACATATAGGTGGTCGTTATACAATTGTGTTTTGTATATTTGAGTATTATGTTTGGCCATGTGAGACCTCTCTGTTTGTTTAGTTACATGAAGTTCCGGTCATTATTAGGAAATATTCTAGCACACAGGTTCCAGGAAAGGTGCAGCTTTTAATCTTATCATGGTGATCGGGTAAGTTTTTTATTTTTTTTTCGCTAATGAGTTGAGCGGACATAATTCGACTATCTGGCCTCACATGTCTAATTAACAGAAAGCCAAGAAGCAGATGGGGATGGCCACAACTGATTGACTATGTGCAGAACGAGCTCCGTACTGAAATCTGGAACAAACTATGGTTTGTCTATGTATAAACCTTTGAGCTCATTCCTAGTCGTTTTATGATCTGAACGTTTCAGGTTAAAAACAAAAAACCATAATTAGAGTATTGTCCATAGTTTTCAAATTCTGGAAAAAAGATACTAGGCTAAAATGAAAAATGATGGCATCTCCTTTTTAGAAATGGAGAAAGTGTAATTTACATCATTAGTTTTAATATTTATGAGAGAATGCATTGTTTCACGTACTGATGATTTATCTCAAATTTGCAATTTGGATTAAAAATTTGTCAACTACCATAAATTTGGACACCGATATGCGTATATGCAACTATGCAAGTATATGTTAACATGTTACATAGATTTCCACAGAATATGTAAACTTCATCTTTTTTTTTTTTTTTTTTTTGATACGAAGTAAACTTCATCTTCTTCATGCGTTTTTTCAACTCCAGAACAGTTTGACTCAAACGTGAACCCTTTACCTAACCGAGTTCTCAGTTTTTATGTTTTTAAGAATATCAAGGCTAGTTGGGATTTTAACGACAATATTATTTTTCTACGTTTTCTTATTCTCTAACCGGAAAAAAATGACGTGTGGTATGAGTGGTTTAATAGGATTGAGTTTCCATGATAGTCAAAAAAAAAAAAAAAAAAAAAATTGTAGACCGAGTTAGACGTGGGTGGTAGGTAAGTGATGGTCCTGCACCGAATAAACGAATACCTTACCTTTATCAAATCAAGAACATGCAATCGCAAAATGTGCCGACCACAACAAGATGACACATGCATCATTGGTGAAATCAAACAAATTCCTAAGAAAAGAAATCAAGCGAGTACATGAGAATCAAAATTGACAAACTTTAGCTAGCCTCTGTTGCAGCCTGCATCCTACTTGTAGTTTCCATTACTCTTCTTCTCTGCAGGCACATCCTTAGATACATTTTCATTCTTTACATTTACCCCAATCGACGTACCTGTATTTACATTTGCCACACCTGGGAAAATCACCTTAGCTTTTTCACTAGTGGTTACCTGACCTTTATTTATGTCCACCTGGGAAATTCGATCATCAGACACCGCTCCATCTGCGATTTTTACATGTTCATATTCTGGACCATGGGTAACCTTACCTTTATTCAAGTCAGCAACTAGAACCCCACCATCATTCACACGGGCTAACCCATTCGCCACTGTAAGTCCTTCAGTTCCACCCCTGTTAAACTTACCATTTTGCAAGTCTGATTGATCTTTACCATTCTTTTCCAAGGTTGCTAATCCACGTGGGGCTTCCAAGACAAGTGGCTCGACCGTTGGAAACACTTGAGTAAGCTTTGAAACCCCTAGCGCCATATCTGTGAATTTTTGTTCAACCTGTAATTAATACGCAGAGAATCGAAAGAATTAACGAGAGAAAAATGTTCGATAACTTACGTGAGATAGACAACATAATAAAACCAGCAAAGGCGAAGCTGAAAATCACACTTGTTCTAGCCATGATGATGAAGAAAATACAAATTTCTGAGATTATATGTATATATATTGATCTATATCTCAAACTTCGATTGATGAGGGAATATTTTGTGCATGATGATGTCCTATTAGTAGAAGTGATTTATATATACCCTAAACAGAAAAGTAATTATTGTTTGTATGAATTAATTAAGATCGTCTGGTGAATTATTTAGAAAGTGCTTCCAACGTGCACAGGTATATGCTAATTTGGAACACCTCACAATTTTTCGGACCAAATCCATTCAACCCTGATTTAATTTTGTGAAATGCAACAATAGACTTGTAAATAAGACGTGATGAAACCTTCCACACTACTAACACTAACGCACCTCGGTGTAATTTCATGGTGGAAAAAAATTACTCGGCTAATCAATTGGATTAATGAACCAAAAACTTGGTGTAATATTCGTTAACTCGGTTGTTATCATGTCGATGTCGTCTTTGCTGGAGGCTGGAGGTTAAATATATACAATATATCAAATTGCAAAATAACTATGCAGTCTTTGACAGTTGCATGATGTTTGTTTGATTCTTATTTTCCTAATTTAATAACCTAAATTAATTTCCAAAGTTATGAATTATCATACCTTGGTGCCTCACTCCCTATGCACGTAGTCTATACCTTGATCTTCTACCACTAGAGATGCTTATCCATAAACCATTGGGTAACACTAACATAGGGTATGTGTTCGCCACCTTGGGTAAATTTGGACAACCATATAAAAGACGATCATCGAGATACCCACTGGGTGGATGCAATGAAAGGTAGTGATAAGTGCTTAATTTATCACTAATAATTTTATTTGATTTTGCAGAATTTATATTTATTAGTTCCTTATTTTTGTACATACTAATAATTTTATTTGATTTTGCAGAATTTAATGAATAAAGCTCGGCTACACTAAAATACGGTTCTTTGTCCGTAAAATGGATGAAAATTCAAAATAACAACATATCTTTTGGGGTCCACTAATGTCGACATCATATATGGAAATAATTCGCATATTTGGAAAATAAAATTTGTGTTGACTACAAGATTTGGAGGATTAATATATAGTCCTGTTAACAGGACGGAATAAGTGGGTTTGAGGAGGGAAGGATTATGAGGAGGGAATCATAAATGGGGCAATCATTTATTGGAGGAAGAAAATAAAATCATTAGTTTTTTTTTGTTTTTTTTTTGTTCAACAATCAGACCACATTTCATTCAATCCAAAAAGGTGATTACATGATTGTTTACAAGAAAAAGAACATCAAAATACAAGAAATTTAAAACCCAAATACAAATAAAGATACCAATTACATGTAATTCGCGAAGAGAAAGAGCAAAATACCGTAAAGGTACCCAATTTTTGTATGAAAAGTAGAGAGAAAAGATGGTATAACCCGGAATCAATTCCGACCATTTTGAATGTTTGTCTTCTATAACAAGAGATGCCCCAAAAACAAAGGAGTGATAAGCCCTTAATCTTGTATATGTGAACGAAAAACTCGGATGCCCTAAATCCCTTTTGTTGAAGATGAACTCAAAGCTATGCCGTGTTGAATCGCCGATGTTCTCGAATCTAGAATAACAAGCCATGAAACAACCAACAAAGATTGAACAAATCACCATCAAAGTGAAGAAATAATCGCTCTCAAAGCGAAGAAAAGATCGCCCAAAAAGCGAAGATAAATTCACCAAAATGGTGAAGAAATGTGTCAAAAGACACCATAAATTAAAAAACAACATCTTATTCTCTTAAAACTAAGAAAAACAATAATCCTTGCTCAGATCTGGTCCAAAAGGACCAAATCTGAACAAGATGATAATGAAGAGTTTTTGTTTTCTTTTTGGAGAGAGAAAGAGAGAGAGGCCATACTAAGAAAATAAAATCATTAGTTAAAAATCAATATATTACCCATACTGTATTTTGTATTCCATTTATTTAGTAAATATAATACTAATTAAATGTGAAGATAAAATATTTTCTATTATTATTAAAAACATATAAAATCAAATAATCTCAGAAGACAAGACAATAGTTAGAAGCCGGGCAACAAGCTGCGCACCAACTCCCTTCTGAATAGCTATGCCTACTCTATGAAACAAAGAATTCCCTACTTTAGAAGTGAATCATGCCTAATACGAAAAAATTTCAGCCTCTTAAGGAAAACAACAAACTCTTCACCAATCTCACCCAAAGTCGTAAAATCCAAGGTACCAAAGCAATAACCATGTCTAGAGCAGATGTCAAGGTATTTGTTGTGCTTACGGTCAACAACATGAAAAATAGCCACACCCGACGAAAAATTATGCACACCATTACCAGTAAAAGGAGAAACCCTAGTAACATCGAAGCAAGTGTCTCTACTATTATCCCAGTTAAGAACCAAAATATATGCAGGTCTAGCTTCACCCCCATCATTAGCAAGGAGACCAAGGGAAGCCTCAGTTTTCGCTTGTACACCGACATGATAACAAATATCAGACACGGTGTCACACACAAAATCATGGCGATCGATATTCCAAGCCAACTTCATGCGCACAATGTAAAGCATGGTCACCAAAAATATCCATGTCATTCCCACAACAAAGAACAAAGACTATGTTTGGAAAATAAAGGAACACCGAGCCTGTAACCAAGAATTGCGCTAAACTGACGAGGCCCTATTTTCTGACCCAAACCATCAATATGAATAGCCATCAGATAGTCTTGAGTGTACTTGATCTTATTGTTCTGCCATAAGGAAAGATCCCGTTGCGTCATACCATATTTTGTAGGAATTTCCTTCGTCACCTGGTCTAAATATATAGATGCCAGATTGCTCATTGGATGGGGGGAAACATTTTCGACATAGAGAGAAGAAGAACCTAAGCCACAAACATAGGTAAAAGCATCTAAAGCAAGCATACAAGATGGGCTCATACATGAGATGCCAGAGTTGCGCAAAATATCACATTGCAAATGTTGAGTTTGTAAGCAAGAATCAAGGTAGCAATACTGCATCGTATCATCCAGAGTGTATAAACCAAAAACACCATTATTAATAGGCAGAGAATCCAGGCGCATCTGTAAATCCCCAAAACCAGGACCATCACAAGTAACCAATTGTTGGACAAAGTTAAACAAGTGGCAGTCAAAAGTGGTTTGACCCTCTTTAACAAAAGTTGGTTCAGTTGTCCTCATAGTGAAATAAAGTTTGGAGACCCCGGAACAATTTCGAAGCAACTGCATCTCAATCTGAGGATCTTTCAAACACTGAATAGCATCCATTAGCTGTAAAGTTTTGTCAACATGAGCCTTAACCAACTGGTTGCAAAAAAGGGGATCAAGACTTACAGGGCCACCTAAGAGCTTCACACCAGAAGTAGGTCTATCGATATCATAAGGGAAGACAGACGCCAACAAACTCCTTGCATCAACAGTAGGCCAAAATAACTCAATTTTACGGATATTGAGATCAATACCAACCAAGCTCCCTTCTTCTATGATAATGCGTAAGGCCTTGGAGACCATAAGAGTATCTTTAATCAGGGACCCATCGTCAAGATACCAGGCTTGCAAGTACAATTCACAGGCTTGGGAAATCTTCAACACAATAGGATGTAAGGTCAGCGCAAAAAGTAAAGTCCCTAAAGGATCACCTAGTTGCACTCCTTGCAATGATGAGAGGGCGTGAGAACCGTAATAAAGCCTTGCAGGATTAGCGTAGCATAATTCCACCCATCTAGAACTAGAGGGACACTTGAATCTTACTTCTAAGATCATAGAAGTACGATCAACAAGGTTGAAAGCATTCCGAAAATCCACCAAAATCATCCACAAAGAAGAACAACTTCCTTTATCAGTCAATATGCGATTAACATAGTGTCATATGGCCTCACGCCCACAAGGGATTCTAACACCAAACTGGAAGTCGCTAAGATAGGCACGCATATCTTTGCAGATGCTAAGAGCGACTACTTTAGATACCAAATGCCACCAAATGGTGCCAACAGCTATAGGACGTATGTCACCGTCTGGCTTGAGAAGAGGTGTGAGGGAAGCATTAACTATATACTCACTCAGCTGCGGAGGACAACGACCAGCAAGCAAAAAATTCACAACTACAGTGATAGAAATAAGAATCTCATCAGCGATAGCAGCAGCAGACCCGTTAAGTGCATCAAGTAGATGTTGGGCATGCAAACCATCTCTGCCGCAAGATGTCCCTCTGAAATCTTTTAATACGTCCAAGGACTAAATCCTTGCTAGTAGTAAAATCCTCAACACCACAAGACGATAATGGGATAACCGGCAAAGGCGTGGAAGGGTGTTTGAGATGCAAGTCAACCAGTGTAGCAGCAGTCTGAGGGGAAATACCATTAGATGTTAGAACACGAATGGAAGCCGTGAAAGAACCTTGACTTGCATTCCTCCTACATAAAATTTGGTTAATCTCGGCTTGGATTTTCTTCCTTGGAAGTATCTTCTTAGGTGGGGGAGGGATATCTGATAACAACTCTTGTGCTACCTAGAAACAACCGTCAACCTCACGCCACTTAGATAAGGCCTGAGTGATAGCACATGCCTGCAAGTTTCTGCGCATTCCAGACGTCCCTTCAGCATTATTCTGAGAAGTATAGTTCCCGAGAACACAAGTAGAGAAAAGAAGAAGTTTAATCCATGCAACAGTATCCAAGGGATGAAGAATAACCTCATCAAGAACGAGCTTGAAGACTCTGGAAAAGTTTAGTCTACACTTAGCAGGTACATGTCGGATGGTACGGGTTTGAGACTTAAAGACACTATCAAGAAGTCCAACATCGAGACATGGCGCTGAAATAGGTTCAGTGCAGTCGGTTCCACAATCGACACTACCATTAGTTAAGTCTGCAGGCTTTTTGGAATCCCGTGGATAAGAAAATTAGCATTCCGTCCATTGAAAGGAGCCTCAACACCATGAATTTTTCATTCTTTCTTCCAAGCCTGGAAGTGCATACCGTCATTACAAATCCAAAACCTAAGCTGCTGAAGAAGCTTTTCTCAAGCGCAATAAATAGCGTCATCCACCATAATCCATTCTCTGCATTTGTTAGTACCTTCAACAAACTTAAGATGTGTCCCATGAAGGTGTTGAGAGAACGAATGCCTGGACAAACCTCTCCCTCTAATACCGTTCTGTTTATGGGATAAAATCGCCTTTGCCGAATTTGGTAAATTTGATGGTGAAGAGACTGGTTTAAACCCTTAAACAAATGTGCTACACGTGAGCACTTTTGATTCGAGATACCAATCTGTATAACTCTGTCCTAAACCAAGAACATGGACGTTCCAGATTTGCTTCAGTCACAAAGTGGAGGAGAAGGGTTGATTTGGGGAGGATATCGAAGAAGGGTGATGAGACCAGAGAGTTCTGGATAGGTAGTATCTATACTTGTATCAGAAGTGTAGAAGCTTGCGGAAGCTTTCTAGTGAAGGAAGCTTTTGAGAGGGATTGTGAAGTTGTTATCTGATAGTATTGTATTTTTCCTGACCAAGACTTGTGTGTTTTGGCAGAATAGGTGAAACCTATTTATACAAGTGAGATTTAACATACCCTGGACTCATTAATGAGTAGAGTAATGGCGCAAATTAAATAGAGGAGGTGGAAACCGCTTGGGCTTTAAGGTGAAAACGTTTTCACCATAAATTTCCTTATTTAATTGAGCGTATTCATTTCTTTGCACGTTGTTCTTATTGAGAGTGTAGTGTACGCTGCACGTTGTGACCTCCAAACCAAAACCTCAAGAAAGCATCCCCCAGTTTGTGTTGATGTCTCGAGAGTTGGGCGCAACTGGTAATGCCAAAGTTGCTAGTGAAGCGTTCCGGCATGTTCCAATGGCATGTGCGGGATACCTCGACCGCAAGTTGTACTTTGAGTGCGGATGGCAATGCCAAAGTCACTTGGTGGAGCATTTGGTATGTGCGTAATTCCTTGGCCGCGATTTGTACTTTGAGCGCGGATGGCAATGACAAAGTCGCTTGGTGGAGCATTTGGCATGTACAGAATGCCTTGGCCTCAAGTTGCACTTTGAGTGCGAATGGTAATGCCAAAGTCGCTAGTGGATCATGTGTGGCATGTGAGGAATGCCTTGGCAATTGGCTAGCAAGTTGGGGATAAAAGTAGCTAGTGGTTGCGTGTTGGCATGTGCCAATGGCACGCACGGCCACTTTGGCCAAGTCGCGGGCGCTACAATTGGGTAGCGGCTTGGAATAGAAAGTGGCTAGTGGTAACGTGTTGGCATGTGCCAATGGCACGCACAGATACTTTGGCCAAGTTGCGGGCGCTACAATTGGGTAGCGGCTTGGAATAGAAACTGGCTAGTGGTAACGTGTTGGCATGTGCCAATGGCACGCACGACCACTTTGGCCAAGTCGCGGGGTGCTACAATTGGGTAGCGGCTTGGAATAGAAAGTGGCTAGTGGTAACGTGTTGGCAAGTGCCAATGGCACGCACGGCCACTTTGGCCAAATTGCCGGTGCTACAATTGGCTAACGGCTTGGAATAGAAAGTGGCTAGTGGTAACGTGTTGGCATGTTCCAATGGCACGCACGGCCACTTTGGCCAAGTTGCGGGCGCTACAATTGGGTAGCGGCTTGGAATAGAAAGTGGCTTGTGGTAACGTGTTGGCATGTGCCAATGGCACGCACGACCACTTTGGCCAAGTTGCGGGGGCTACAACTAGGTAGCGTCTTAGAATAGAAAGTGGCTAGTGGTAACGTATTGGCATGTGCCAATGGCACGCACGGCCACTTTGTCCAAGTTGCGGATGCTACATCTGGGTAGCGGCTTGGAATAGAAAGTGGCTAGTGGTAACATGTTGGCATGTGCCAATGGCACGCACGACCACTTTGGCCAAGTCGCGGGCGCCACAACTGGGTAGCGTCTTGGAATAAAAAGTGGCTAGTGGTAACGTGTTGGCATGTGCCAATGGCACGCACGGCCACTTTGGCCAAGTTGCGGACGCTACAATTGGGTAGCGTCTTGGAATAGGAAGTGGCTAGTGGTAACGTGTTGGCATGTGCCAATGACACACACGACCACTTTGGCCAAGTTGCGGGCGCTACAACTGGGTAGCGGCTTTGAATAGAAAGTGGCAAGTGGTAACATGTTGGCATGTGCCAATGGCACGCACGGCCACTTTGGCCAAGTTGGGCACTAAAATGACATAGCGGATGGGAATAAAAGTGGATTGTGGTCGCGTGTTAGCATGTGCCAATGGCACGCACATCCACATGGGCCAAGATGCGGACGCTACTTTGGAATAACGGCTTTGGAAGGAAATTGGCTAGAGGTGCGTTTTGGCATGTGGCAATGGCACGCACGGCCATGTTGTCCTAGGTCGCACGGTTTGCAAGCCTAGGGTGCTACTTTGGCATGTGCCAATGGCATAGCGACTTAGTTTGGCATGGTTGCAGTATGCAGTTTGGTTTTGTCATCGTTTCCACGGTGCGCAATATGCGGCTTGGTTTTGGCATCGTTGCCATGGTGCGCAGTATGCGGATTGGTTTTGGCGTCGTAGCCGTGGTGCGCAGTATGCAGCTTGGTTTTGGCATCGTTGCCATGGTGCGCAGTATGCGGCTTGGTTTTGGCGTCGTAGCCGTGGTGCGCAGTATGCGGCTTGGTTTTGGCGTCGTTGCCATGGTGCGCAGTATGCGGCTTGGTTTTGGCGTCATATCCGTGGTGCGTAGTATGCGGCTTGGTTTTGGAGTCGTTGCCATGGTGCGTAGTATGCGGCTTGGTTTTGGCGTCATAGCCGTGGTGCGCAGTATGCGTCTTGGTTTTGGCGTCGTTGCCATGGTTCGCAGTATGCGGCTTGGTTTTGGAATTAGGGTTCTGTGTCGAAAACCCTGATCTGGTATTTTGAAAAAATACCCCTATTAATTATTGACACCTGAATTAATTGCTCTTAGTTAATGTGTTTTTGGTAACACTAGGTCATGGGGATTTACGATTTTACCCCTTGTCTAAAATCCACCATCGACATTAAGTCCTCTGGTTAGCTCGGAACAGGAGCTTTGTTGCGAGGTAAGCATAAGATGGTGTCAACACAAAATCTGTTGGAGAAACGGGAGATTTATATGAACTTTTTTCTGAGATGCGAACTGGATTCGGGATCCTTGTCCTTGGCAGTTTTGCATGGAGCGGGAGGTTGGCACAGTTTGGCGGAAATAGGAAGCTGGGAATCATTGAGTAGATGGCGCTAGTTGAGAAACTGAGCGTGTTGGATGGTGGGGCCGGTGATAGCTGGTGCGACTTGGGCGGCATTGACAGGTCGGCGCGATCGTTGGGACCAGCACAAAAGGATCATTCTAGCTTGGGAGTTACTGGCGCAAGGTTGAGAGGGTGGCATGGTGGGACCGGTGCAAAGGGGAGCGTGCTAGCTGGTTGGGAAGACTCTGAAACCCTAATTGGCGCCCGCCATTGGAATTGCTGTAGAATCCTCATACAAACTCGGATTTTGACACTCTGCATATGTATCTTTAATCCCAGAAAATTTCCAAACTTTTACAAAGAAGCTTTTCGGATTTTGAGCTTGTTTAGGGGGGTGATAAGAGCGAAATAGTAAACTTCCAGGAGTTTTTCAGAACTTTTCCAGGTTGCGTGTTATCTGATGTTTTGGTCAGCTCCCCTTGCTCGTTCATCCGATTGCCGTGATATTTTGAAAAAATGTAGGTCGCTTCCATACGAAGAGAATGGTACATAACCCTATGCTATATTCCACACCAATTTCTCCCAGTTCGTAATTGAACATAGGGAAGTGTAGATTTCCCTTAGATGAGTTTGTTTGGAAAACGCATTTCATGACTTTGGAACTTCTTTCACATGTCGTAGAAGCATAATAAGGAACTTAAATGATGTTAGCTCACTTACTTTCTTGATTTTATGATCGTACTGATTTTCCACGCTTGATCCATCCCAATCCCATGTAATCTTCGTATTAGGTGCTTAACAATGAAGTTGGGAATCATGGGTCCATTAGCATGAGGAACCATGGAGTTTTTGACGATGAATCACTTGCACCTCCAGGTTATGAAGTATTGATTTCCAATTCAGTGGAAGTGGCGGAAATCCTAATTAAGCCTCAAATGGTGGAACCCGAATCGAGGATAGTAGAAACTACTTCGTCTAAAGTTGACCGTATCTTGTGAGATTTGACGGTGAAGGGATCCCGTGTATATGATCAGTACACCAGTATGGTTTACATGCTTCCATTTTGTAGTAGTTGTTGTTGTGGTGAAGTTATGAATGAGCGGCAACAATTCTCGGCAGGGGATGTAATCTGAAGAAAGTATGTTGTCGCGGTAACAAAGTAGGTTGGCGTGCTTCTTGTAGAAAATATTGTGTATATGTACCCGAAGAAAATACTGCACATATGATTTTGAATCCGTATAGAATGCTGTGCACATAATTTTGAACCCAAAGTAGGATACTGTATATGCTCTTGAACCTAGAAAATATATTGCGCATATAATTTTGAACCCGAGGAAGGATACCATATATGCTCTTGAACCCAGAAAATATACTGCGCGTATAATTTTGAACCCGAAGTAGGATACTGTATATGCTCTTGAACCCAGAGAAATAATATATATGAATCCCGAAGAAGAATACAATATTTGTTCTTCATATGAACCCTAAAGAATTATTGTATATGAATCCCGAAGAAGAATACTGTATACGTGCTTCATATGAACCCGAAAGAATTACTATATATGAATCCCGAAGAAGAATACTGTATACGTGCTTCATATGAACCCGAAAGAATTACTGTATATGAATCCTGAAGAAGAATACTGTATTTGTATTTCGAAACTATAGAAAATATTATTCTTCCATGCTTCCGGGATTTAACTTCGTCTGTTTTGTTGCATGTAGATGTCTAGTTGTCGATTTGTTATGAAGCAGTCTGACAAGATGTTACCTTAACAAGCTTCATCGAAATACGTTGAGAATTCCAAACCAAATATAGACAATGCTTTTTTTACCAAATCCTTTGCTCTTGCTCGGAGGAATCATCCAGGTTTTGTGCCAATTTTGTTAACTGGTGGTAAAGATGAAATGAAAGAACGCTCGGTTCGACCAGAAGATACCATACGGTTTTGTATTCATAAAGGGGTGTATTCTTCTTCCAATATCACCGGTGATGATGGAGAGACTGGCAATGCAGACAGTGGTTAGGAATCCCAGGTTCCTTCTATCAATCGTGCTCTGGTTTGGCAGCGGCTTCTCTGGTTGAAAATAGATGCTTCCCTGATGCAGTGCGGTTGAGGACTTGCAGATATGTCTTGACATTCTGACTTGAAGAAATACAATATTCCACACAAATGTTCCATCATGGACCTTACATTTTTGTGGACGAAGTCCCCATAAATTATGCGTCTCTTGACAGGAAGAGAGTTTTCGTGAAACCAGGGGGGTTTTATGATTTGCCTCGATTTCGAAAAAGTCGTTCATCTTTGCATGTGATGAAATTATGATTGTTGATCCCCTGCGGGGCATCCAAGTGCGACGATAGAAGGATGCAGGATGCCAGTGCTGGAAAGGATGCAGGTTGTCGGCGTTGGAAAGACGTAAGATGTCAGTGCTGGAAGATGCAAGCTGTCGGTGCTAGCCATTGAGCAGAAAAACTAGCACAGGAGAGACACCATCTGTTGGTGTTGACCAGGGTGGGGTTTTGTGGCCGGTCATGTGCATGTTGCATGTGTACCTGACTTGTGCGTCTGGCATGTGTGTTTGGTGTTGTCTTGGACGCGGACTGTTGACACTGGAACTTTGGCTATCAAGCTGTGATGATAGCGCGAGAGGCTTCTTTCCGTGGGATGGTGAAATCAATACTTGGAAGGCGTGAAGGGTGGATCACAGAATGCTGGTGTTAGCAGTAGCGTGGTAGCTCTTCGAATGTTACTGTAGTAGAGTCAGCTACTCATGAATAGTAACTGGTAACCACTACAACAAACAGACATTTTTGTGACATTCTTTTTTCAACATTACAAAAAGCGTCAAAACAAATATTTATTTGCGACATACTCTGTGTCACATATATATTGAGTTGGTTAGGTATCAAAATAGCGTGGATATATTAATTTGCAACACTCTTATTGGTGTTGTAAATGAAATTTAATTTAAATAAAATTTTAAAATATGTAAATGACATGTTTTCAACGTTTTTAGGTGTGTAAAAAATATTCCGAAAACTAATTAAGTTAAAATAATTTTTATCTCTCATAGGTATCCTCTTGCATTTGTCACATGAAGATGGTGAGTGCTACAGGTTAACAATTTTTTCCTTTAATCCCGGCTTTTTGTATTTTTACCAAAACTATTCCTGGATTTTTTATATTTTTAACAAAACTAATCCGCCTTTTTAGTTTGGTGAATTTTGCTACAAAATTTCTTCCCAAACAAAAAAAAACAAATTTCGGTCAACAGTTACCATAACCAACTACCATTGGAATCGTGCAAATCAAAAAATATAAACAATAAAGAAATAACCGCCCAGGATATTTTTTTCCCATATATTTGTTTGAGAAAAATTGGCTTTCCATATATGTTGATTCACCTAAATTTAGCCCATCTTCTTCTTCTCTTTTTCCTTCTCTTATGAATCAAAATAAAATAAAATTCCTTCTTCTTAACAGATCGACGTCATATCATTAAAAGTAGCGGCCATTAACACCACCAAGCCTTGTTTAATGTCTCTGTAGATTCATATCATACATTACGGTAGAAGTTAAGTCTTTTCTCTCCATTGTTTTTTGTTTTGATATTAAATATCTTGTACGAGCATTGGTATTCCTAGTGTGACCGAAAAATTGGATCAAGGAAATAGACAAGGGGATTAATCATAAAAATGATCTCATGGGTGAGAACTTGAAGATCTAATTGATGTTGAAGTAGGTGTTCCTTGTATCTGCTACTTTAGATTTATCAAAATCACTACTAATTTGTTTTCTTAACTGTCTGTAGGTTGAATTATATTTAATGGTAAGCAAGCTACTAATCTTCTTTCAAGAGAATTTATTTGAGGCTCATTGTCCATGAACCACAATTCGAACTTGAAGAACCGATTCCAGATTCAAAGAAGCAACAACTACTACGAGGACTGATAGAAAATTTGGTTGTACAAAGCTAATTCGCTTTAATTATTAAGAAATCAATATCTCTAGAATGTATGAATGTTTATTTCAACAATATTCGGATGTATTTGGTATTCCTTGTTTTTTTTTCTAATGGAATTGTACAAAGTCTATTGCTTTGTTTATAATGAATAAATTGAATTTTTTGTTTACCGGAAATTATATGATGAAATTTTTTACTGATGATGTCTGCTCATGATCTTTAATTTTTCTATCAAATTTTTTTTTACTACGTATTATTAATTATTTTCACGGGATAAAAAATTGTTGTTTATTACGTTATTATAAAAAGAAATTTCATATAAATAATTTAACTAATAATTCGAAAAATATAAATTAATAATTTATTAATAAATGGAGAAAAGGTTTTTCTGAGTTACAATTATTTGTGACGCAAAAAATATAATTGTGATAGTAAATTAAGCTACAAAAGCCACTCAACATAAGTGACGCTTTTAGCGTTGAATATATTATTTACAACACCTCTTTTTATAACGCATTGACCGACAGATGATAAATGTCACAAAAATATATTTGTGACACAAAGTCAAATATTTGTGACATTATGTTTCATTGGAAAAACCATGTTTTGTTGTAGTGAACCGTCATGATGTAGAGTCGGTACACATGATTATGCATAAAGAGTTGAGTTGAAACAGGTGGTCCTCCAAATGACGAAGGATATCTTCTTCGAGAAAAGTAAACCACTGTTGAAAGGCTTCCTTTGGACTTTTGTCTTCTGAAATTCTTCTGTGTTTTTTTTTTTTAAAAGGCAAATAAAACACCTGGTTTATGGTTTTGATTTTCTGGATTTCTAGGTTAATAGAAAAGTCTCATTTTTATTATCTGGGATGAACCGTTTAGCTTAAGGAAGATATGAAAAGATGAATATATGTTTTTGAAAGACATACTGGATGTCTGGTTTAATGTTCGACCAGTTTTGATAGATAGCTGGTAGCTTTTGAGGATATTAGATGATTTCTGGGATGAATGGTTTTGATAATATAACTCTGATTATGCTTTGTGAAGGGAATATTTCTTTTATGAAAGTGTGCTAGCAATAGCACAAGATGCAATGGTATGATGGTTTTATTGAGAACCCAAAAATAGATCATATATCTTGCTTGATCTAGACCCACTTACTTTATAGGTTTTGTCGTGAGCAATCCCCTTTTCCCTGTTAAAGGCGGCTTTGCTGGTAGGATTGCCAGCAAGTCTTCAATAGCTGATAGCATGTTCAGTGGTTTTGCTGGTAGGATTGCCAGTAAGTCCCCAGTTGCTGGTAACAGTTTTGCTGAAAAAGCCGCCAGCCAATCCCAAATCGTAGTGCCAGTTTCCTTGTAGTTTTTACACTGGAAACTAAGTTGTCTACAGTAGTTGAGTCGCAGATCTCCAAACCGATTATATGCTTACTTCTTGTTGGTGCTTGTATCGAGGCTTAGACCGATTTCTAAAGAAGATATTATGGCAGAGATTGAAACTCATTTGTGGTCGCCAATTGTTTATGGGAGAAAATCGCCTTTGCCGAATTTGGTAAATTCGATGGTGGAGAGACTGGTTTAAACCCTTAAAAAAATGTGCTGCACATGAGCACTTTTTATTCGAGATATCAATTTTTACAACTCTGTCTTAAACCAAGAAGATGGCCATTCCAGATTTACTTCGGTCACAAAGTGGAAGAGAAGGATTGATTTGGGGAGGATATCGAAGAAGGGTGATGAGACCAGAGAGTTTTGGCTAGGTAGTATCTCGACATGTATCATAAGTGTAGAAGCTTGCGAAAGCTTGCTAGTGATAGAAGCTTTTGAGAGAGCTTGCGAAGTTGCTATCTGATAGTATTATATTTTTCCTGACCAAGACTTGTGTGTTTTGGCAGAATAGGTGAAACCTATTTATACAAGTGAGATTGAACGTACCCTAGACTCATTAAGGAGTAGAGTAATGGCGAATTAAATAGAAAGGTGAAACCGCTGGGGCTTTTATGGTGAAAACGTTTTCTATAAATTTCCTTATTTAATTGATATTATTCATTCCTTTGCATTGCCGTTCTTATTATGAGCAAAGGAAGAATCAGTTTGTGTTGATGTCTAAAGAGTTGGGCGCAAGTGGCAATGCCAAAGTTGCTAGTGAAGCGTTGCGGCATGTGGGATGTCTCGACCGCAAGTTGTACTTTGAGTGCGGATGGCAATGCCAAAGTCGCTTGGTGGAGCATTTGGCATGTGCGGAATGCCTTGGCATCAATTTTTACTTTGATCGCGGATGACAAAGCCAAAGTCGCTCGGTGGAGCATTTGGCATGTGCCAATGGCATGTGCGGAATTCCTTGGCCGCAAGTTGCACTTTGAGTGCGAATGGTAATGCTAAAGTCGCTAGTGGAGCATGTGTGGCATGTGAATATGGCATGTGCGGAATGCCTTGTAAATTGGCTAGCAAGTTGGGGATAAAATTGGCTAGTGGTTTGCGTGTTGGCATGTGCGATGGCACGCGACGACCACTTTTTCCAAGTCCTTGAGCCTACATTTGGGTAAGCGGCTTGGAATAGAAAGTGGCTAGTGGTAACGATGTTGGCATGTGCCAATGGCACCTGACGGACCACTTTGGCCAAGTTGCTTGCTACAATTAGGTAGCGTCTTGGAATATAAAGTGGCTAGTGGTAACGTGTTGGCATGTGCCAATGGCACGCAAAGGCCACTTGGCAATCATGGGCGCTACAATTGGGTAGCGACTTGGAATAGAAAGAAGCTAGAGGTAACGTGTTGGCATGTGCAAATGGCACGCACGGCCCCTTTGGCCAAGTTGCAGGCGCTACAATTGGGTAGCGGCTTGGAATAGAAAGTGGCTAGCGGTAACGTGTTGGCATGTGCCAATGACACGAACGGCCACTTTGGCCAAGTTAGGCGCTACAATTGGGTAGCGGCTTGGAATAGAAAGTGTTAGTGGTAACATGTTGGCATGTGCCAGCGACACGCACGGCGATTTGGCCAAGTTGCGAGCGCTACAACTGGTAACGGCTTGGAATAGAAAGTGGCTAGTGGTAACGTGTTGGCATGTGCCAATGGCATGCACAACCACTTTGGCCAAGTTGGGCAACTGGGTAGCGGCTCGGAATAGAAAGTGGATAGTGGTAACGTGTTGGCATGTGCCAATGGCACGCAGGACCACTTTGGACAAGTCGCGGGCGCTACAACTGGGTAGCGTCTTAGAATAGAAAGTGGCTAGTGGTAACGTGTTGGCATGTGCCAATGGCACGCATGACCACTTTGGCCAAGTTGCGGGTGCTAAAATTGGGTAGCGGCTTGGAATAGAATGTGCCTAGTGGTAACGTGTTGGCATGTGCCAATGGCACGCACGACCACTTTGGCCAAGTTGGGGGTGCTAGCTGAGCGTAGCGGCTTGGAATAGAAAGTGGCTAGTGGTAACGTGTTGGCATGTGCCAATGGCATGCACAACCACTTTGGCCAAGTTGGGCGCTAAAATGACATAGCGGCTTGGAATAAAAGTGTCTATTGGTAGCGTGTTGGCATGTGCCAATGGCAAGCACGGCCACATGGGCCAAGCTGCGGGCGCTACTTTGGAATAGCGGCTTTCGAAAGAAATTGGCTAGCGGTGCGTGTTGGCATGTGCCAATGGCATGCACGACCATGTTGGCCTAGGTCGCACGGTTTGCAAGCCTAGGGTGCTACTTTGGCATGTGCCAATGGCATAGCGACTTAGTTTGGCATGGTTGCGTAAAGATGCTTGGTTTTGGCATCGCTAAGCATCGTTGCGCGCCATGGTGCGCAATATGGGCTTGGTTTTGGCATCGTGCCATGGTCGCAGATATCGCTGCTTGGTTTTGCCAGAATTGTGATATCTGCGACTTGGTTTTGGCATCGTTATCCTGGTCGCATGATGATGCTTGGCTTGGTTTTAAGCGTCAGAGTCGTAGTGCACCGATATCTTTGCTTGGTTTTGGCATCGTTGCCATGGTGCGTAGATGCGGCTTGGTTTTAGCGTTTTGTGCCTGATATCTGGCTTGATTTTGGCGTCGTTGTCGCGGGTCGCAGATGTCGTTTGGTTTTAAATCGTTGCCATGGTGCGCAGATGCTGTTTGGTTTTGGAATTATGGTGTTATGCGGTTTGGTTTTGGAATTAGGGTTCTGTGTTTGAAAATTACCCCTATTAATTATTGACACCTGAATTAAATGCTCTTAGTTAATGTGTTGCTGGTAACACTAGGTCATGGGGTTTTACGATTTTACCCCTTGTCTAAAATCCACCATCAACACGTTCTTGCAGCCGTCAAACCCTTTGTAAGGGCATTGAACAAAATCAGAGAAATCAGCATCAGGTTCATTGCGATGGCTATGACAAGACATGGCGATGAAGAAAACCGAAAGGAAAAAAAGAGATAAACGAAAAAAAAGAAGAAAAACCAACTCAGAGAAAAAGAAAAAACCTAAAACGAAACATAAATTAAATGGGTCGTGGAAAAGCACATGAAAGGAAAGGTGAAGAAAACCGTGGAAGAATCAAGAGAAAACAAAAGGGTGGAGGAGAATCATGGAAAGAAAAAATGGGGGAAATATTCGACGTTGTTGTAGATTTACTGTTCACCTGGTTTTTTGGAATTAAATCTTCTAATCCCATTCGTGCACGATCTGTCAGTATTGACGATCAAACGTGAATGGATGGTTCTCATATACTCCCTCCGTCCCACTATTAGATGACCTACTTAATTTAAATTTTTGTCCCACTATTAGTTGATCTATTTCATTAAACAAGGGAATATTTCTAAAATTATCCTTTTGATTGATTATTGGTAGTATAAGAAATATGTATAATTTGATATCCATGTTTATACTCGTTAAATATGTCTTTAAAATGCTTTTCAATGATACAAAGTTTACGAAAATCCATGGTATAATTTGAGAGAAAAAATCATTTCTAAATTTTATAAGTTATTATCCATAAGGGTATAATTGTAAAAGATACTTAAAAATACTCTTTTCCACTCCTTGCCTTAAAAATTGTGCAAACTTAAACTAGGTCATCTAATAGTGGGACGGAAGGAGGATCTTTTTTGCGGATTATTAGATTTTCTTTGCTGCATCTTCTTGATATCCATGCATATTGCAAGCTTATGAAACCCTAAGTGGCTGATGGAGGAGGACTTGTCTATGTCGCTCGCTGGTTATTTGTCTTCTGGCAGAGGATTTGAAAAATGTCGAACATTTATAGACAAACTACCAATAGACATGTCTTTCGGTATAGGATCCGGAAAAATCTAAGTGAACTGGCTTTTAATAATATCTTCATATGAACTGGTGCCTTCCCACAATCAATACAAACTGCAGTAACATAGAAAATTAAAAAGAATAAAGAATATCCAATCAAACCTGTTCTCGACCTTCCCACCTTTGATTCTGGTAAACCTGTGATTCTAGTCAACCTGTGATTCTCGTCAACGGTGATTCGGGTAACAAGTGATTCTTCTTAACCAGTGATTCTATCAACCAGTGATTCTCGTTATCTTTGTCTCCCTATATTTTTCAATTCAGGTGTTACAGCAAGTAATATTTGGTTTTCATGTGAAAAGTCCTTTAAAAAAAATTTCAAGTTGTTTAGTTTTTTGCAACCAGAGTCGGTTTGCTTCGGGGAGTAATTGTCTCTCTTCAGTTTTGATTCTTTGTATATATAATCATGACTAAGATAGGAGGCAATACAACAAGAAGGAAAAGGAAAATAGATTCAACTTCGTTTTGGTGTTTTCAAAACGACCTTAATGCTAAGAACATAAAAATGGGGGAATATAAAAATCACACAAACCAGGATAAATCAGGAAAATTTGGAAGCGGGGAGAAGATACAATACGTAAAATTTAAGAAAAGAAGAGAAAAAGTATTAATCTCATTCATTGGAGTCGAAAGAAATTGCATCAAAATCGACAACAACAGGGTTTGAGAATCTCACAAGCTTTATGGGAGATCCTAAGGAGTAAAGGTGATATTTACAAAACATCCTCGTACTCATCCACAAACAAATACACATGGCATCTTCGGATATGCAAGAACCAATAGCATTGGGAATATCGTGAGTAACCATAATCGTCAACGAGTTTGAAAAAAAAATTTTCCTATAATAACTATTTCACTCCCAGGTTTCATAGCATTTTACTGTCCAACAATGAGTTCCACAATGGTTTTCTCAATTTGGATTGATGTTCTTGAAAAAGGATTACAAATATAATGTTGAGTCTCCTATCAATCGCATATCCCGTCTGGTTTGATTACGAGTCTCTCTCAAGAGGAAAAGGTACTAATCGTTAAAATTCTTTGGTCTCAGGCAGTCAAGTATGGAAGGTGGGAATTTTTAATTGGGCAGAATGTCAACAATACACGGGCCTTTTCGACCTGAAGGATATGGTCCAACTACTATGCTACTGAAACTGGATTAACCAAACTCGTGGAACAGTGTAGTACAAACAGAGGAATTTCAACACCTCATCCTAACTTGGATCTCGAAATCAACACACGTTGCATCAGAAAAAATCCAACCATCAATACGTTTAGAACACTATTAGGCATCATGACCAAAAGTATTTCAAGTGAGAGGATCGTACAAAACCCATACCTATTACCATCTTTGAAGATCAAAAAATCTTTCACAAATCAAAGTAACCATAACTACCCATCAATACCGTTCACATCGAAACAACACTCAGGAAAGGAGGTGAAATCTTTAATCGAATACACCAAATACCAAAATCAAAGTTTATCCCAAAATTAAAACCCATAACTAACGGTGATTAAAAATCTTTACTTTCAATCCTATCATCGAAATCAAATTCGGTTAGTGAATATGACTGATTCAACTTTAGAAGAGATGGCGATACTCACTAATCGAAGTGAGCACCTAAAAATTACGAACCCGAAATTGAAGAGGTCCTTATGGAGAAGAGTATTATAATTCCGGATTTCACCATGCTTGGGAGGATAGTTTCAACTCCATTGTGTTGCAATGGAGTTCATTAATGCCGTGAGAGAGGTAATTGAAATTAACAACAAATCCAACAATCTCTCATACAACAAGCAAAAGTACCCGAAAAATGTTTGTCAATAATGAGGGTGCACACCTAATTTTGGATAAAAAACCGACAAATCCATAACGAGGAAAAAGAACAATGTGCAAATTGAAGGAAATAAGGAAAAAACGAGGTTTCGGCTAATGTTAAGAAAGGGAGGTTTCACTATGGAAGAGTACCAGGATAATACGGAAACGATTTGAGGTGAAGAGAAAATATGTTAGAAACACAAACACAAGAAATGGAAAGAAAGGCAATTCGGTGCAAGGAAAAACTTTTCTCTAGCAAAGAGGAAAATGGATATGGATGATTCGCAAAATGATGTTAAAAATTTGAAGATGCAACAATGGAACAACATGATATGGAATGGACTGGCATAACTCCTAGTCAGGTTGATAAAGTTTTTAGCATTGGTACAACCACAAAACAGTTAGCTAAGACCCATCAAAAACCAGATTAAACCACAAAAAACTTCCCTTGATTTGATTTTATTGGTGTTACAATGGATCCGGAGGGTGGGGATTTTATCCAAATCTTGATGGGACGAAAGGTTCACAACAGACACACCATGATATTCCCATCCATGGCAATCGGTACCAAACTGTTTATCCTAAATTTCACAAAATGCTTTTGTTTTGTCCACATTATCGAACCATTTAGCAGTTTGTGAAAGTAAATTTGTTTTCAATGCATACCATAACTCAAATCATGATCAATTGCTTCCTTTAAATTCCATTTATTCAACAACTTTACATGCACTATGTTGGGAACCTTAGACTTAGTTGGAATTGTCAAGGGTTGATGCTTGGAGATGGTTAATTATCAAAACCGGATATTATTTTCTTGAGTGAAACAAAAACAAAAAGAGAATTTGTGAGTAGAGTCATTTTGGGTCTAAATTATCTTATTTTATCGTCGATCCT
Source organism: Papaver bracteatum (assembly GCA_023529315.1). NCBI lineage: Eukaryota > Viridiplantae > Streptophyta > Magnoliopsida > Ranunculales > Papaveraceae > Papaver > Papaver bracteatum. Next base: position 374,680 of record JAJJWX010002732.1, on the reverse strand, counting down.
GGGTATGGACGAGTTTGGCGAATAGAACCACCGGTTGCTTGGAAAGTGGGAATAAAGATTCGAGGGTGAGAACAATCATGTTCTTGACAATGCTACAACAAAGGAATGTGTTATATCTTGTGTTTATGCTCCTTCAAACTTATCATTCTCGAAGTATATGACGAGTTTGGCGAATGTATTTATTGGGAATGGATTGTGATGGGTGATCTTAACATGACTTTAAAACGCACCGGGAGAAAAAGGGGTTGGGTATTTGTGTTCCGAAGCGGAAAAGATTAAACATCTCTTAAGTCCGGCTAATCTTGAGGACCTAGGGTTTGTAGGTTACAATTTCACTTGGTCGAACGGAAGAGAGGACAATCTCGCTAATCGACGAGATTGGATAGGGTTTGGCTAGTGCGAAGTTTATGATAAAAATGCAATCAAGCATAAAACATCTCATATTCGGACCATTCACCGATCATGCTCAACACCAATTCATTATCCAAATCTGGTCAAAAACCATTCAAGGTTCTGGGTATTTGGCTAAATCAATAGCCATGTATGGATATCATTAGTACCACTTGGAATAACCCGGTTACAGGGAGCAAGGCTTTTAGAGTTGTTCAGAATCTAAGCACAACGAAGAAAAATATTAGGTTATGGAACAAACACTCTTTTGGTGATATTAGAACCAACATAAGTTTGGCCAAAAACCAATACGGAAAAAGCCGATCGGACACAATCAACAATCCCACTTAATAAGGCAAATGTGAAGAAGTTTTGGCGCAAAGTGGTACAAGGTGGAGGAGACATTTTGGAGGGACAAAAGTGGAGAACAAGAAATCAGGTTGGGAGATAGGAATACACGATTTCCACAAGAAGACTCAAGAGATGGAGAAGAAATAAAATTGAAACAATAAAAGACCTGAAATGCTCATTCGTCCTCCGTCTCCAAAACGATGTTTTGGGTATGGTTAATAGTTTTTTCAATCAAAAGTAACGTAACTCTTTGGTAGGACACGTCTTTTCCAAAACATATTAAACCAAAAGACACAGCATGTAATGATCGCATCCGTTCAGAACAGAACATTAGTGTCGCGTTACTTCAGTAATTGAAAGGTCGTTCCTTTTGAATTTTCCTGGCTCTCCTCAAATGGTGATGACACATCGGATAAAAGAAAAATGAAATTCGTTATAAGGCTGACACGTCAGCAATATCATTCTCCTTTATATTAAGAAGAATTGATAATTCTTCTTGGTCCTATTTTCTTGCTTGGTAATGATAATAATTCTTTCCATATGTCCTTGTGCTTCATTCAAAGGTTTTGTGTTCTTATTTTAGAGATCAGCACCTTTAAGTGAAATGAATTATTAGTATTTTGAGAAATTTAATTGAGCCTAACGTTATATCATTCGAGGCGTACATATTGGTCATAAATCGTCTAGAGCAATTTTGTGAAGAATTTTAAAGAGAATTTATTGAATAATTAATCTAGTATACATAATAGTGGTGAAATTCTAAGCCTTTGGTTTCTCTTATCTTCTTATTTTATTACCTTTTCTTATTATTGATCTCTTAATTATTATTTTTAGCATTTTATTTAATTAGAAATTAAAAGTAGCAGTAGTTAGTAGAATTTAAACGACCCGTGCTTGCATACTATCCAATCGATAGCCGTGCACTTGGGGTACAATTAAAATCCCATCAGACAGCGGAAAATAAACAAAGTCACGGGGATATATTAAACAGAAGACTTTATTGGAGGAATATATCTCAGGTGAACAGGCCCATCTTAGTTTATGCAAGCAAATTAAACATACCAGAGTCAGATTCATATTTTGAAAGCCACAAGTGATTAACCACTCGTTGACGGAAAGTTCATCTATAGTCAACGTGCCTTTGGTTCATGAGTTGGTTAAAGAAAAGATCACTGAAATCCCAGATCGATACATCCGTGATACTAGTAATCTTGATCATGAGTATCATCACAGTGATGACTCCTCTGCTAAGAACAATATACCTGTTATCCAATTAGAAAGCCTACTTTCTGGAGAATCAATATCTGCAGATTCTGAATGAGTATCATCACAGTGATGACTCCTCTGCTAAGAACAATATACCTGTTATCCAATTAGAAAGCCTACTTTCTGGAGAATCAATATCTGCAGATTCTGAATGAGTATCATCACAGCGATGACTCCTCTGCTAAGAACAATATACCTGTTATCCAATTAGAAAGCCTACTTTCTGGAGAATCAATATCTTGTTGGAATATTTTCAATTGCAACGCCCCCGGAAGAATTTTTTGGATATGCAATTGTTTGGACAATTGGAAAACGTTTCCAGAAAATTCTAAATTCAACAGACAGTGTCTGTTGATGAAGAGACGCATCTCTTTGTGAAGAGAAGCCTGTTGGTGAAAAGACATGTCCTTTCCCAACAGATGCAAAAACCCCTATAAGTAGCATCTCCCAAACCCATTTCGATATCATCTCTTGAAAACCCTTTCTCTGTTTCCTCTCTTCTTCTAAAGCATCATCAGAACTTTCTTTTCATGTGTTCTTGATTGGGTCAAGGGGTGCAAACCTTGAATCCAATTTCCGGTTGTAGGGCTTTCATTGTATTCTGAAGGCAGTATTTCACATACACATTTGCAATTGCCAATTCGTTGGAAGGGTAGAAATATTTGTCTAAAAGAAATCACCAGAGCCTTGAAAGCTTTTGAGTACAACCACAGTCTGTTCGTGTTTCATCTCCATTGCAGCCCAGAATTTTCCAACATATCTGCTATCCTCGGAGTTCCGAATCTGATTAATCGGCCCAAAACGATGATAAATCATTTGTTCTTTCATTTTTTGATGTTTGATTCCAGATTTAGCTCTACTGATATATATTATTTGGACGGCTCTAAATATCATACTTCCTCCGTTTCAGGAAAAATATTAATTTCACTTTTTTAATTTTAACCTAAAAATAGGCCAAATTAAAAAAATAAAAATAAGTATGATATTTAGATAAGTCAAAACAAGACAAATAACATGTAAGGCTGATATAGACATCTATAGCAGACTTTTGTTTGAAACTAAAACACATTCGTAGTTGCGTTATCATTTGAATTAGTTTTGGGTTGAAAGCAAAAAGAATTTTTTTTTTAAACATCTGTAGTTTCCAAATATGGATAGAATGTAGTAGTCGTGCAATGAATAAACAGAAACCTTACCTTTGTATGAATCGAAAACATGCCAACCACAACAAATTACATATCATTGGTGAAATCAAAGAAATTTTGAAGGAAAGAAACCAAATGAGTACATGCGAATCCAAATTAACAAACCCTGGCATCCTTGGCAGCCTGCATCCTACTAATAATTTCCATTACTCTTTTTCACCCCAGACGCATCCTTGGTTACCTTTTCATTCTTTACATTTTCCCCAATTGATGCACCTGCATTAACATTTGCCACGCCGGGGACCTCTCCTTCAGCTTTTGCTCCGGTAGTTACCTTGCCTTTTTCCAAGTCCACCTTAGCTTCTGAGCTTCGTTTCACCGTTCCCACTCCATTTGCGATTTCTACATGTTCATATTTTGGACCCTGGGTAATTTCACGTTTCTTCAAGTTCACACCTACACCCCCACCATCATTTACACGGGCCAACCCATTCACTGTAGTAAGTCCTACAATCCCACTCCTTTTTACCTTACCGTCCGGTAAGTTTGTTTCTGTCTTACCATCTTTTACTATGGTTGCTAATCCACCTGGGGCATTCAATTCAATTGGCTCTTTCGGTAACATTTTAGTAAGCTTTGAAACCCCTAGCGCCATATCTGTGATATTTTGTGCAACAAGTAGTTAATATCCAGAGTTTTGGTATCTTGTAAAATTATACTAACAAGAAATGTTTTAGTACTCCCTACATGTTGACAAAACGAAAACTTTAATGTTGCAGTGCTGAATGAATAGGTAAAACCTTAGTTAAAAATAAGTAAATATCTTTAGAAATTGTTAACATGTTATCTCACCATTCTAAATTTTTATAAGGAAAGAATAAATAGAATGAGAAATAGAGGTAAATAAAATATAACTAGAGGAAAATGTTGGACAACTTACGTGAAATCGACAACATAATCAAACCGGCGAAGGCTAAGCTGAAAATCAGACTTGTTCTAGCCATGGTGATGAAGAAATATATCTCAAGTTTAGCTGGATGATGTAAGTTTTGTGTATGACGATGTCCTATTTATAGGAGTGCATGGACTTTGTACCCTAAACACAAAAGTAATTATTGCCATAGGTTAATTAATTAAGATAGGCTGTTTAGAATTATTTAGAAAGTGTTTCCATCGTGGTGGTGCACTCTTCATAATTAACAATAACAAACCTCGCTGTAATTTAATGGTGGAAATATATAGTCGGTTAACCAATTAGATTAATTCATGAACTAACTATTATTATCTTTGTTAGTGGGAAACCACTCTGGTTGCTGATTTCTATGGGACAAATCTTAGATGCCTATTTGATCATTCGCAAAAAATCAATAAGATCCCCTCGACAGATATAAAAACCAGCAAAACATTATAATGAAAGCACATCCCTTGTTAGTTAGAGGCGATCGACATATAAGCTGGGTAACCTTTACTGGCGTATGTGGGGTTAACCTCTCTCCACAGTCAAACCCTAATGTCAATGTTCATGGTAACACTATACCAAGAGAGAAAAAAAAGTTGTGGCCAAAGGAATTCCAAGTGAACTTGTTAGATCAGTTTAATAAATGTTTTGCAAGAAAACATTGTGCAAACAGGAATGAGCTTCTTTCAATAGACAATTCAACAGCGAATGATCAAAAGATTTAGATCTCTGTCTATAAGAATTTAACCAAAAGGTGATGCAAATCATAAATATCCGCAATTTTTCCACCTTTACGATTCTAATGAAGGTGATGCAGATCTTTAGCTGGATGATTGGATGGTTTTCATCTTCGATACATTAATTTGGCTAATTTTCATTTAGTTAGTTATAATTTAAAGTGGAAGACTCTATTGACATTATTATTCTTACATTATCTCATAATTTGGGAGCTTATTTTCTATATACTACAATGAATTTGAAAATAATTTCTTTAATAATATGTTTTTTTTAATTTTTATCGGAATTGGCATTGAAGTTGTATGGTAGTGTAAGAATAACCATGTCAGTCGATCTTTACCCATTATTTTTAAGATTATAAAAAGTATAATAAGACGGAGCAAGGTTAAATTTCTATAAATAGAGGCCCGGTATTTGAAATAGCACTTCCGCGGTATATATGGGCTATTTTTTAATCTAAAAAGGAAACAATAAAAAGTAGTAAAACTTTCAATAGTCCAAAATGTGATATTTTTTGTTTTGAAGCAATCCAAAATTTGATACCGAACATAGCCTTATACAAATATACGGATCTTGTCGCAGCCTCTCTGAGGCGAAGAAAGCAATGCTTTACTTTGGGTCTTTAAACAATTTTTTAAGTAATCCCTGCAGGAATTTGCCAAAATTATAATATCAGCCACATGAATGGGTAAAAGTGATTCTCCACTACGATAACATGTAGTTGGCGATAATATATGAAGCGCGGATTGGGAGTTCGGAAGCATGGTGGGATATAGGTCACCAACTTTTTGGGTTCAACTGCTAGCATCTTACCTTCAAACACTGGCGGTATTTCTTCCGCCGCCAATCGCTAGTTTCCGAATGGTAACTTACCGAATGACTTATTTTTTTACCAATATAATTACTCATTTTCAATAACCAAATCACATCACTGTTTTACATGAATTAACTTTTCTTGAATTTCAATTAATTTAATTTTTCAACGGTGGATCCTACATTTAATTCTTCGGAGGAAAATATGGAAATGGATGAACCTTGTATGAAGAAAAGCAAGAAACTTGTTTAGATATTTTGTTCAATTTGATGAAGAGGCAAATGAGTCGAGAAGACGACAAAACTTTATGTAGCAGTTACATTCATGGATCCAAAAGAAGTTTTCGGTAGAAGATGAATGTGGAGAGATCGACATTTTTACCACGACTATATCATGCATGATTATTTTAATCATGGATGTGTGTTTTTTGATGCAGATTTTCAGTGTTGATTCGCATGAACCGCAACTTGACCGAAAGAATTATTGCAGGGCTTTGTTAGGTACATACTCTACTTTATTATCAGTATATGCATGAAATATACGAGAATTTAGTCCCGAATAAAAGATCACTACAACCTCTGACAGGGGCGGAGCTATTAGTGAGGTGGGTGGGACCTTGGACCTGCCTTAATATTGGTAAATCCTTAACCTTTCCCCTTAAAGACCTTGACAAAATATGCTCTCACGTTAAACGGTGATGAAACCCTCGCTTCCTATTGGCCTAGAAAGGCCTTTTCTAATGCGGAAGCTATGGTGAGGACACTTGGCATAACTCTATTGGTTGGAATAATTATAATTTTGTTACACTTTGTTTACATAAGCTACTTAACTGTTCGTTAGTAACGTTGTTGAAAAAAAAGTAGGTAAACAATACTTATGTTACAATTTAAACTTGAATTATTTAGTTACTGTTTACACCTATACTTAGCTGCACTTTAATAAGAGTGGACAAAACCTATGTCGAAATCATTAAATAAAAAGGAAAAAAAAAACGTAAACCTCTTTCACACTTAATACAGGGCTTCCTGTTAAAAAGGAATTCGGTAATTCATCTTAAAAAGTAAATCGGTGATTCCATTAAATTAAGGAAATCGGTGAATCAACCTTTCTTTACTTCTTTAAATAAATTCCCAAACAAATTTTGTTCAAAAATTCTTATTGTTTCTAACGGCAACTTTAAAAAGGAGGAAACATCAATTTCGGGTTTTAATCTGAATCATTTTTTTATATTTTTTTTTGGTCTTCTGGAATGCATTCAAAATTTTCATTATTGCTTTTGGATCGCAGATCTCAAGGTTAGCAATCATGTTATGAAATCTAATTATTTCTTTTCGTTGTCTCTTTAATCAACAACGATATTGATGTTGAGAGAATTGTGAATTTCATGATTGTTATTTCCTATTGATTAAATTGCTAGAGATTTGTGTTTTTTAATTTGATGTTGGGTACTCTATTTGCAGGTTATGTACACCAGCCACGGTGAATCTAATCTTAACTTCGATCCACAACAAGGTAATACTGTTTTTTTATCTCTTTTTTGTTTTTGTTTTTTTTGTCTCATTTGTTTGTTTAGGACTTCAGGGTCTGTTTGTTATTTGTAATTGCTCTTTTTCATGTTTTGAAAGTTAACTCGAGAATCTTAGCTAGAGAATTAAGTGGGTTTGATGGATTTTGTGTTTTTCGTTTCCATACCTTTTCGTGATTCATTACAAGATTTGGGTAATTCAAAGAATAATAGATTGGGTAAATGATTAACAACCATGCTAATTTTGAGATCCTATTGGCTTTAGTGACACTAGTGGAAAATGGAAGTTAAACCACTGCCAAGACAAGAGGTATTATCATCAAAAACGATTGTTTTTCTCAGTTGGAATCTGGGAGTGGTTTTTTCCAAAACGACTGTGTCTCACAGAAGTTGAAATCTTTAAAAATACGACTTTATCTGACAGTCAATTGATAACATTTCCGTTCACAGTGGTTTCTCAAGTTTTAAATTAGAAAATATAAAAGTTAATCGCCATTTTTGAGAAGTGGTTTTATATGGGCTGAACACTTTTTTAAAATCTGATTCATCTGAATCCCAGTCTGACTAGTTTTTCATCTGACTGGTCTAAAATTTGAAATTCATTATAATTTAGAAAATCTGATTCACAACTTATTTCTGACTGGCATAAAATTTGAAATTTACAAAACTGAACTTTAATGCTCATTTGATAACAAAACATTCACCATTCAATCCAAATTCAAAATTTGTTTACAACAGTAACTCGATTACATTAATCTGCAAAAAAAAAAAAGACTAGCAATTAACAACAACAAAAAATGACAGGGAATCTACTCCACACCATCAACTTTTCGGATGTAAAATATCCTATTACCAACTCATGAAGAACTTGAGATCTTGATATAAAACATACACTGTGAACTGGTAGAGGTCTTGGGAGAAAATCCAGAAACTTCACCAATTGATATCCTTACCCAGTAGACTTACCCATCTTCTTGAATTAACCTCGTAATCTTAATCCTTTGTGAGAGCATGAGAATATAAGTGGAATATACCTCCGATGTGCCCAAAGATGTGTCTGGCATTATCTTGATCAATCCATGACAGCACAATCAGACCACACAAAAGAAGAGAGACACCAACTCCGCACAACAGGTAGCGATCAGTTCTAAAAACAAGAAAAAGAAAAGTGAGAAGTCTCATAGAGTAAAAGAAACTATCTTTCAGAGTTGCGACAATAGGTGTTGGCCAAAAGAAATATGATTGAAGAACCTCCGTGACCAACCAATAATGGACTTAACCATCGTAGTATCCACAAGAAATGATTCTAGAATAATGTTGCACTAGCATTAACCACTAGAAATGGTGACTTTTAGAGAATGCTTAATTATTATGTTAATTCTAATGAAAAAAATGTATAATATAAGAACTTACAAGGGATAATCAGGAAAAGCCAAAAAATGATGAGCATATTATACCTGGGGAAATACCAAGCTTGCCCAGTATTTCTTGCTTGACCTGCATCACAAGTTTTAAAAATTCTTGAGAAATTAATATTTTAAAGATATATAAGCTCTTCTCCTAATTAAGGCTGTGTTTGCTACAACAACCTCAAGGTAAAAAGTGAAAGCAACAGAGGTGGAAATAAAGAAGCATAACAATGGTTGTAAATTACCTTCCATCGGTTGTCCACAAATTGAGCTACCTCACGCACTTTGTTTCCTAATTGTATCTTTGATACCTTAGGGAAGCTTTGCTTCAGAGACTCTATCACCTTGCCAATCGATTATGGGCTAGATTGAATAGCTTCCACCTGTGTTCATGAACAAAATTATTATAACCTCTAGTCAGCACCAGTTCACATGCTACCAGATTAATTTCTGCCAACTGGTTATTGACCAGGTTATCTAGGAGATGATGCTTCCAATAAATAGAATAACATATTCTGCAATAAAAAGTGAAAAAATCAACTGATGCTGCACAGGGTCCACAACTGCTCAAAATATTCTCCTTACAATTTCGGGTATGTCCTTGTCTTGTAATACTGATAAAGGTGCTAGAGGAGTTGAAGGTGTAGTTGTGCTGCCCTTTTCATGGAACTGAGCAACCTCTTCATCCTTTTGTTGTGTACTACAATTATCCCTTGGTGTCTGTGACTGTGCGCACCTAGGAAACGATCCAAGCTTGTCCAAAATTTCTTTCTTAACCTGCATAACAAGTTAAGAAATTCCCGAGCATTTTAAAACCATTAAGAATTAGAATGAGTTGTTCTTATGGGTAGGTTTGTGTGCGCTACAACTATCACAAGGCATTGAACAAAATGAAGGTAACACGGGAAATAATATTAAACATAACAATGGTTGTATTTACCTGCCATTTGTTCTCCGCAAATTGAGATACCTCACACACTTTGATTCCTAATTGCTTATTTGATACCGTAGGGAAAATTTGATGGAGAGTCTCTATCACCTTGCTAATTTCTTGTGGGCAAGATTGAATAGCGGACACCTGTGTACATGAGAAAATTATTATAACTTCTGGTCAGCATCAAGTCACAAGTAGATTCTATCATGACGTGGAACTGAACAATGCTAACCGAGAATTATCTTTACACAATTATAGACCGCTTTATATAGAAGCTGATGCTTCCAGAAAATAAAATAACATGCAACAATATTTGAAAACCTCAATTGCCACTTCACAGTGTCAGCAGATGCTCTTAAAATTGTTTGTCTAGCATAAATCTTGTGAAATAACATGTGAGCAGTTCAAACAAGAAAATTCCTTACAATTGTAGGCACCTCCTCTTCCGGTAACATAATCCAGTTATCGCATAGCCATATAATTACATTGATTTGAATTAGCCAAGAACAAAATCTCACTATCCAGCGGCTTCTTCTGCAACGAATCTGTTCAGGGGTAAGTATAAAACGGTTTGCACCTGCAACAAATCATATGTTCAGGGGTAAGTATAAAACGAGCTGCAAGTATTAAACAACTGACGAACAAAAGGAAACAATATATAATTCGTACAAATAATGTGAAACTCCTTTTAGCCCGTAGGTCATATATAATAGGCAAGGTGCTTAGCCTAGTGACAGGAATCACATATATTACCCAGGCCTCAAGGTCATGATCATTTATTGCCTCTGCGAAACTGGTTCACAATTATACATGTTAACCATCATAAAAATGATCAAATGGCAATGCTATAATGCAAAGGGCGAAAAAGGGTTGAAAAAAATAACCCTCCTATTAACTCATTCCAGTACTTTGCATCTGCCTTGAAAAGTCTTTTCGAGACATATAGGAACCCATTTGACTTGTCTGTATCCAATCCGGAAAATTGTGCAGACGCGTCGGCCACGTTGTCACATTTCCTCCAAATCCATTCTCGGGTGGCCGACTGATGCACACATTTGATTCATATACCTGCAAATGCAATATATATACATTTCTAGTAGTGCTAGAAATAATTATTCGCTTGTTATTTTATAATGAAAAACTTAAAGATGGTAAGCAGGGGTCCTAGTGGACATACCAACCTTTGTCTGGGTCTTCGTATAGTGGATATGTGGTTCCATCACGAGTCCAGTTAACTCTACATCTAGATAAATACATCATGTCAAAAGCTTGATTTTGATTCAAGAACTGCCGTATTGCAAACATTGCAATCATAGCTGGGACACCATGCTCAAGAGTAAATTGAATTTGATTTTTATGAACATCTTCAAAATTGTATTCTAGAAACCATCTGCAAACACAAATCAAACTCAACACAATGCCTATCCACTTCAAAAATTCAGTTAAATGATACTGAGAGCTCATCACAAACCTCTGAAATCTGATTCAAGTACTCATTCCCGCCTTCCACCCCCAGGAAACACAAATTTGTCCTTCACTCTTGTGATCCAATTTTGACCTGGTACATTTACAAACCAGACCTGCAAATCGACAAAATTTAATCATTCCATTCCATCTTAAGCTACTAATACATGTAAAAGATCAAATATTTATTACCTCATCTTTAGATTTAGGCTTAGGAATTGGATTTTTATAATCAACAGGAGCAGGAACTAAGCAATTCAATTGATGACTTGAATCAGGACAAGTCTCTCATACTTTTAATCAAGTATACCATCCTCTTAATCTTGTAATATGGTGGTGGGATACCCTCATAAGCTTGAAATCGAAAAACTGTAGTATGGATGATGACGATGAGAAAAGAGAAAACCACCACCATATCAATGATATTTCAGAAGTTGCATCACAATCACCAAGTAAAGTAATTTTGATTTTTTTTCCCTTAAATCCGTGATGAGATAGATCGATTTTTTTCCCACAATAAAATCAAAACCCGGCATTCAAAAACAAAATTAAAAAAAAAACAATGAATCTCAAAACTACAGAAGAACAAGTACTACTTTAAGAGTACCTACAGGATATGCTCGATCTTCACCACTCAAAGCTTCAGTAAAGCAAAACTAGATCCGGGTTTTCAAATGCTAAAAATAGACTCAAACAACAATTTCTTTTCAGATTATCATTATTACGAGCAGGAAAATAGAATTCAATAATCGATTTAGGGGTTTTTCAGATTATCTTTACCACTTCAGAAGGAGAAAAAAATGGTTCACAATTGAGATTGAGAAAAGAAAATGTTTACAGATCGAAGAAATTGTTGAAAACTTGAGATTGAATCTTGGTTTCTCAGAGAGAATAGATTAGAAGAAGAGCGATCTGGGATTTGGTTTATGGTTCTGTTTTCAGAAAAAAAAAAAAAGAGATAGCTGGATGGAGGTGGCTACGGAAAGAAGACCACGTCTCTACCTTGAAAACTGGGACTTAGGAAATATCTTGGTCTCACAGTGGTTTCTAAAATCCATAGGGAAGCCTTGGTTTTTTACTGAAATATCCCTCAATGAAACGACTGTGTCGGAAACTAGCTTCCTTTTTCCTTAGAAAACTATTGTGACTCACAGCTGGTATGGTTACATTAGCCCGTGGAAGTAGTTTTTAGGAATCCCTGAAAGTAGTAAAAAATGAATTTTCCACTAGTGTGATTTAAGCCTTTTGTTCATCCCGGCATTCCAAGGGAAATAATTAACTCACAGTAAAACTAAAGTTCTTAAAAAATTTTATTGGATTTGTTATCTTTAAGCGCTATCCAGGTTATATTAGTACATATTACTCTTACCCGATTGAGTTTAGGAGCAAAATCTATAACTCAGCAGAAAATCTCTAATAGGGTTCAAATCACAAAATATGAGATGAGGGTTTTGTTGGGGGTGAGCTTCTAACATGCTCGCTACCTGATCTTCCTAATGATTATGGTACTCTTGAACCAGTCATTAGTGGAGAAATCGTGCAACTTCATCACCAAAAACATCATCAAACTTATGTAACTAAACACCAATTACATGAAACCATGAAGAAAGGATATTCTCAAATTGTTGTTAAACTGCAAATCTCAATGGTGGTGGTCACATCAATCATTCTATTTTCTAGAAAATCTCATTCCTGTTGATGTAAGTCAGCAATCTTTCCCATCTTTATTATCTCTCTATTGGATTCCTAGATAGGATCATTGCATTGAGTATTTGTTAATATGTTCTTTGAAATGTATTGCGTGAAGGGGTTGGTGAACCTCCAACCGGGGCACTTGGCGAGGTTGTTGATGCTAATTTTGGTTCTTTAGAAGGATTAGTGAAGAAAATCAATGCTTAAGTTGCTACATTACAAGGATCTGGATGGGTGGTGAGTAATTTAGCTTTACAACTGTTTATGTTGGTTTTTAGACAAAGGGTAAAATTGTAAAACCCCGAATAACCTAATGTCACCGGGGACACATTTATTAGAACATTTAATACATGTAGTCAGTAATTAATGGGGGGTATTTTTTCAAAAAAGGGTGACAACGAACAAAACCTTAATTCCACTCTGTGCCAATGGCAAGTCATCCCAGCCACACCTAGCCCAAGCTATATGCCCCATGCCAAATGCACTCTACCTTGGCCCTAGCTATGCTAGTCACACCAACCGCACCAAAGCATGCCAACCATGCTAGATGCACCTCTGTGCCAATGGCAAATCATGCCAGCCACACCAACCGCGCCAACGCATGCCAACCATGCTAGCCGCACCCCTGTGCCAATGGAAAATCATGCCAGCCACACCAATCACGCTAAATCATGCCAACCATGCTAGCCGCACCCCTGTGCCAACGGAAAATCATGCCAGCCACACCAACCGCGCCAAAGCATGCGAACCATTCTAGCTGCAGCTCTCTGCAAATGGTAAATCATGTCATCCACACCAACTGCGCCAAAGCATGCCAACCATGCTAGCCACACCCTTGTGCCAACGCCAAATCATGCCAGCCACACCAAACGCGCCAAAGCATGCTAACCATGCTAGCCGCACCCCTGTGCCAACGGAAAATCATGTCAGACACACACCAACCGCGACAAAGCATGCCAACCATGCTAGGCGCACCCCTGTTCCAACGGAAAATCATGCCAGACACACCAACCACGCCAAAGCATGCCAACCATGCTAGCTGCACCCCTGTGCCAACGACAAATCATGCCATCCACACCAAACGCGCCAAAGCATGCCAACCATGCTAGTCGCACCCCTGTGCCAACTGCAAATCATGCCAACCACATCAACCGCGCCAAAGCATGCCAACCATGCTAGCCGCACCTCTGTGCCAATGGAAAATCATGACAGCCACACCAACCGCGCCAAAGCATGCCAACCATGCTAGCCGCACCCCTGTGCCAACGGCAAATCATGTCAGCCACACCAAACGCGCCAAAGCATGCCAACCATGCTAGACGCACCCCGGTGCCAACACCAAATCATGCCAGCCACACCAACCGCGCCAAATCATGCCAACCATGCTAGCCGCACCTCTGTGCCAATGGAAAATCATGACAGCCACACCAACCGCGCCAAAGCATGCCAACCATGCTAGACGCACCCCTGTGCCATCTTCAAAATGCTCGTCTGAGACTTAAGTGTGAAAACCTAATTAATTATGAGAGGGTGATGGACCGACCATGGAGTCATGGAATTGGCCCTGGGTTTTCCTGTGACCGTCTGAAGGTCACTTCATGAAAAATCCAAAGTGTTTGGAAGTTTTGGACCTAATACCAGCAATTGTGCAAATTAGGTCAAAACTATGAAAATCGATGGGATTGGCCTCCATGATCCGAAGATCTAATCTTGGTTGGTCAAGATAATGTGCTCGTGTTCCTAAGGTGTCCGCGTCTCATTCTTGAGAATTTTGATATTTTCTGGTGCACGTTTGAGCGACCATTTGAGAAAATATGACGAAATTAGAGTTTTTTTTTTTGATAAAACCGTCAAAACTTCATCGGACGAGGGAAAATAATGAAAAGTGAGGGAATTATGAAGTATGGACCGGTCACAGTGATCACGTGACCAACTGTTGGTCGCTTGAGAAACCCCCAAACCCTAATTAACGTCCTTTACTAGAATTGATGTAGAATTCTCATACGGACACGAATTTTGATGGTCTGCCCCTTCATTCCATACGGAAAAGAATTTCCTATCTCCCAACGAGGGAGGTTTTAGGTTTTGAGCTAGTTCGGGAGGTGAAAACAGCCCGAAAGTAAAATTCAGGAAAGATTTAAGGGGCCGGTCCCACGATAAAACGAAGGAGTTTTGTTAAAATGAAGGAGTTTCCATGAGATGAAGGAAACACCATGAGACGATGGAAAATATTTATAAAATAAGGAATTGTGAGACTGGGACGTCGGTGGTCAAAGCACGGTCGTCCAGTCATGACCACGGTCCCGTGGTGTCTCTTCCTTAGTTTTACATATTTTGATGATTTTATGAAGGATTCATGAATTTTGAGAAATTTGATAAATTTAGAGTGTTTTCATGAATTGAAGGAGTTTCCATGAGTTCATGGTCTTTGAAAAATATCAAAATAATAAAATTCGGCCATGTGAGATCATGGAGGCATGACTGACCGGCCATGGCCCAATCCCACGAATTTTAATAAATTTTTAAATAATTTTTGGGTATTTTTTGATGATTTGAAGGAACTTTGAGAAAAATACCATGAAATCAAGGAAAAATAAGATAATTAATAATGAAATAAATAATACAGGGCGTGTGGGACCAGCTAGGGCATGGCCGGCCGGCCAAGGCCCGGTCCCACGAGTTTTCATAATTTTTCTTATTTTATTATTATTTTTGATGATTTAAAGGAATTTTTTGAGGAAAAATACCATGAAATCAAGGAGTTTTTCATGAAATTAGAGAAAAATAATAATAATAAAATAATAAGGACCGTGAGGTGTGGGCCGGCTGGGACCAAGGCATGGTCGGTCGGCCAATGGTCACGCCCCACACACTCTCCTTAATTATTTTTGACGGACTCATAGAAGTACCACGAATCCGAGGAATTTCCTCAAGAAGGAGATTTGATCAAACGAGAGAGTTTTATCAAATCATGAAAAATAATAAAAATGTATTAAAAATATAGAATTAGCGTGGAACTGATCATGACACGATGAGTTGATCGTGTGTCCGTGTCCCAGTGCCTTGGTCAAATATTTTTAATTATTTATTATTTTCTTCCCTATTCTGCATAGGTTCATCGTTTCGTCGTATTTTTGAAATACTCGTCCGTGCAGTGATTGTTAATGCATCAACGTTGAATACACTTGCACCATTTGAAACATGTCTTACTCAGAGGTAGCTCCGATACCCGGACGTTAATTATTTATTACCAATTCATGAAATTTGATGGAGAATAATTCATGAAACGAGTAATAAAATGGATAGGTGTTTACTGTTAATTCATAGGATCAGCTGAAGACTCGACTATGAACTCAGAATGATGAGGTGATCATTTCCATTCCGTGGGATCGTCGTTGATTCGACCAAGGAATCGGAGCAATGATATTGCCATTCCGTGGGATCATCGTTGATTCGACCACGGAATCGGAGCAATGATATTGCCATTCCGTGGGATCGTCGTTGATTCGACCACGGAATCGGAGCAATGATATTGCCATTCCGTGGGATCGTCGTTGATTCGACCACGGAATCGGAGCAATGATATTTCCATTCCGTGGGATCGTCGTTGATTCGACCACGGAATCGGAGCAATGATATTTCCATTACGTGGGATCGTCGTTGATTCGACCACGGAATTGGAGCAATCTTATTGCCATTCTGTGGGATCGTCGTTGATTCGACCACGGAATCGGAGCAATGAAGGGATAATTAACCTCATGGGTCTATGCCTAGCAGAATAAACTGACTACGATAGGAGCATTAATTATCCTGACATGACTTGCCGTTAAGCCATATCCTTTATATAGTCCGGTTAAACTCGTTGTTTGTTCCTGAAGACGATGTTTCCCCGTAGAGCCGTCCATCCCGTGAATCTATATATAAATGACTGAAAGTATTCAGTATTCATGAGATTATGCCGTTGTCTAGACGTTGACTTCATATCTACATGTACTCTGAGAGAAAGCACTCTCCGTTGAGAATTCGATGAGAGACTCGTGTCTCAATACTCACATGCGATTGCTGAACCGACGGTCCGTACAATCATGAGTTTACGATTTTAGACCTTGTTGAAAATCCACCATCTACACCTTCCGGCTGTTTATTAGCCGGCAAGGTCTTAAAAAAATACCCTGCCGGCTGTGTATTAGCCGGCATGGTCTTCATAAAATACCCTGCCGGCTGTATAAAAATTTATAGTCGCCATGGCTATTATAAAAATTCGGCAAGATATGCATGTTACGACCTTGCCGGCTGTATTGGTCGGCAGGGTCTTCAAAAAATACCCTGCCGGCTATTGAATTATTTTTACAGTGGCCATGGCTATTATGAAAAGTCGGCAAGATATGCATGTTACGTCCTTGCTGGCTAAAAACACAGAAATCACAATTTTCGATTTCTAACCTAATATAACAGTCAAATCACACAACACAATGATGGGTTTGAGTTTAAACATCATTTATAGTCTTCTTTTCGCCCGTAGAATCGACAATGTTTTTGGAAAATCAATGTTGAAATTTTTTATATGGTTATGGTTGATGAAAGATGTAAATGAAGAAGAAGAAAAGATTACGAGTTGTTTAGTTTTTTAATTTTAGTGTTAATGAAATTAAGAAATGGGTTTAGTTTAATATTTAATTAGTTCAACGGTATTAAAGTAAAATCACTCTTTTTAATAATGACACATCATGTCCCCTTGAAATTGGGTATACTCAATCAAGCCAGGTAAAAATAAGCCAAATTGAAAAAGTGAAACTAATTATGATATTTAGACAAGTCAAAACAAGACAAATAACATGTAAGGCTGATATAGACATCTATAGCAGACTTCTGTTTGAAACTAAAACTCATTCGTAGTTGCGTTATCATTTGAATTAGTTTTGGGTTGAAAGCAAAAAAGAAAAGAAAAAATTAAACATCTGTAGTTTCCAAATATGGATAGAATGTAGTAGTCGTGCATTGAATAAACAGAAACCTTACCTTTGTATGAATCGAAAACATGCCAACCACAATAAATTACATATCATTGGTGAAATCAAAGAAATTTTGAAGGAAAGAAACCAAATGAGTACATGCGAATCCAAATTAACAAACCCTGGCATCCTTGGCAGCCTGCATCCTACTTATAATTTCCATTACTCTTTTTCACCCCAGACGCATCCTTGGTTACCTTTCCATTCTTTCCATTTTCCCCAATTGATGCACCTGCATTAACATTTGCCACGCCGGGGACCTCTCCTTCAGCTTTTGCTCCGGTAGTTACCTTGCCTTTTTCCAAGTCCACCTTAGCTTCTGAGCTTCGTTTCACCGTTGCCACTCCATTTGCGATTTCTACACATGTTCATATTGTTGGAATTAATTACAATAATCGAATGCAAATGGGAAATAATACTTAGATTACACTGAAAGTAGTAACAAATAACTCAATAAACTTAGTAGAGGCACGTATGAGATACGCTGAGCTAAAGGTAATATTGCCTGCTACTCCTCTGAGATGCTATAGCAATTTACAAATTACCTCCAGGATACAACTACTGTTAGTTCTCCTCTATGTGTAGCATACACAGAGAGAACCCTTAGAACTTGGCAGCAAAAATGATAAAACAAAACACAAATCGAAACTACAACCAGTTTCTGATAAATATAAAAACTAATTTATGTTTCTGTAAACTAATTTCTGTTAAACAAAGTTTCAAAACTAATTTACGTAAACAAAGAAGTAGTTATACAAAATTATGTTTCGTAAACTACAACTTGTTTAAGATAAGAACTCGATTTTTTGTTTCGTAAACTTAAAAAAATTGTTTCGAAAGCATAAGTAAAGAATAAGAATTTCAGAAGAGAAGAGTTCTGAAAGGTATGGTTTACAAATGAAGTTTACAACTCGTATTTATAGCAAGAAAATGTTCGAACGTTGGAAGAGAATCCAAAGCACGACAGACTGTCCGTGATTCACGCATCTCGAACGTTGCAAAAGTAAGGTAAAAAATCGCGTTAAAAGAAAAGTGCACACGCATTCAAAATTTTCGAGATTCTTCTCGAGGAAAACAGTGTGTACAGGTGTCAAGAAAACCGTGTGACACGCGTGAAAGAAGATGCTTCTCGAGGCTGTCGGATATCCAAAACCGAGAAGGCAAAGAATAAAATTCTTTACATGTGTGGGAGAAGCGTGTGGTAAATTTCAGTAAAAAGAAAGGATGGGTCGGATACACCCACGCCCACGCCCACGCCCACGCCCACGCCCACGCCCACGCCCACGCCGAGCCGAGCGAGCGTGCGTGCTTCTGTGCGAAGCACCGCGCGAACGGGAAAGGCAATAAGAAATGCAATAAGGTTTAGGCAACCTTGCCATAATCTAGGGCTTTCCCCATACACAAAGGTCTAAAGACCCAAAGGGCCATACCCTTAAGGCTAAACCAATGCTATTTAAGTCTAAAACTCTTAGTGTTTTAGTCTATATGGGACTAATGTTTTATTCATTCACATGAAAAAACATCTAGGGAGCAATAGGTCTTGGGATCAAAACATGGTCCATGCATTTTTTGATTAAAACAAAACATTGTTTTTTCTAACAATCCCCCACATGAATAATAAAACATGTCGATAAAACACGATAAAACATAAGGCAACAAAATAGGCTAAGGTGTCCCAAAGATTGAACCTTAACTTAGTGAGAGGTTACCTGAACTGCTTGTTGATACGGTGAACGCAATGTCTTGAACCGCCAACAAAGAATGCCATTCAGAAATAACAGCCACACTTGATGCCTCAACCGAAGAAAACAGCTGCCAAGCTCTTGCGGTTGTGCCCATTTTGGCCATGGGCTAAAATCCCGGACTTAATGAATGTCTCTAGAGAATCAGCTCATATTCTCATAGGAAGCGGCCACACTTCCAACATCCACAAAGGTGAGTCCATAAAGAGTGTCCTGCCACACCCCGCTTTAATCAAAGCCATGGTACCCATTAAGATCGCAAAAGATCATCCTTAATTTCTGCAGGCAGCACTATCGCACGATTACACCATAGGGAGGGACAAAGATAGTGCTTTCTCAATATCACCATAAATTAGTTGTCTCATTGAACCTTGATCTTGGAAATCCAATCACAAGGTTGAGTATCCTTCATGGTGATTTATTCAATGAGCTTAAGTCCCATCCCCTTCGATGTAAATTTAACTTTCTCTCTGGTTAAGCCTTTTGTCAAAGGATCTGCAAGATTATCTTTGGATTTTACAAAGTCTATCGAGATAATACCAGTAGAGAGTAGTTGTTTCACCGTCTTATGTCTTCTTCGTATATGTATAGACTTCCTGTTGTATACATTGTTCTTTGCACAACCAAAAGCAGCTTCACTGTCACAGTGGATGGAAATTGAAGACACGAGGCTTGGGCCAGTGGAATTCCTCCCAGGAAACATCGCATCCATTCAGCTTCCTCTCCAGCTTTTTCCAAGGCTATAAACTCAGACTCCATAGTGGATTTAGCTATACATGTCTGTTTGGTAGACTTCCATGAGACAGACGCACCTCCAAGCAAGAAGATGTACCCACTAGTAGATTTTCACTCTTCTGAGTCTGATATCCAGTTGGCATCACAATACCCTTCCAGTACAGCAGGATACTTCCCAAAACTTAAGCAATAGTTTGAGGTCCCTCTCAGGTAACGTAAAACTCAAGAGAGCATTCCAGGTGATCCTGCCCCTGGTTTGCAAGTATACCGCTTAATCTACTCACGAGTAAGCAATATCGGTCTTGTACAGTTCATAAGATACATAAGACTACCAATAATGCGAGAATACTCAAGTTGATCAATACCCTCACCCTTGTTCTTTTTCAATTTACAAGTGGGATCAAATGGAGTAGACGCAGGTTTAGCATTTTCATAATTAAATCTCTTTAATACGGTTTCAGCATAATGAGATTGACTAAGACTATATCCATCAGACGTCTTTCTGATTTTCATCCCTAAGATTACATCAGTAGGGCCTAAGTCTTTCATGTCAAAATTATCTCTAAGCATGCTTTTAATGGTATTAATAATATCAAGGTTCTTTTTAATATGAGCATATCATCAACATATAGGCAAACAATAACATGAGAATCATACACAGATTTAATGTAAACACATTTATCAGATTCATTAACCTTGAAACCATTAGTTATCATAACATGATCAAATTTTTCATGCCACTGTTTAGGTGCTTGTTTTAAACCGTAAAGAGATTTGTTTAACTTGCATACTTTGTTTTCATAACCTTTTACTATAAATCCTTCAGGTTGATCCATATAAATTTCTTCATTCAATTCACCATATAGAAAAGCAGTTTTAACATCCATCTGATGTATATGCAAATCATAAATTGAAGCAATAGCAATCAACATTCTAATCGAGGTGATTCTAGAGACTGGTGAATATGTATCAAAGAAATCTACTCCTTCCTGTTGTCTATAGCCTTTAGCTACCAACCTAGCTTTATATTTATCTATAGTTCCATCTGTTCTAAGTTTCCTTTTGAACACCCATTTGCAACCTATGGATTTACTTCCAGGAGGCAAGTCTGCAAGCTCCCAAGTTTCATTTTGCTGAATGGACTCCCATTCATTTAATGAAGCTTCTTCCCAGAAAGGAGCTTCTGGAGAAGTCATAGCTTCCTTATAGGTTTGGGGTTCAGACTCCACCGTAAGAGTCAAAAAATCAGGGCCAAAACTTGTTTCAGTTCTAACCCTATTACTTCTTCTTGGTTCAATCTCATACTCCAAAGTTGGAGTTTGACTAGTCGATGGAACATCCAGGAGATCATCATGGACCTTTTTACGAGGTCCAGACCTTAAAGGAAATATGTGTTCATAAAACACAGCATCTCTTGATTCCATTATGGTGTTAAGACCAATGTTATTGTGGTCAGAACTGATGACCATAAACCTGTGAGCATTTGTATGCTCAAGATATCCTATGAAAACACAGTCAATTGTTTTAGGACCTATTTTAGTTTTCTTGGGATGAGGAATGGCCACCTTGGCCAAACACCCCCACACTTTAAAGTATGCATAGGAAGGTTGTTTACCATTCCACAATTCGTAGGGAGTTTTATCTGATTT
Source organism: Papaver bracteatum (assembly GCA_023529315.1). Lineage (NCBI taxonomy): Eukaryota > Viridiplantae > Streptophyta > Magnoliopsida > Ranunculales > Papaveraceae > Papaver > Papaver bracteatum. The sequence goes on along the minus strand of JAJJWX010002732.1, from coordinate 352,856 downwards.
TTTAAATGGAACTCGGTTCAAAATATAGCATGCCGAGAGGATAGCTTCCCCCACAAGTTCGAAGATAACCCTCGAACTTGTTAACATAGCATTTACCATATCTATGAGTGTTCTATTTTTCTTTCGGCTACACCATTCGATTCAGGTGAATATGGTGCAGTGGTTTCATGAATGATTCCATTATTTTTACAAAACTCTCCTATTGGTATCACATACTCACCGCCACGGTCAGACCTAAGAGTTTTAATCTTAACTCCTTTTTGGTTTTCTACTTCAAGTTTATAAAACTTGAAAGCCTCTAAGGCCTCATCTTTACTTCTAAGAAGATGAACCTGACAGTATCGTGAGTAATCATCTATGAAAGTGATATACCATTTTCTACCACCTCTTGTTGGTGTTGATTTCAAGTCTCCTAAATCCGAGTGTATTAATTCCAAAGGAACTGTTCTACGTTCAACACTTTTATTAAATGGTTTTCTTGCATATTTAGATTCAACACAGATTTCACATCTTTGTTTTTTATCAAAGTTTATTTTTGGTATGCAACCTAAATTAGCAAGTCTTTCTAGCGATTTGAAATTAACATGCCCAAGTCTATCATGCCAAACATGTGAGGAGTCACAAACATAAACAGAAGAAGATGCATTAACATTCAATTTCAAATCAGATACACTAAGCTTAATCATGTTATCGGTAACATAACCTTTTCCTACGAATTCACCATGCTTAGAAATCACAACAGTATTGGACTCAGCAACAATTTTAAAACCTTTTCCTAGCAAGATGGTTTCTGAGATGAGATTTTTGCATATGTCTGGGACGTAGAATACGTCATTCAATGCGAGAGTTTTCCTGAAGTTAGCTTCAGTTCGACCTTGCCTTTCCCCACCACTTTCGCGGTGGAAGAATTTCCCATGAACAATTTCTCATCATCTCCTACTATGGCATAGGAGGAGAAAGCATTTCTGAATTTACAGACATGCTTGGTGGCTCCAGAATCAAGCCACCAAGTCTCTCACATTAGTCATACTAGAGACAAGGTCGACTTCGACACCATGCCAGTGAAATATCCAGAGTCCTCTACTATGTTTGCCTTATTTTTCTGTTTTGGATCATATTTGATCCTTTTAGGGGCCTTACAGTCTTTAGCCATATGTCCAGGTTTACCACAATTAAAACAGTCGCCTTTGATGGTGTGCTTAGTGACACCACCTCTAGGCTTAAAATTGTTACCTATGGGTTTTCGACGTCTATTACCCCTATTACCCATTTTGTTTGGATTCTCCAGGAGTTTTCTTTGAAGCGACTTTATCGTCCAAAACATGAGCTTTGTTGGACATGTTTTTGCTCAACATCATGCTCTTGTCCTTGCTGCACATCAGCTCCTCAACCTGGATCTTTTTCCAAGCTCCACCATGGTGATTTCACGAGTCTTGTGTCGCACCTCCTCTTGTATTCGCTCCATGAGGGTGGAAGCTTTTCAATCACAGCCGATACTTGTAGAGCTTCATCAAAAGTCATGCCTTCAACAAGAATCTCGCTTGATGAGGAGTTGAAGTTAAAACTGTTCCACCACATACTTTTCGTCAGTCATGTTGTATTCTAAGAACTTAGCCATCAAGAACTTCTTACTTCCAGCGACTTCAAAGATGATATTTTTCTTCTAGAGCTTCCCATAAATCAAAAGCATTAAAATCTTCTTTTGCATTATAGAAGTCATACAAGGAGTCATCAAGACAGTTAAGAATATGATTCTTGCACAAATAATTCTTCCTATTCCACTTGTCCAATTTATCTTCATTACCACGGCGATGAAGTTTTCTCGAGGGTTTTTCTAAAGCATATCCATCTAACCTTTGGTCGTTTAGGAAGAATAGCATTTTAGACTGCCATCTCTTAAAGTCCTTACCACTGAACTTTGGTGGTTTTTCTAAGTATTCTTTCCCATGTTCTTACAACAAAGAATATTACAGTATTACAATATTACAATAAGGCACAATATTACCTTTAGATTGTTGGAATTAATTACAATAATCGAATGCAAATGGGAAATAATACTTAGATTACACTGAAAGTAGTAACAAATAACTCAATAAACTTAGTAGAGGCACGTATGAGATACTCTGAGCTAAAGGTAATATTGCCTGCTACTCCTCTGAGATGCTATAGCAATTTACAAATTACCTCCAGGATACAACTACTGTTAGTTCTCCTCTATGTGTAGCATACACAGAGAGAACCCTTAGAACTTGGCAAAGAAAAAATGATAAAACAAAACACAAATCGAAACTACAACCAGTTTTAAAGTAAATATAAAAACTAATTTATGTTTCTGTAAACTAATTTCTGTTAAACAAAGTTTCTGTAAACTAATTTCTGTAAACAAAGAAGTAGTTATACAAAATTATGTTTATGTAAACTACAACTTGTTTAAGATAAGAACTCGATTTTTTGTTTTATGTAAACTTAAAAAAAATTGTTTCTGAAAGCATAAGTAAAGAATAAGAATTTCAAGAGAAGAGTTCTGAAAGGTATGGTTTACAAATGAAGTTTACAACTCGTATTTATAGCAAGAAAATGTTCGAACGTTGGAAGAGAATCCAAAGCACGACGATCGTCCGTGATTCACGCATCTCGAACGTTGCAAAAGTAAGGTAAAAAATCGCGTTAAAAGAACAAAGTGCACACGCATTCAAAATTTTCGAGATTCTTCTCGAGGAAAACAAAGTGTGTACAGGTGTCAAGAAAACCGTGTGACACGCGTGAAAGAAGATGCTTCTCGAGGTCATCGGATATCCAAAACCGAGAAGGCAAAGAATAAAATTCTTTACATGTGTGGGAGAAGCGTGTGGTAAATTTCAGTAAAAGAAAGGATGGGTCGGATACGCCCACGCCCGAGCCGAGCGAGCGTGCGTGCTTCGTGCGAAGCACCGCGAACGGGAAAGGCAATAAGAAATGCAATAAGGTTTAGGCAACCTTGCCATAATCTAGGGCTTTCCCCATACACAAAGGTCTAAAGACCCAAAGGGCCATACCCTTAAGGCTAAATCAATGCTATTTAAGTCTAAAACTCTTAGTGTTTTAGTCTATATGGGACTAATGTTTTATTCATTCACATGAAAAAACATCTAGGGAGCAATAGGTCTTGGGATCAAAACATGGTCCATGCATTTTTTGATTAAAACAAAACATTGTTTTTTCTAACACATATTTTGGACCCTGGGAAATCTCACGTTTCTTCAAGTTCACACCTACACCCCACCATCATTTACACGGGCTAACCCATTCACTGCAGTAAGTCCTACAATCCCACTCCTTTTTACCTTACCTTACCGTCCGGTAAGTTTGTTTCTGTTTTACCATCTTTTACTAAGGTTGCTAATCCACCTGGGGCATTCAATTCAATTGGCTCTTTCGGTAACATTTTAGTAAGCTTTGAAACCCCTAGCGCCATATCTGTGATATTTTGTGCAACAAGTAGTTACATTAGTTACATTTATGAAATTATAGAGGGGGGATCTGTTAATAATGTCATTCACCTACTATTTCATAATACGAACTTCATAATCCAACGTGAGGCTGGTTTTTTGTTTGCAAGAGAATTTTTATTTGTGTATAATTTAGAAAGTCGGGGGAATCAAAACCTTAAGGTCAGGCCAAAGACAAACGAATCAAAGTCGTAAAATTATTAATATTCGTTAGGTAGAGAACATATAATTGGAGCACTAATAATTGAACTAATTAGGTTTTCCTTCACTGTCACACTGAACCGATCGTCGATCAGATAGTATATATTTGTTAACTCTGTTGTTATCATGTTGCCTTCGCTGGTGCCTGGAGGTTAAGTATATACAATATACCAAATTGCAATATTACCTGACCATTAATGCATATAATATATTATTTTTCGGATTACTAGCCGACAGTTGATTGACGTTTGTCTAATTATTATTACGTTTTCCATATAAAAACAAAAAGACTTGGGAGAATTAATATATCTCAGGTCAAGTGCCAACAACCCCATCTTAGGTTATAAGTAGCTATGGTTTGGTACTTTGGTTATGCAAACAAACCATATAATTACCAGAGTCAGATAAATAATTTCAAACGGCCGAAACTCATTAATCGATATGATGAGCTGTGGAAGTCCACCTATAGTTGTGCCTTCAGTATATGAGTTGGTCAAAGAAAAGATCACTGAAATCCCAGATCGATACATCCGCACTAGTGATCTTGATCACACTGACGACTCCACAGCTAAGTACAATATACCTGTTGATCACAGTGACGACTCCATAGCTAAGTACAATATACCTGTTATCGACGTAGAAGGCCTACTTTCTGGTGAATCAGTATCAGCAGATTCTGAATTGGAGAATCTTCATTCTGCTTGCCAGCACTGGGGCTTCTTTCTGGCAAGTCTTAAGAAAATTGATTTGGACATACAACTACGTACACGCCACATATACTAAATTAAGCCTTGCTAATTTTGTGTTCTGGCACTTGGTTACCCAGTCTTATTTTTAGGTACTTGACCGTTATTTTACCTTGTTGACTTGGATGTCCTTCTTGATATTAACTGTGTACAAGTACAACATATGAATGATTTTCTCAAATTATGTTTTGTTCTGTCTCTAGGTGGTAAACCATGGAATTAGCTCTTTAGTCACTGAGAAACTAAAGTCGGAAATACAGAATTTCTTTGAACTTCCAGTAGAGGAGAAAAGGAAACTATGCCAGGAACCAGGAAATACCGAGGGATTTGGGCAACACTTTGTGGTTTCAGATGACCAGAAACTTGATTGGTCAGACATGTTTTACATAACATCCCTACCAACTAAATTGAGAAAGCCTCATTTATTTGCCGGGATACCTCTATTACTAAGGTATACACATAAACTCCTCAATAATCGCAGTTTAACTTTTTGCTAAGGACACTCGTGTATGTGCTTCTCTGTTAACCTTAAGTGATCTATGCAGGGAGGCGTTGGAAGCTTACTCCTTGGGATTAAAAAACCTAAACATGATTCTACTAGGAAAAATGGCTAAAGCTCTAAAGATGGAATCTGATGAGATGGAGGAGTTATTTAATGATTGTTCACAGAGAATGAAACTGAGTTACTATCCTCCCTGTCCTAAGTCACAGAAGGTCTTAGGTATGTCACCTCATTCAGATGCTGCTGCTTTGTCGATTGTCCTTCAGCTCAACGAAACAGAAGGCCTTCAGATTCGTAAAGATGGAAAATGGATTCCTGTAAAACCCATCCGTGGTGCACTAGTAGTCAATATTGGAGACATGATTGAGGTAACACAATACTGTAACAAATTTCTTTACACACTTTCCACCTTTTATTGCATTAACCTGACAACAAAATATGCATTAATTCAAATATTTGAAAGAGATAATAGTAGTACTTGTTTGGCAGATTCTAAGCAATGGTACCTATCCAAGTATCGAGCACAGAGTAATGGTGAACCCAACAATAGAGAGGCTTTCAATTGCCACATTCCATTCAATTAATCCAGATGCAGAATTTGGCCCAGCACTTAGCTTGCTCAATCCTCCATGTAAACCAGCTTTGTTCCGAAGAGAGACTGTGGAGAAATATTATCAAAACTTCTTTGCTTTAAAACTTAATGGGAAGACAAATAACCTAGATTTCATGAGGGTTGATCACTCCAGTTGATTGTTTTCAGGGTATTGGTATCGGCACTGGTTACAATCTTTTTCTGTGTTGGTTTGGCTATTTTAAGTTTAACCCATGAATAAAAAGTTGTAGAAATTGGGACTCAAAAGCAAAAGCTTACTATCATTACTTGGCCGCACTTTGAGGCATGAATTGGTATCCCACAACTCCCAACAAATAGTCCACCCTTTACATATAATGATGAGTGAAGGGTCTACTCCAACTCAAAATTACACCAGGCTGTAAACTATGCTGCCATTTCAATGAAAAGCCAAAACCTGGTTTCGCGTGTCAATGAAAACGAGCCAATGTTTTATGTGATCGACCTATCTAGTTAAGTGGAAAAACACTTCGAGCCACGGATAACAAATTATGGGTTTTGGTTGAGATTGTCTGTTGGGGATTTTGACAAACTACACCCTATGGGGTTTGTATTTCCTAAACTACACCCGTTATTTGCTTAATTGATAAACTACACCCACTTTCACTTTTCCATCCGTTTTTTCAATAAAACGGTTAACAGCCGTTATGTGTACAGCTGTCAGTAAGTCAAAATGTCCAATAAACCCTTAACTGTCGGGTAACTGTACAAACTCGGGTCGAGTTCAACTGAGTTATCCACCTAGTCGACTCGGGCTTCATAAAATGACCTGCAACAATATAAGCTTACGTGGCTTCATCTTATGCGTTCAATTGAACGGAAACGATTGCATCCCTACTTCATCTTTCTCACTACTATAAGACCCAGTGATGAAACCTAATTCCTTTCTTCAAGCCTGTTTTTTCCAAAACCTACAGAAACCAATGTTTTTTAACATTCAATAACACACAAATCCATGAGTAGAAGTCAAAAAGACTCAGCAAGTAGCAGCAATAGAAAAAACAAGGAGAAAGAAATCATGACAGAATGTTCAATATGTGAACAAGGCACTCATGAGACAAAAATTTGTCCATAGTTGTATACAAGGTGCAAACATGTACCTTGTAATGGTATTAGACAGATACTTCAATCCACCACACCTGATACTAATGGAAAAATGTTTTTGAAGTGCTCAAATGTTACCTGCACATATTTTAAATGGCTTGATGAAGCCATAGATCCTGTAAAAAGCTTGATGTTGAAGTTGTCCACTGCAAGATGGGAGTTGTTCTGCTTGTGGGAAAGCACATGTGATGAAATATTGTCCACTGCACAACCAACCATGCTTCAAAACACACTGCAAAGGAAAACTGAATCTTTCACTAAGAAAGAATGAACACAACAAAGACATTGCTTACCTTAAGTGCAATGTCTGTCAAGCATTTATATGGGTTTCAGATGCTGTTTTTACTGCTGCAAAAAACAAAGTTATGAATCTGCAAACACTATGTAAGGAACTTGAAAAAATTCATATGTAATCTCATCTGCAAACAAGTTATGTAACATTGAAGTAGTTCAATTAAAGGAAAAGAAGTTCAACCCAAAATAAAGATATAATTTTCTAAGATTCTAGATTTTGTCTAAAGCAGAATCAATATTACAATCCATAAGCAAAAAACATAAACATCAACTAAATCAATTCTTCTTGCTCTTCTTAGCCTTCCCCATTGGTTGAACAATTTGTGTGATAGATTGTTGAACACATCCAAATTGTGGATGAGTAACAGTTTGTGACACAATTTGTGAAATCTTTCTCTTGGACCCAGCTGCTCCAAAATCACCATTCTTCTTCATGCTTTTTGATTTACCCCTAGAAGTACTTGGTTGTGATGGATCTGTGCAAGTAAAATCAGTAGCATCAACTTGAGTTCTTGGCATATATCCTTTAGGATTCTTTCCAACTTCACCTCCTTTGCAAGTTGATTTGTTGTGGCCTATTTTTTTGCACCTGGTACATCTTCTAAGTTTCACTTCAACCACAGGTTCATCATAAGCCCTTCTTCTTTTGGATTTAGGCCTTCCTGCAGATCTGCTTGAGAGGGGATTATTGAGCTCCATTTCTTACTGGAGAGAGAAGGGAAATAAACAAGATAAGATACTTTTTGTAAATGAAACCCTAAAGGAATATATTCCATATTTGTTAACTTCACTTCATCCAATAAAGGTGAGAATATAATGGAGGTTACCTTCACCCAGTCTTTTGGGTCATCCAAAGGGTGTATAGTTGGTGCATATGTGGCCTTATATGATTTAACTCTATAATAATGGCTGCAGTACCTGCACAACACCAAAAAATGAAGTGAATGCATCAAGTTAGTACAGAAAAAGTTAAGAAAAAAAAGACAAAATAATGCAATTGTACCAAAAAATGAAGTGAATGTATCTCCTTAGTACAGAAAGTTTTAAGAAAAAAATGACAAAATATACTTACTTAGGCCAATCAGCTCTAATCTTCTTCAATGCGCCTACTACATGTTGACAGGGGAACCCCCTCATCTTCCACTGCAGACAACTACATTGCAATTCAACCACATCAACCGTAAACATAGTAGTTGTATCCCTGTTGGTGACTTCAAAAATCTTACCTGCCACTGCACAAACTGTCTTAAATTTTCCCACTAATTTAAGCATCTTCTTAATCAACTCAACTGCCTTAGGAACCAAGTCCCCATCTTTCCACCCTGCTGACTCAGTCCTCCTATTATAAAAACAACCCATAACCAACTGTGCATACATCATGCCCAACTTACAAATAGGTTTATCCCTTAATTTATATATCATGGAGTTAAAGGATTCTGAAAAATTGTTGTTCAAATGTTCACATTTACTTGTGTTATCAAAGAATGCCCTTGAACATGAAGCAGGATCTTCTCTCATAAGATACAAATAAGCTTTCTCATTTGCAGCCTTTAAAAGTGCCATGTTTTCCTTCAAAAAACATAACTAAGTCTTAAAAAATGGTACAACTGATGAACAATACACTAGTTAACAAAGATAACTTACAAAAAAATATGAAGGGGTAGTTGGGATAACTTACAAAAAAAATGTTTTTTCTTATAACACCTTGCTGCATTTCATAAGTGAGATTGAAGTTCAAAGCCTTTGAAATACTTTTTGAAATTCTTACCTAAGTGTCTGCCAATACAACAAAACAGATAGTGTTTGTGAGAAAACTTACACTATATAATTAAAAGGGACAAACAAGTAAAAATGTAGAGATTATTACCTATAGCAATATCTGTGAGGAGCTTTACCAAATACAGCAGGCACAACTTCATGCAATCCTTTCTGCCGATCAGAAATGAATGTAACTGGTACATCAAGACTTTTGATAAAGGGAGCCAAGTGGGTTAGAAATAGAGTCCAGTTCTCTATAGTCTCGCTTCGGCAAACCATTATCCCTAAAGGTACCAACCTATTTTGTGCATCTAGTCCAGTTGTAGCCATTAGCACACCACCAAATTTACCAGTAAGATGGAAAGCATCTAACCCAATTACACGCCTACATCCATCCTTAAAGCCTTGTAGTGCTCCTGCAAAACTGATCGTCATACTTTCAAAAACCTTATCAGATTTTGCATATGTGTACATGCGCACAGATCCATCATTAGTTTTAGTGACCATATTGCAAAAAGTAGGTACAAGCTTAAAACTATCTTCATAGTTCCCATACAAAGCTTCAAGAACCAAGTTTCTAGCTTTCCAAGATGTATGATATGAGATGTTGACATTAGTTTCTTCTAAAAAGTCTTCAACTATTTGATATGGCTTAGGAATAACTTCAAATGCAGTGGTCTTCAGTCTGTCCAACACCCACTTACAAACATAATGCTTATGTGCAGATCTGTTATACATTTCTGGATCACCTATACATGTATCTATATGATTTAGCTCCAAACTAGTAATTGTCCAGTTACCATTCTTCTTCCCCTTTGAACAGTACACAAACCATGGAAAACTAAACTCATCCTTGAATCTACATATAACCTTCACTCTCTTAGAATCAGTAAGTCTCATCGTATACTGGCACTCATTTAGCACACAAAAAGCTCTTAAATGCCTTTTAAAGGCTCTCTTGCTAGAAAAAGTGGTTCCAAGAGCCATAGTACTTGGATCAATAGTGGGTATGTCTTCATATTCAGGGAACATTGGTTATTCTTCTTCTTTATCAAAGTGCTTTTTGTAGTCGATTTTCCATGCTTCAAAGCAATCAGGTTTTGGTTGAACATGATTATCTTTAAGTTCATCACCCTCTTCATCATCTTCTTCATCACTAACATCTTCTTCCCCTTTATACACTTTACCAAACTCAGCAACATAATCTCTATCATTATCTTCATCACTATCAAACAACACAGGAGGTTCCATTTCCTCCACAGGGTGACAATCATCAACGTCCACATTCTCTTCTTGAATAACATAATCATCATCCATCATTATATCTTCATCAATTTGGTCATTATTTACGACACTTAACCAATAATCCCCATTAAAGGTTTCCCCACCTTCATCTTTAACTACTGGTGATTGTTGACTGTTACACCCTTTATTCAACAAGTTATCACCAACACTGGCCTGACTCAAACTTGAACATACATTATTACTTGCAACCTGATTCAACAAATCCATAAAACCCAATTTTCTGTTCACTTGTTTAGCGCCCATTTGTTCATCTAATATCCTCCTTTTATCAGCTAGTCTAGGTGATCTTCTAACACTAACAGGGACATATTCCACTTGTTCAGCACCAGTTTGTTCATTTAACATCTTCATTTTATCTTCAAGTCTAGGAGATCTCCTAACAACCACACTCTTTACACAATCAACTATTTTCTTCTTTGGTGTGACTATTACCTTCTTCATCTTAACTGCATCATACTCTTGTTCAGGGTTAATGATAGAAGCTTCAAGTTCAATGAAACCCTTACCATTAGGTTCATCCTCATTCCAAAACCTATCAAAATCCTCATCATTCAACAAAATTACTGGCACATTTGGGTCATCACCATTCATCCACAAAAAATCAACCCTTTGTCTATTACCAAGCTTGTACCTAGTATGCACCATTTCCTCAAATAGCTTTAGATGAATTAACTCCCTAAAAATGTTGCTGAAAGACAAACTGAACTCTGTACCCAAAAAAGGAATACTTATGTCCCTAAAAGGAACATACCCCCACCGCATAAAAATCAACAAAAATCAATTAATAATCTAATATATCAACAAAAAACAATCAATTATACTTTCCAACAGAAATCAATTACAATTTCAGAATGTTCAATCTGATGTTTCACAAAAATCAATTACAAACCCTAATTTCGGAACGTAAATAAGAAACCACAATCAATTCATTATTCAAAATTCAAAATTACATAAACAATTTCAAAATCCCTAAAGCCTAATCAATGAAAAATTAGGGTTTACAGACCCTAATTTCGAAAATTCAATAAAAACGGGAAATCATATGGGTTCATCAAATATTCATAGGGGTTCATCAAATTCTCTCATCAAATCGCCATGTGAGTAATCAAAATCACACAAAAATAAAATACGAAATGAGGGTTTGAAAAACCTACCTCTGTTTCATCTTGTTTTTCCCTTTTGATCTCTTCATCGCGTCGAACTTCTTCTGATGTTCTTATGTTGCTCGATCTATAATCTCTTTAGTGCAAATATGATGTAACTCTACTTGAAAATCTGATGTTTCTCTGAAAAGATGGAACATAACGAGACAGAGAGGGAAGAAATGAAACCCTCGGTTCTTTCCGCCCGTTTTATCACTCAAAAGGATAAAATTGGTATTTCGCTAGTATGTTTACATCTCTACCGTTGATTAAATTAGTTGATGAACCGTCAGATCATTTGATGGTGGGACTCAACAGAAAACGTTAAAGTGGGTGTAGTTTATCAATTAGACAAATAATGGGTGTAGTTTAGGAAATGCAAACCCCATAGGGTGTAGTTTGTCAAAATTCCCTTGAAATATTTAGAAAGTGCTTCCGATGTGCAGAGGTGCATGCTAATCTGGACGAAAACCATTCAACCCTGATTTAATATCTGCGAAATGTAACATTTGACTTGTAAAAATGACTGATAAAACCGGCCACACTGCTAACACACCTTGCTGTAATTTCATGGTGAAAACAAAATTACTCGGCTATATTATAATTGAATAAATTTTCTTGATTCTTAGTTCTTTTTTCCCTTTTTTTTCTTGGTAACTAAAGTTTGTCTAATATTATTCGTTAACTCGGTTGTTATGATGTCGATGTCGTCTTTGTGGACGCTGGCGGTTATATATACAATATACCAAATTGCAAAATAAATATGCAGTCTTTGACAGTTGCATGTTTGTTTGATTCTTTCTTATCCAATTTTAATAGAATAACCTTAATTAATTTCCAAAGCCATAAATTACAGTACCTCGGTTCCTTACTCCCATGCAGGTAGTGTACAACATGTCCTGCTACCACTAGAGATGCTTATCAAAACCAACTGTTTATATTTTCGCGTTAACAATTTTTGTTTCCAGGTCTCCACATTGAATATATACTGTGTCCATAAACCATTGGGTAAGTCTAGGCCACCTCTGGTAAATTTGGACAACTAAATCAAAGACAACCATCGAGATACGCACTGGGTGGATGCAATGATTGTTAGTAGGGACATCAGACAATAAACTATAAGTCACGAAGATAAAATAAAATAGAAGACTTTTTTGGAGGTATATCTCAGCCTCAGGTGATGTGCCAACAGCCTGCATCTTAGTTTATGCAAGCAAAACATAAACTTGACAGAGTCAGATTCATATTTTGAAAGCCAGAAGTGATTAACCGATCGTTGACGGACAGAATAATGAGCACCGGAAGTTCACCTATAGTCAACGTGCCTTCGGTTCATGAGTTGGTTAAAGAAAAGATCACTGATATCCCAGATCGATACATCCGTGGTACTAGTAATCTTGATCATGATTATCATCACAGTGCCGACTCCTCTGCTTAGAACAATATACCTGTTATCGACTTAGAAAGCCTACTTTCTGGAGAATCAGAATCTGCAAATTCTGAATTAGAGAATCTTCATTCTGCTTGCCAACACTGGGGCTTCTTTCAGGTACCAACTTTCCCAAAGTTTTTGCTATTACAAAAACTTCGATTTAGATCTAAGGTACTGTTGAATCTGAGGGAATTAAAGAACTATTCAATGCAGCAAACCAATCATACTATTAGTGAAATAGGGAATCGTATATACACCATACTTCTATTTATTTTTATCGGAAATGACTGATTTAAGATTATGCCGAAGGGAAAACTTAAACCTGATGTTTAGGCTGTTTTAGCATACACATTCATTGTGGTGGGGCAGAACTCCTCCCACAGATGAAAACTGTGCACATACTTTTGAATGCTGTTCCCTCTAGATGCGCAAGTAAATATGCACGACATGCACTAGACTATGACTGGCTTTTGAGTTCCAGCAATTGATCATGCCCAGTTTTTTTTTTAGGTACTTTACCGAGACTGATCAGTAGTTAACTTTGATGATACATCCATTTTGATTTTTTTTAATTTTTTTTTTTTTGATATGTTGTTCCCAAGTACTAGCAACATACATGATTTTCTCACATTAAGCTTTGTTCTGTGACCTCTAGGTGGTAAACCATGGAATTAGCTCTCTGGTGATTGAAAAATTGAAGTTGGAAATACGCAACTTGTTTGAACTTCCACTGGAGGAGAAAAAGAAGATATGGCAACAACCAGGAAATATGGAGGGATTTGGACAACACTTTGTGGTTTCAGATCGCCAGAAGCTTGATTGGTCAGACATGTTTTACATAACAGCTCTACCAATTAACATGAGAAATCCTCAATTATTCGCTGGGATACCACTACTACTAAGGTATACACACATAATTTCTTAAAAACCATACATGAGGAAGGTCTGTACTTCACCACTAATCTTAAGTGATCTATTTGTCTTTATGTAGAGAGGCAATGGAAGCTTACTCCCTGGGGATAAAATACTTGACCATGAGTCTACTGGGGAAAATGGCAAAGGCTTTAAATATGGATTCTCACGAGATGGAACAGTTATTCAATGATTGCTCACAAAGAATGAGAATAAATTACTATCCTCCTTGTCCGAAGTCACAGCAGGTCTTAGGTTTATCCCCACATTCCGATGCTGCTGCTTTGACGATTGTACTACAGTTAAACGAAACAGAAGGCCTTCAGATTCGTAAAGATGGAAAATGGGTTCCTGTAAAACCCATCCCTGGTGCACTTGTAGTCAATATCGGGGACATGATTGAGGTAACAGAATATAGCTACCAATTTCCTTACACATTTTCCACCTTTTATTGCATTAACCTGACAAGAAAAATAATAATTATGCATTAATCTAGATGTTTGAAAGAGCTAACAGTATTACTGGTTTATCAGATTCTGAGCAATGGTGCATATCCAAGTATCGAGCATAGGGTAATTGTGAATCCAACAATAGAGAGGCTTTCAATTGCCTCATTCCACTCAGTCAATTCAGATGCAGAATTTGGGCCAGCACTTAGCTTGATCGATCCTCCATGTAAACCAGCACTATTCCGAAGAGAGACAGTGGAGAAATACTACCGAAACTTCTTTGCTCAAAAACTTAATGGTAAGGCCAATAACCTAGATTTTATGAGGATTGAAAATGGGCGAGGAGATCAGTCCAATTGATTGTAATCATATGCGTGCTCATCTATTTCCCTTTTAGTGTCAAGCTCGCTTGTACAATAAATTAGGGAAATGTTCTCCAATTACTAAGCTTTAATGTTCATTTTACGGTACGAACGAATTGTTTTTTCCCTGAAAACACAAGTCTAATATAAAATGCTTCTTTATCTCTAGAACATGAGTATCAATCTCAGTGGCGGAGCCAGAGATTAAGATTGAGGGGGCTAAAAATATTTTTTATAATTATGTTGGACTGAATGGGTTTTCATGTGATTATTAGAATTTAGGGGGGCTAGAGCCGGGGTTAGTCAACTCTTGGCTCCGCCACTGATCACTCTGATTTAAAGTTCTGAGCACAAACGGAATGCATATGGTCGGAGTAAAAATATGAAGCAATTAAGAATTTAACATGATAGTAGATTTTTCCTTGTCATATGGCTGCCAAAAAGACATGTTTTTCCCTGTCCATGGAGTTTTCAGTGCTTACCATATTGATTTTATCCGCCACCCGCCAAAGCTTTGTAATATGTAATTATGGAAACGCTTGATAAAATATTTTCATCTAATCATGTAGATACCTTTAACAAAGTTTTTGTTTTCGCATGAGCCGAAAATGCCTACTGTGTCACCACTGAAACATGCATGCATGAAAGTCTCTTGTTCCAAAAGCCTCGTGTAAATGTAAAGATGCTCACTTACAGGTGTGAGAGTGAGAGCCCAAATACGACCTGATACATAGAAAAATCCCAAAGCCCAGTTAAGGGTAGAAAAAGAACGTTATTTTGGGGACCATGGGTTTTTTGGGCAGATCATGATTTTTTAGACATAAGTTCGGTTAGTTGCAAAAAAATATTTCCCAACCGAATATAAAGTTCGGTTTAGTTGCAAAAAACATTTACCCACCGAACATATGTTCGGTTAGTTGCAAAAATATTTACCAACCGAACTGGTTAGTTCGGTTAGTTGCTAAAAATAATTTCCAACCGAACTGGTTAGTTCGGTTAGTTGCAATAAACATTTACCAACCGAACTGGTTAGTTCGGTTAGTGGCAAAAAAAGTAACCAACCGAACAATAGTTCGGTTAGTTGCAAAAAATATTTAGCAACCGAACTTTAGTTCGGTTAGGTCGCAAAAATATTTCCTAACCGAACTTGGTGCGATGAAAAAAAAACATGGTCCCCAAAATAACGTTCTAGAAGAAGCACCGGAAAGAATCTTCGCAAACACCTCAACCCTGATTTCAAACCCCACTTTGGCCAAACTTCACGCCTTCGGCTTCGTACTAATTTCAAACCTCTTACAACCACCACCAACACGAAATCGTCGCCACCTTTTCCATCATGCTAAACAAATGAAATCAGTGATTGCGAGATAATGATGCAACCACCAACAAAAACAGCAGCACATCACTAAAAAAAGAAAGCCCCATGATGTACCTGTCTCTGAGAATCAACAAAAATCCCAAGGATCCAAATAGAATTTAGCTTGGAAAAGTAGATCTTACCACCATCCCTATCATCTAAATAAAAAATTCTTCCAACCCAAAGATCAGTGATGACTGATGACCAGTCTCCAGAAACCCCAAGGAGCAAACATCACAAGAACGCTGGAAAATTAAGATGATCAAGTCAGGATGCCATCAACACCACCTCGACCAAAAACACCCAAAAAACATGTTGCTGATGATGAGCAGGAAGAACGCAGACGAAATAGAAAAGAGAGAATCTTTATCGTCTCGAGGTGACTAATTTGCGATCTTGAGGAGATTAGTTTCTGATGCACCGGGCATCTTTTGAATCACGGTGATGGGTTTAGAATATTAGATCAACAGATATTTCCAAATTCATTATTCTACTAGAGAATTCTCGTGAAACACTACATAAAGAAAATCATAAAAAACTACACATCCGGGACAATATGAATATTGTTGCCGATGATATTCATGTTGCTAAGCACAAGAAAGCCCTTGAATTCATCGAAGAGGTCACAAAAGACACGGACAAAGTTCAGAAACAAGTGCTTTCAGAAATTTTGTCAATCAGTTCACACGTTCAGTACTTACAGCGTCACGGTTTAAATGGTCGTACAGATCATGAAAACTACCGGAATGTCATTCCCATTGCCACTTACGAAGATCTTAAACCTTATATAGAACGCATCGCTAATGGTGATACTTCACCAATCCTGTGTGGCCGTCCCATAACAGGGTTTGGACTCAGGTCAGTTCTATTACTCAATCTGAAACCAATTTTGTTTTTGCATGTTACAAAATTCGTTGGTTTTGCGTTTGGATCTTAAACCAATGGTGACTTGTTTCAGCACTGGAACTTCAGGTGGCGAAAGGAAGATATTTCCATGTATAGAAGAAGAGATGGAAAGTATATCGTTTGTTCAAAGTCTTATAATGCCGGTGGTGAACAAATACATAACAGGTATTGATAAAGGAAAAGCTATGATTTTTATGTTCTCAAGAGAGATTGCTTATACTCCTGGAGGACTACCAGTCTGTTCAGCTTTAACGCGTTTGTATCGGAGTTCACAATTTAAGAATAGACTGTACGATCCACTTGAAGATTACACTAGTCCCGTTGAAACCATTCTTTGCGAAGATTTTGACCAGAGTACGTATTCTCAAGTTCTTTGTGGTCTTTATCAAAGCAAACAAGTTGTCCGAGTTGGATCTGTTTTCATAACCGTGTTACTAAGGATGATACTTTTTATTCAAAAACACTGGTCTCTGCTCTGTAACGACATTCGAACAGGAACAATTAATGCCCAAATTGTTAAGAAAATACTAGTAAAACCAGATCCTGAACTCGCTGATTTTATCGAGACTGAGTGTAAAAGAGATGAGTCATGGAAAGGTATTATATCTAGGTTATGGCCTAATGCCAAGTATATTGATGCTATCATAACAGGTTCTATGTCTCAGCATATACCTTCCGTAGACTTGTACGGTAATGGACTCCCATTTGTTTCTACTAGGTATGCATGTACAGAATCCTTCCTAGGGATAAACCTCAACCCTCTCTGCAAACCAAATGAAGTTGCGTATACCCTTGTCCCTAGCATAGCCTATTTTGAGTTCTTACCAATACTCGACGAGAATCAACAGAAAAACAACAACCAGCAGGAGCTACATGATGCGCAAGAACTAGTTGAATTGGCGAACGTTAAACTCGGACATGAATATGAACTTTTCGTCACCACTTATACTGGTAAAAATATGCTTACATTTTATTTCATTTCGTTCATTTATAGAAACATACAGCTTTAGTGGCGGAAATATGGTTAATTTGTGTGCAGGACTTTATCGGTATGGGATTGGAGATGTGCTAAAAGCATTTTTCTTCTTTCAAGTCTTTTTCAATAGAACAATCATTTGTTTTCCAAGTTTTTCATCCTGTTTCTCATTGCTTGCATTGGTATGTAATTTTCTGTTTCCCTAATTCCGAGCGATGGTGCATATCCAAGTATCGAGCACCGACTAACGGTGAATCCAACAATAGAGATGCTTTCAATTGCCACATTTCCTTGGTCTTGGGTGTTTCCAGGAAACATGTTTAGTTTTGCTCAATCATGGTACTTCAATATTATGTCCCACTCAGGTAGAGTAGTGTGGGACTTAATCCCGGTTGCTGTCATATGGGTTTTGTGGAGAGAACGAAACTGTCGCACTTTTGAAGAAAGCTACAGTTTCAAAACAGATGCAGAGCTTGCAACAGATGTTAAGTCCCTTGTTTTATCATGGGCAACCGCGTGTGGAAAGAAGGTTCACCTGAACTTTGCCAACACTGTATCTAACTGGGAGACTATATTCTCCTAAGTTTTTCTTTTCTCTTTTCTGTTTTTGTTTCTGTCTACCGTTCGTGGACATTTGTATATTCTTCTCTCTTAATAAATCTCTCTTCTTATCAAAAAAAAAAAAAAATTGCCACATTTCCTTCCACCAATCCCATTTCCCATGTTTTGAAGAAATACTATCAAAACTTATTTGATTGTTTGGTAATGATTGTAACGCTTAATCCCTGAATGAAAATTTCAAGAAATATGCATACGCGTGCCTAACCAAAAATTGATATCTAATAAATTTGCCAACCTTTTATCAAAGTTTGGGTATGCAAGACAAGGGGTGGCTACGTGGGTGTGATCGTCTTGATATTTAGACGACGGAGACTATGCCTCGAAACTCTATAAACTAATGGAGTTTTGTAGGACCTCCACGGACCGCCGCACTCTCTCCGGGCACGGCCACATAGCACCGATACTGTCCCCACTTGACCACCTTGATGTTTGGTGTGGGGTTTTCATCCAAAAGGCCTCGGTACTATGTATATGCTACCAATCGGACAATGATTACTGCCACCAGATGCTCTTGGAACACTACTCATACTTTGAGCTTCACGGCTCCACCTGCGACCTTCTGACTACCGACTACCGGCATTCCATAACCACTCTTCAGCCCGACTCCCGGCAGCTCCACCTTGCTCTGATACCATTTTGTAGGACCTCCACGGACCGCCGCACCCTCTCCGTGCACGGCCACATAGCACCGATACTGTCCCCACTTGACCACCTTGATGTTAGGTGTGGGGTTTTCATCCAAAAGGCCTCGGAACAGTATTTTTATCCACTATAGCGAACCAGAACCAATCGTACTATTAGAAATGAGTTCGATAACAGTCTAGATTATGACCGGGTTTTGAGTTCCAGCAATATGTCCAGCTTTGTTTTTAGGTAGTTGGACGAGAACTGACTAGCTGACTCTTATATTATATCTTCTTCTTTTTTTTTTGATGGATTTATGTATAACAACTTGCAACATGTGAATGTTTTTCTCAAGTTATGTTCTGTTCTGTCTGATCTAGTTGTTAAACCATGGAATTAGCTCTCTAGTTATTGAAAAATTAAAGTTGGAAATACGCAACTTGTTTGAACTTCCATTGGAGGAGAAAAAGAAGATATGGCAGCAACCAGGAAATCAGGAGGGATTTGGGCAACACTTTGTGGTTTCAGATGACCAGAAACTTGATTGGTCAGACATGTTTTTCATAACAGCTCTACCAACTAATATGAGAAAGCCTCAAATATTCGCCGAGATACCTCTACTACTAAGGTATAAACATAAATTCCCAAGTAATCACACTTTTTGCGAAGGCTTACTCGTGCCACGTTTAGAGATGAGGTCTGTACTTCTCCATTAATTAACCTTAAGTGATCTATGTAGGGAGGCGTTGGAAGCTTACTCCGAGGGATGAAAACACCTGATCATGGTTCTACTAGGAAAAATGGCTAAAGCTCTTAAGATGGATTCCGATGAGATGGATGAGTTATTTAATGATTGCTCACAAAGAATGAGAATGAATTACTTTCCTCCTTGTCCTAAGGCACAGCAGGTCATAGGTTTATCCCCACACTCCGATGCTGCTGCTTTGACGATTGTCCTTCAGCTCAACGAAACAGAAGGCCTTCAGATTCGCAAAGATGGAAAATGGTTTCCTGTGAAACCGATCCCTGGTGCACTAGTAGTCAATATCGGAGACATGATGGAGGTAAAAAGAAAGAAAAAATTCCAACACATTTTCCAGCTTTTACAAAAGATTATACAATAATTTAAATATTTGAAAGAGCTAACAGTAGTACTGGTTTGGCAGATTCTGAGCAATGGTGCGTATCAAAGTATCGAGCACAGGGTTATGGTGAATCCAACAATCGAGAGGCTTTCGGTTGCAACGTTCCATTCAGTCAATCCAGATGCAGAATTTGGCCCTGCACTTAGCTTGATAGATCCTACATATAAACCATCATTATTCCGAAGAGAGACTGTGGAGAAATACTATAAAAACTTCAGTACTCAAAAACTTAATGGGAAGACCACCAATCTAGATTTCATGAGGATTGAAAGTAGGCGAGAGGATCACTCCAGTTGATTAATTTCAGGGTAATGGTGTTCGTATTGGTACTGGGTAATTTTAATGTTAATCTGTATTGGTTTGGCCATTTTAAGTTTCGGTTTAAAGTTCACCCGTGGATAAATAAGCTCATTATTGGGACTCAAATGCAAAAGCTTATTATTTATTTGTGGCATGACACATCTATATAGAATCGATACGCTACCGAATCCATTTGTATCGTTGAGACTTGAGATGGATTATTTGAAGGAATACGAACTCATGCTTCAGACCTCCACCCGTTATTTTATCGAGCAAAAAAAAAAAAAAAAAAAAAAGACATACTTCAGACCTCCATCATCCGTTGTTTGTGGTCGAAAGATTAATACCTGTTAGCACAGTAGAATTTAACATAAGACATTAGCACAGTAGAATTTAACATAAAATTTCAACTTCACTGTATGTTCAATGCATACATTTTTATTCTTCCATACAGAGATACATGTATGTATCTAAGAATTTGTTATGGTACCAGCTATAAATAGTACTATTACGTACAGTAGAGTATAATTATCAATTCAGTTTCTTTCCAAAAAAAATCAAAATGTATATTCAATGCTATTGGAAAAGTACTTACATGAATGATGAACCATGTAACAAGATCTATTTCCACAATATATTGTTGATTATTGATAAATAGAGGTAAATTCATCAAGGTGGGGTGAACCGTAGAAACCATTACTATTTATAACTGGTCCAAGTTGGAACCATAATTTTTTATTAATATCTAAAGGTTATAATACATGTACGGAGGTCCTACGTATATTAGTCCTTGTCACAAAGAGGAAAAGACTGTTATTTAATGAGGGGCGAAACAAATAAAGATTAAGTCATTGCCTTATTCGTACATGATCTGTAATTTAGGGGACTCGCAGTTGATTCTTGTGTGGAGTGGCTCAAGTGATGTGTGCGATTGTTCACATACTCACATTCACTTATTCTTACACCTAAAATTTCATGGTGGAAATAAATAGTCGGCCAATCATTATTCCATGCCTTTATTGTACGTTGGCGGCAGGAAAAAAATGAAGCTATAATGCAAACAAATCCCTTATTAAAATTGGAGACCGTCCGAATATAAGTAGGTTGATGACGATAATAATGGACCATTATTAATGATAATGCTATATGATAATCTTGTTTAACTTAGTTGATGTGTTTGGTGTCTATATTAATCATCTTTCAAAAGAAAAAGAAAAAAAAACAACGTGCGAAGCAAGCGAGAAAAGGATCTTATCCAACTCAATCGGTATCGACTAGAGTTCTTTACAATAGACTATATGCTGCAGTTTCAATGGAAAAGCCCAGTCGGAGCACATAAAAGAGCCGGAGATTATTTCCCCTTCAAAAAGTCTGAACAGACCGCTCGGAAAAACCACAAAAAACCCACCAAGATACATTAATGGTGGCTTCCTGCTAAACTCCCGAGGGGTGGGGCCCATTGGGATCCACAAATCTTGAAAATATGTGAGAGCCAGTTTATTTCATAGTTATTTTTGACTGTTCATCTAGAACCACTGTTTCCCCTTATATTATGTTGAAAATTTTTAAATCTCGCCTGCAGACCTTAGATTTATGATGTGGATTTCCTGAGCTAGGAAGGTAGATTCTGCGTTACGATGGTACATGATTTTGGATCAACAGTTTACATCACATGAAACTGCAACTTATATTATACTAATATCTATACCTGCCAAGATCATGTGGTCGGTTTTTCGGATTCTTCCAGAAATTATTCGGATATTATTAATTAGCCAAATTAAATTATAAGATGGCATCTGGGCTGGTGCTTGTTTAACTGTTATAATCAGCACTTGCTGTTCACCAACTCAAAATTAATTGTTCTAGTTTTTTGAATTATTCTCGTGGATTACGATATATTATATAGAGATTAGAGAGATGACCTCTTATTTTCAATCATCAACATCAAAGCTTAATAACAATCCCGTCACCAGAAACTATATATCCCGTTTCCAACAATTTCTTTACTGGAAACAAAACTAACGACAATATGAATATCATTGTTGATGATATTATTGCGACCAAGCACAAAAAAGCACTCGAATTCATCGAAGAGGTTACGACAGACGCAGACAAAGTTCAGAAACGAGTCCTTTCTGAAATTTTGTCTATCAATTCACATGTCGAGTACTTACAGCGATACGGTTTAAATGGTCGTACAGATCATGAAACCTATAGGAATGTCATTCCTACCGCCACTTATGAAGATATTAAACCTTATATAGAACGTATCGCTAATGGTGATACTTCGCCAATCCTGTGTGGCCGTCCCATAACAAATTTCATTGCCAGGTCAGTCTTAGTACTCATTTTCTCCCATTTTGTATTTGCATCTTACAAAATTGTTTTGTTCTGCGTTTGGGTCATATTTGAAATTGAGTAAGCAGTTTCGTGTATGGTTCCTTGATGAATGGTTCAATTAATCAAGAAAAGAGATACTAAATGCAACAAGGTGAGATTTTGGTTTTTGTTTCAGCTCTGGAACTTCAGGTGGCGAAAGGAAGGTATTTCCATGTATAGATGATGATCTGGAACGTTTAGGCATACTTCGCCAATCCTGTGTGGCCGTCCCATAACAAATTTCATTGCCAGGTCAGTCTTAGTACTCATTTTCTCCCATTTTGTATTTGCATCTTACAAAATTGTTTTGTTCTGCGTTTGGGTCATATGGTTGACTTCCATTGATTGAGTAAGCAGTTTCGTGTATGGTTCCTTGATGAATGGTTCAATTAATCAAGTTGATTTTTTCTGTTCTTTTTCCAAAGAGATACTAAATGCAACAAGGTGAGATTTTGGTTTTTGTTTCAGCTCTGGAACTTGTTTGTTCTACTGTCTTGTAATGCCGGTGGTGAACAAGTACATTACTGGTACTGTCTTGTAATGCCGGTGGTGAACAAGTACATTACTGGTATTGGTAAAGGAAAAGCTATGATTTTTATGTTCTCAAGAGAGATTTCTTATACTCCTGGAGGACTACCAGTCTGTTCAGCAATGACGCGTGCTTATCAGAGTTCGCAATTTAAGAATAGACCTTACGATCCATTTGAAGATTATACTAGTCCTGTTGAAACCATTCTTTGCACAGATTTTGAACAAAGTACGTATGCTCGGTGTCTGTGTGGACTATATCAAAGCAAACTATTTGTCCGAGTTGGATCTGTTTTTGTAACTGTGTTACTGAGGATTATACTTTTTCTCCAAAAACACTGGTCTCTGCTTTGTGATGACATCCGAAGGGGACATATTAATACCCAAATTATCAAGGAAGTGTCAGTACGTGAAGCTGTCAAGAAAGTACTAGTAAAACCCGATCCTTAACTTGCAGATCTTATCGAGATTGAGTGTAAGAGAGAAAAGTCATGGAAAGGTATTATATCTAGGTTATGGCCTAATGCTAAGTGTAGGATCCAAATATCGCACAATAGTAAGAGCTCGCGAGAATGTAGCATGGGCACGGCAATATGAGTTGTACTCCACCATATATGAGATTTCATCCACTATGTAAACACCTATATAAAGAGGAGAGCAGGAGAGCGAAAGGGAGGAGGGACACATTTTTGTAACAGAGAGAGAGATTTATTTTCTTTATCATCTTCTTCCCCTAAAACTAAATCTAAAGCTCCAAATACTCATTAATGGAGTCTCAGTGTAACCCAAATGTAATTTCAATAATCATAGTGAAAAACCCTAACCCCGTGGATGTAGATCAAATTGATCGAACCACGTAAATCCTTGTGTCCATTTTACAATTTTAGCACTTTAAATCTTTATTTTGATTATGAAATAGATTTAGATCTATAAAATATCATAAGGGGTGTGTTGTGGGATTTACTACAACTACATTTTGGCGCTAGAAACAGGGAGGTTGGTGATAAATTCAATGAAATCAGCTACTGTTGGTGATAAATTCATAGAAGTCAGCTACTGTTGGGGTGTTAGATTGAAGAAGATTCAAAGAAATCAGCTACTACTTGTGATAAAATCAAAGAAATTAGCTCCAGTTGGTGATGAATGTTAAATAGGACCACATCGCCTACGGAAACCTAGGTCCCATGCTTAATAAGCCTTGGGAAATCCTAAGAGGTTAGTTAGGCCCAGAGATTGCTAACATGGTATCAGAGCCAGGCCCCTCTCAACGGTATCCATGTCCATCAGTTCAGTGTTGTCAATCAGTGTTTCCGTACCACCCATCAGTGTAGCCCTAGTCGTTGAGGGGGGTGTTAAACTAACCTCGAAAACCGGCTTGCAAGGTTAGGATTGCCCAAGGCTTATTAAGCATGGGACCTTGGTTGCCCTAGGCGATGTGGTACTATTTAATAATGAATTCAATTGGATATCGAAGACTGGGAAAAACAACAAACATTCATAGCCTAGAAGCAATAGGAGCAAGAAAGAAGAAACAAAAACACAAAGAAATTAGATGGTTTAGGTGATAAGACTCCGTGCGAAGAAAACAATTGTGAAACTCTAACATAAACTCTCAAACTCTTTTGCAGTAAAGAAATATAAATAAAAGGGAGAAAGAATGATAATACATCACAGTTGCAATCATCTCAATTTACATCAAAGCTCGGTTCGAGTCATTCAATACTTGCGAAATACATATGTTATGAAAAACAGCTCTGCGAAGTATGAATTGAGACACTCACCTCGGTTAAGACTCAACAGGCGAAGATGAAATCCCACTTTGAAGAAGATTGGAGACGACAGAAGATGAGAAAATATAGTTATCAACAAAATTTATTTTATCATCAACTTTAGAAGAAGGACGAATACACGGTTGTTTACACCATACAATAATTTTTGCGAAGAATAATCTCTGCGAAGAAGAGTCTACATCGTACTTCAATAGCTCCGTTAATTTCTCAAACCCTGGGAGATTATTCGAAATATATTTCAATAGCTCCGTTAATTTCTCAAGACACACTCGTCAATTTTTCCCAACGAAGAAAGAGCTCCAACTAATCAATCATATCGTGAATACCTCAAACACAAGTTGTAGAGGGCGAACTAAGAATTATACTGCGAAATGTTTGGTAGAAATTAGTTCATGAACATCATCATCTTAGGCGAACAATAACTTACTAGTGGAAAATGAGTTTTTTTAAGTCTGTTCAGGATTTTTAAATAAGACTTCCTATGGATTTCTTTATATATTGGGATTTCAAAGGCAACCTTTTTTATAGAAAGAAACACGGAAAACTAAATCAATCCCGGTAACAGACTTAACGTTAGGGGGTACATATAGGAATTATAAAAGTTCCACGTGGATTTCTATTAAGTCCGCTAGAAACAATATTTTCAATGGTCCTACTTTAATTAGGTCTGTGGTGGTAAATGGTTTCCGTAAACCTTATAGAAATTATAATTTGAAACCCAACTTCAACAATAATAGTGAAATAAAAGAATCAAAATAATTATCATTTTTTTATGATATCCCCAAACCCTTTTCTTCATCTCCTCTGCAAAAGTTTCTTTATATCACCTACAAGCACTTTACTCCACCTCGTTCTTTTTGATGTCTTCTATTAATTTTTTCATTTTTCTGGAAACGAAAACACAACCATTTGTTAAATCTGTAACCAATTTCTTAGATTTGTAACATGTAATCTCAATTGTGAACCATTGTTAAATCCATTTTTTTCCTTTATTTGTTAGGGTTCTAATCAACTATTCTTCTATTTTGTAAACGAAACCCCCTTTTATTTCAACATCAGTAGTATATCGGAGAAGAGTACCACAAAAAGCAGAGAAGATGTTTTGGTTATTATCATTGGATTTATTTGTGTTATGTTTCATTCTAAGTAATACATCTACAAAGCAGCCATCAAGGTAAGCAACCCAAATTGAAAACTCTAATTTTTTAATTTTTTGATTTCTTGCGATAAATAAAGTTGATTCATTTCTATCAAATTCGAGCTTGTATTGGTGTTCTAATGGTGAGTTTTGATCAGTTTGATTGTTTAATAAACACATGATCAGCTGGGACACATGATTCTTGGGGACCTCAAATTAAGGGGTCTTACTTGAGACACCAAATGATGAGAAGAACATCATTAGAAACGATTCGTTTAGTTTAGTGATGATATCAGTGGAGCAAGAAATGGAATCTACTATTGAAGTTTATGCATTTGATAATTGTGGAATGGGTTAGATTTCGATACCCACTAGAAAATCTGAACACACGGTAGTTTCTATCTCCCCCTCTTGTGAAATTCGATTTGATTTTTATTAGGTACACAAAAATAGTTTGATTTTCATTCATTTTTTGAAAATTGGTGTAATGATAAAGGACAACAATATGGAAAAAGATGCATTGGCATTAATTGATCATTTAGGTTAGGGTAAAGCTCATGCCTTCGATCATTTAAGTTGACAACCCCCTTATTTTCATTTGGATAACTTGTGGTATAATCTCTGCTAGAGGAATGTTGAAATTCTTCAAATGGGTTTCTTGGTATAAACTGAAATTGGAATTTCATATTCTCCCGATTATGGAGCTCATGGTCTGAAATATTTTGGTTGGTCCTATTTTCTGTAGGCATGCTTTGTATGATTTGGTTGCTTTGAATTTTTAGATTGAGACCACATCGTATTCTATGTTCCAGTTGTACCGAAGAATTTGTGACTTATTGGACTTTTGGTGGTTTTGTAAATTGTTGAATTGCAGAAGTTACATTACTGAGATCTCCACAAGTACCCCGGGCCTCCAATTATTTTATAAAATTCCTCATGTGGTCATTATATTTGCATCCAAGTGATTATATGAATATCCTAACTTTTTCTTCGTATCTGATATTGATATCAGGCATTCCAAGCTTGCAGGTTTGCTTCCACATTACAGGTTATGTAAGTTTCATTTTTCTTTTCCTTGCCTCATTTTAAAGTTAATCAACATCTGAGTTGTTTTACTGTTCTTATGTCTTATTGGATATGTTATTTATATTGGGTTTTGTTCATCCTACAATGCCACAGACTCCAGTTTCACTCCATCCTTGATTTACATTGGACCTAATGATATTTGTGATGATTTTGTGTTTTGGGTTAAGAGTTTCTTCTTTAGTTTCTTTTAGGGTAGTGTTAAAAATTCTTTAATGTTTGTTGTAGGAAGAGAAAGTTAAGATGGAGGATATTGTTGTAGAATCGATTCTGGATATTGTCCATGATAAACATGTTCACTACGAGAAAACTGAGGTTAATATCAACACTGTTTTCCTCTTGCTTATTTTAGTTTTGTTGTGACATTATTTGATTTTCATGTTCCATTTACTCAAAGTGTACAATTGAGAATCAACTGATTCATAGTCTTACTTGCTCTAGTATTACTGAAATCCTAAAAAGTTTCAAACGGAAAATTGCAAAATTTGGGTAATGTTAGATGGGTTAGGCTTTTAACAAGAAGGTTGAGGTAATGACTAAACCTTGCTTATTTTGCAGAATTCTAGTTGTGTATCTACCAACTATGTGGTAACAGTTAGACATCAACGAGAAGATGAGGGTCATTCTAGTTGTTTCGGTAAATGTTTTCAATGTCGCAAACCTATTTTCAAGTATGCTTTGTTTTTCCATCTTGGGCATTAACCTTCTAACACAGCACAAACATGTATGCAGGAGAAATTGATTGTAAATACATTACAATTCAATATTTCAGTTCCAACTTCATATGTATGTATGAAAAGATTCTTTAAACGGGCTTAGTCTGATAAAAAGGTCTGCAGAGTTAGTCTTCCGTTAGATTAAACTGTTGACCCATAGTATTTGATAATTTTTATAACTTGGATACTTATATATTTTCTGCGTCTTGAACCAGATTGAGCTTCTCCCTTTTTCCTTGATCGAGCTTTCGTTGGTCGAGTATAACATGCCTTAATTCCCACCATGTATATTAGCTGATGTAGATATCCTTTATATACTATTATTTTCCAATGCAGAACCTTGAAAAAGTTAAACTTGCATATGGCGTCCATTAACATTGATTTGCTTTACTGCAGGGATGGGGTTTCTTAGGAGACCACTTGCTATTGTTACTGATTTCATGACTGCCATTAGCATTTCTTTCCTAAATGATGGATATCATCATATATTTTTCTCTCTAGTTCTTTCATTTGATATATATTAAATCAAACCAGCATACCATTGTTGTTAATCTTTGACTGCGATTTTGCAACAAGTATATGTGTTGTGCTATAATGCTCTTACAATTGACAGAACTTCAATCATTCTAATTGCATGCGCTTTTCTACTCTTATTATCTTGTCCAATCTTCTTACGATTATGTGTTGCGTCATCTAGTTAGAGCCATTTGCTGGTTATTATGGAGTAATTGGTCATTATATAAAAATAAATGGCATTGTTCTAAACTTCACCGATTTCCAACTGTACTTATTTCAGGTACCCATTCGAAGTTATCTGTGCGCTCACTTCTGATGGATATGCTCTTCTTTTAGAAAGAATTCCATGGTATTCATCAATAGATTGCATGTTTTCTCTTTACTTTGATCATCTCATTTGTTTTGATTTGGTTGTGCTTATGTCTTTATTTCAGGTGGAAGACGATGAAGGGACAGAAAAGATAGCACCAGGGAAGATGAAAGTCCAGTTTTCATGCAGGTGCATCCTGGAACAAAAATAACGCAATTGAGAGCACAAGTAAAGCACTTTTGGAAGCTATTACAGGTTTGTTTGGTAATGTATAAACAATTAAAGTGGGTGTATATTCAAGTTTTCATATATTGTGAACTTGGGTAGTGGTTAGAAATTGAAGTGTAAATTGAATCTAGCTTTTAATGTAAATATTTACTTTGTTACCATATTAATTTGGGTTTCAATTTTGATCTGATTTTCATATTAGTTTAAGATTCATCTGAATCTGATCAGATTTAGCTGAATCAATTTTCATTTTTTTTTTTATAAAACATGATCAATATAAACGACTGTGTATATCACTATCAATTAACTATGACACAGTTGACTTTTTGGGGGAGACAAAGAGTGGTCCGGATGAGTTTGGGAAAGACAATTAGTGGTCTTGATTTTTTAGTTCAACAAGGGGAAGGTTTGGTCCGTCCGTTCCGTAGGTATAGACTTATCCACCGTTCCTTGTGTTCTAAAACACAATGCCAAAAACCGCTACAATCCAGATTGACACGAACGTGTCACAACCTCCTTTTGTTTCTCTCTATTTTTCCTAGGTGTCTTCTATACAAGTTGTTCACATAACTTCCCAAACGAGAACAAAACTGCATATCAGTTCCAAGAATTAGTTTCCCTCTAATAACTCTTTCTCTTCCTGCCATGAAGAAGAGACATGTACGTACGTTTCACTATCCAACTAATTCATCTTCGATTCTTCAACTATGTGTTTTGAGAGTTCAATGGATTTTGTTTTAATTTCATGGTTGATCTCATTAATTCTAATCGTTTCATTTTTACAGAAAATTGAAAGAAACAACATTATTTTTGGAAGGGATTCCTTTTTGCAATGAATCAAATTTGTCCAGGGAGGTACTATAACAAATTCGTTTTCTTTTTTCTATTTTCTTTGCATGTTTTATTTTGGGCGTTAATTGTTTGAAGACTTCATGCAGATATATAGGAGAGGAAGAACCAATCAATGGGCGCGGATGCTGGTAGTGGTAGGTGGGCGGTAGAAGTGGATGCACCACTTTTTCAAATGATCTATACTCTTTTGGGAGATCGATGATTGGTATGATCATTTCTGTAATCAGCAACACTATTTTATTGGTGTCCACTCTTAATTTTTGTGTTTTCTAAAATAAGAATGTCGAACTGAATTTTATAATTCAAGTGTTAAACTCAGCCTTGGCAGGAACTATTTTTTTCTATCGTTAATTAATCTTATGATGTTGTGTTTTCGAGTTTGAGTTGTTCTATGTTAACTATACTCATAATAATTTCTCATGCTTGCTGGTCATGTTACTGACTATTTCAATATCCTTCATGCCTGACTATTTCAATATTCTTCATGCCCTGTCACTTGCTCGAGAAATTAGACACCCTTTGGGAAGACTTTTCATCGGGTGCAGAAGGTAATGTTGAAGAGTATGTGAATAGTTCGTTGGCAGTGTAGTTGTTCAATCAAACTCCCTACTTTTCTACATTCTCCTCTAAATCATTTTCCTTAAACTTCTTACCTTCATGGCTTAATTTTGGGTTGGTTTAATCTTTCATTTTTAATCTCTGACTCTGAGTTCCCCTATTGCAGGTTCACTGTAAAATCAATTCTATTAACTTTTTAATTGAAAAGAACGACACAAGATGCTGGGATTAAATTCAGGTGCATCGAATTTTCGGAATGCGAAACTTTTGCAGCAACCAGAAAGCGTGCTAATGGAAGGTTCAACAAAAGTAAATTCAAATGCATCCATTTCGGTGTGGAGTATATTGTTATTCCCAACTTTGTATACTAATTATTATTTTTAGTTTTTTAGTGTTGGTACTTTATAATTCATGATTTTGTTAAATGTCCTTGACATAGAGTTTGTATGCGTATGTTTGTATATGTGAATGAATAAGTAGTTGGTTTAATCTTACCATTTTCAAGTAATCATTTTTTTTCATGTAGATTCTAGACGGCAATGGATGAAAGTGACAAACATTGCAAGAGTGGTGGTTTCATGGATGGTTATGAAAAACAAAGAAGATAGTGTTGATTTACTATAAAAAAAAAATGGTTGATGTTTTATCAAAATGAGGTAACTAATTCATAGTTTTGGTTTGTTGCAAAAAGTTTGGTTGAAGCCTTAGTTGCTTCCACGAAAGGCAGATTCACTTCAATCTTCTTTTCTGCGTGTATCGATTATTTTCCCGTACTTCTTTCAGATTATTTTATTTGCTGATAGGATTTGTATAAAGAAACTATTGCACTTGGTCATAGGTATAAGTTATGTGGGAGGGATGGTACACTTGAAAATGTTGTTCCCAGGTGACAAAGATTGAAGGTCTACAACCCCGCATTTCTCATGCACCAAAACCAAAAATATAAAGGTTAAAAGCTCAGGGTGTGGAGAGGCATTTAGTTTTGACACTTCAGGTTAGTGTATAGTAATTTTTTTGGAACTTCAAATTTTAATTTTAGCAATTTTTTAATTCTTTTTTTTTTAGTTGAACGAAATTAATTTGGTCAAATATCGCAACTTAAGTACCCCAAAATCAATTGATGTTGTCCAATTTGAAACTCAAGTACCCACGAGCCGAAAGGATTTGTTATCCCGAAAGCGCAGCCAAATCATGAAATGCTTATCGGTACTCCACCACAATGGAATCCTTATCGTTATATACCGCCCCATTAATCTCATTCATAAAAATTTAGTTAATTTGTGTTTAGCCATTGTTTAAGTGATTTTCTGTATTACTGTTGAATCAAAAGCTGATGTCCCGAACTAAGCATTAGAAAGTACTGAACTTACAAAAGCAACACTAACATCTGACCATACGGTGAAGGTGGGGAAGAGCAAAGCAAAAATGTATTCCATGAAGGCTAATGTGGATCATAAGTTTTAGTATAGGTTGATGCAGTGGAGTTGGGCGAAAAGCAAAGCTACAGTGTGCATAATACATGCTGAATGCAGAGACTTTATTTTATCAGTGTGGGATGACAAAATGAAGGCCGTGGTATTTGTAATGAAAAGACAACTTTTTTTCGGAAGGAAACAATACAAGTATGGTAACTCTATTTTTAAAAAATGTATCAGATGGATCGATGTACATTACCTTGAAAATAGTCCACGGGATGAAAGGATTATTACTCTGCGAGCCAGAAGGATTCTGAGGTGCTAAAGCACAGCCAAATCTTAAAGTCTCATGCGCCGAAGGTGCACGATAGGTTGAGCCCAGGCCGAAGGCCTGGGTGATACCCTAGTTATTTAATAGGCTGTTGAAGGTAGACGTAATTTGAAATTTTAAAAGAATCTCAGAAGCAGTCTTTTTAAGAATTAAGACTACAATTCTAGGGCTCCCAATCACAGTCCTTTTTGCCGATTTTAAGTGCTTTTATGGCAGACTTATTTTTTGCATTTTCCACTAGTGACTCTCATCTCGCAGATTGAAAAAAAGCACTGGTAAAGAACAGAAGGAAAAGAACGTAGAGATATCAAGAGAAATTTTGCTAAAAGAATAGTTTTTAGATAAATTATGCGAAGTTGTAGGACAAAGTTTAAAATACTGTGTGAATATCGCAACATGCTAAGAAATAGGAGAAGGAGGGGAAAGGACGAAGACAAAAATTATACAAAGACCGGGACCAAAATGATAACATGCGAGAATTATTCCTCTTAATTACAAATAGGAAGATGGAACGGTTGGTAAGGGGAGTACTGAATAAACTTGAGATCATGTTGTCGAATCCAAACACAAGAATATTTTTGTTCGCACATTTTCCATAAAGCCAGAGAGAAGATGGTAATAAGAGGACGGCAATATGGCTTGTTTACGCAAATAGAAGACAGTACAAATGGTTTGACACGAAGGCTATTAGTTCGGAGACACAAGTTTGAATCCCACCTCACATAAATTTTTGCGAAATTTACACAGAATTGATTCTCGCACAGTTGGTTTTTGATTAATTCGCATGATCTTTGATTATTTCGCAAGAGAGGATTAACACAGTTGGTATGGTGCGAGAATATGCA
This sequence comes from Papaver bracteatum, assembly GCA_023529315.1. Taxonomy (NCBI): domain Eukaryota; kingdom Viridiplantae; phylum Streptophyta; class Magnoliopsida; order Ranunculales; family Papaveraceae; genus Papaver; species Papaver bracteatum. Next base: position 319,912 of record JAJJWX010002732.1, on the reverse strand, counting down.
AGAGGCAGGTCAAGGGTTCAAGTCTCACTTCTCACACTTCTTTTTGCTGTGCGAAATTCATACATTTCAAGGCATTTATTCACTTCTTTGACATCAACAACGACTCACATGAAAGTTGAGTACCACTTCCTTCAACATTTTACTTTAATACTAAGAACGAATAAAAATATTTTGATTTGATTTACAAAAAGCGATTCAATCGCACGATTACAAAGATTTCAAAGATTACTAAGATTTCAAGATTACAAAGACTTCAAAATTACAAAGATTTTGAGATTTTACAATTACCGAAAACTGAGAAAATTCAATTTATATATTTCTCTAGAATATTTATTTTACAGAAAATAAAATAATTTTGATTTGATTTACAAAACGTGATACAATCGCAGAATTACAAAGATTTCACAACTACAAAGATTTCAGAATTACAATGTATTAGAATTTCTCTTGAATATTTACTTTTCTTCAAATGATATGATATTATGAGAATGAAAGAATGAATGAAAGAAATGACAGAAATGAAAGAATGAATGAAGAATAAAGAAACGCGAAAATTTCGCAGAAACAAAGAGATAAAGGCGATCCTTCTTTGGCGTGCACCATAGTTCGCGAAATAAAATTTTGCAAGAGGAAAATGTAAGACCTAAAGTGCGTCATTGGAGGGGGTACCTATTACATGTCTCAGGGTAAGGTTACACCACCCCGGAACCTGGTTCATGGAGATTGGGGGTCAATAAAGCCCATCCGGGAGAGGTACCTTAGATTTTCATCCTAAAATTATGCTTTGGGTTGGACGAATGAGGGTCTCTCCTAAGGAGTGCAGAACTCGATCAAGGAGCCGAGGTACACGGTTGAGTCAATAGTGCGGGGGGAATTGGAGATTCTTTACCACTCTTGACAAATCTTGGCTATGATGCACTCGGCCCGAAGGAAACCCCACTTAGGGTGCAGTCTCGTAACCATAAGCCATATAGGAAAAAGTGATAAGAGGCTGCGAAAATAATTGGTTGTTGTTAAGACCAAATGGGAGGAGCCAACCTTGTATGGTAGAGGTACGTCTCCTTGAATTAGAAACCAAGGGGAAGATAAGGGCGGCACCCTCCATTAGGGAGCTGATGGGAGTATTAAGACTTGTCATATTTGTGCAACAATCCTGAAGAGGTAAAAATACTAGAGAAATATAAGACGGGATCAATGGGTCAGTGCATGCAAGTGTACGGATGTACTGCGATTTCGTCGCAAGATGGCAATGTCATGGGGCTTTATGTTCGCAAGAATATTTAGGCCTGTCAAATTGTTGCATGAAAAATATCCTGCAGAGGAAATAATACTAGAGAAATGATAAGACAAGATCAATGGGTCAATACATGAAAGTGTAAAGACGTCCTGCAATTTTGTCGCAAAGAAAAAGAAATGTGGCGAAATATGACCTTTAACTAGGAAGGCAAAATAAGACCACATAAGAGAGTACGCAAATAAACTTTCGAAGATGATTATACACAAGCAAACAAGCTTGCGAACATGTATAAAATAATTAAATTGAGATAGTGAAAATGACACACCTTTGATATTTTGATTATATTATATTATGAGATACTAATAATGCAGGAATAAACAGTGGAGACAGTAAAACAATGAGATACAATGAGCTAAAGATGGAAAAAGAATAAAAGAAAGAAAAATGAAGCACAAGCAAATGAACATGTGAGGAACAATAAATATGCAAAGAGGAATACATATACTAGAGACAAAACCAGATAAATGAAGAATGGAAGCGATTTAAAGCTACATCAATTTTAGAACGGAAAAATGAGCTAAGTAACACAAATATTAGATATACATTGCAATAGATAAGAATTCTCATCATACAAGCATCACACTCGCATCATGAAAGCATCACATAAGCATTTCATGACATAAACATCGCATACACATTTCATAACATAATCATTACATAAGCATTAGATTCGCACAAGTATTTTACAAAACTTTACAGAATAATATCACAGAATTTCGCAGGAATATTCAGAATTTCGCAGGATTATTCAGAATTTCGCAGGATTATTCAGAATTTGCAGGATTATTCAGAATGAGCCAGAATTTCGCAGGAATATTCAGAATTTCGCAGGATTATTCAGAATTTCGCAGAATGTGCCAGAATTTCGCAGAATGAGTCATAATTTCGCAGAATGTGATTATTTTGCAGGATGGGATTATTTCGCTCAATTATTTCTCACAATTATAAGCAACTTGAAGAGATTATACTATCGCATGAGCACAAAACATGAGACAGAGGCAAGATAAGAATGAAGAAACAACTCGCTCATTCAATATTTTCTCAAGGATTCTACCCTCATAGATAAAGAACAGAGGCAACTATGGATTACCAAGAAAACATTTTATGTTCTTTATCTTCTCGGCAAGAATCATTTCCAAAGTGGACGTTCGCTAATGAACAACAAGAATCCTCACCAAAAATGGAGTAATAATTTCGCATGAATAGAGGGAATACTTATTACTCTCATTCAAGGACAAATACTTCTTATATTTCGAAGATTGAGTACTTCTTATACTTCTTCAAGGATACTTCATACTTCGCATACTTTAAGAGATGATACTTCTTATTTACTTCACAAAGCTCCGGAACCTCACAAAAGAATAGAGGCAAGTACGTACTAATATTCTTTCACTCGTTCCTCCAACAACTATAACAAAGTGGATTTTTCCTTAAAGATCGCTCTTCAAGAAATATTCAAGGAAAAAGAGGCAAGATGTAGGATCCAAATATCGCACAATAGTAAGAGCTCGTGAGAATGTAACATGGGCGCGGCAATATGAGCTGTACTCCACCATATGTGAGCTTTAATTCACTATGTAAACATCTATAGAAAGAGGAGAGCATGAGAGAGAAAGGGAGGAGGGACACATTTTTGTAACAGAGAGAAAGAGATTTATTTTCTTTATCATCTTCTTCCCCTAAAACTAAATCTAGAGCTCCAAATACTCATTAATGGAGTCTCAGTTTAACCCAAATGTAATTTCAATAATCATAGTGAAAAACCCTAACCCCGTGGATGTAGATCAAATTGATCGAACCACGTAAATCCTTGTGTCCATTTTACAATTTTAGCACTTTAAATCTTTATTTTGATTATGAAATAGATTTATATCTATAAGATATCATAAGGGGTGTGTTGTGGGATTTCCTGCAACTACACTAAGTACATTGATGCTATCATAACAGGGTCTATGTCTCAGCATATACCTTCCGTCGAATTTTATAGTAATCAATTCCCGTTTGTTTCATCTAGGTATGCTTGTTCAGAATCATTCTTAGGTATAAACCTCAACCCTCTCTGCAAACCAAATGAAATTTCTTATACATTTATCCCTAACATGGCCTATTTCGAGTTCTTTCCAATACTTGAAGAGAATTAACAGAAAAACAATAACCAGCAGGAGCAACATGATGCGCAAGAACTTGTGGAATTAGCCAACATTAAGCTCGACATGAATATGAAGTTTTTGTCACCACTTACACTGGTAAGTATACTTGTGTTTCTTATATTTTATTTCATTTCCATTCACTAATTAAGCGACAGTGATTAAAATTTAATTGCGGAAATATCATCAATCTGGTGGCAGGGCTTTATAGGTATGGAGTTGGAGACGTGCTAAGAGTCGTTGGGTTCAAACACACTGCTCCACAATTCCAATTCATACGCCGAAAGAAAATACTCATGAGCATTGACTGTGAGAAGACAAACGAATTGGAGCTTCACAATCCAGTTCAAAATGTAATGAAGCATCTCATGTCAAAGTTCAATATATCCCTTGTTGATTACAGCAGTTATGCCGATACAACAAGTATTAGCAATCATGGCCACTATGTTATCTACAGGGAACTTCGACATCACGACTCTAGCGTTAATAATAATGCAGTTATTATTGGGACGACCGAGCGAAGCGAGGGAGGACCTTATATGACCACGTTTTTGTAAAATCTAAGTCAGTAATTGACATAAAAAATTTGAATTTCTTTTTGATAGTGTGCACTTGAAAAACCAAAATTGCCCCTCTTTTAGCTGTATTTTTTGTTAAACTAACCTAAAGGTCTCGGGTTCAATTCCCGGCCACCTTTTTTTTTTTTTTGCATTTTTCTTTTTCCTTATCCTTCGTGTTTCTTCTTCTCATTCGTTGTTTTTTCTTCTTCAACAGAGGAACCCCAGAGAAACTCCTTCGTCCCCAAACTCCAGAGAAACGCAAACTCCACGTCGCCACACCACACTACAATTTGAAGTTATCGAGAATTTAAAACTGAGAGATGAAGAAGAATCAGAATGGAAAAGATGTGTCGTTATCTGTGGATTTGCAGTGTTAATGAAGCCTCTGCAAATGGAGATTGAAGAATTGAACCTGAGAAGAGGGAATTTTTGGTAGAGGTGATATGGGTTTGCTGGGAAATGATCGAGTCACCGAGGTAAAGTTTAATTGAATCTGAAACGAAAAGTGAGGGTTCAAAGTGGTGTTTATTTAATTTAGAAATGAAATCAGGGTCCTAGTGATGGTTTCACAGAGTTATGGTTTGAGATTAAAAGGAAATCTTTGAGTTTGGAGTGAATTTGTGGTTGCTATCAAGAATTAATGAATGGTAATTAATTAAAGATGAACCTTTGGAAGTTCTCATGGATTTGAAGAATGGCTTGTGTATGATGTTGAAGCTGAGTGAAATTCTTGAAGTTTTGTGTATTTTATTGAAGATGCAGGTGATGGGTTATTGTATCTGGTGGAGTAATTACAGGTAGTGATGCAAGGAAGGGCATATGCTGAGAACTCAGGAGAAGAATGAGTTTGTAAGGTGTAGTTACAGAGATGGAAGTAATGAAGGTGTTGGTGTTGATCGTGTCAATTGGCTTAGCTTTAAAGGTTTACTGAGACATAATTCTGGTTGAGTTAGAAGGCAACAGTAAGGATTGACATTGCAGGTCTGAGATTGCAGGAAGTGTGGCTTATATCTATGAATCTTTGACAGTCAGTTGTAGAAGATTGGTGGTACAAAAGATGCTGATGGTGTGAGAGTTGTTGTTGCTGCAATGGTGATTGAAGGGTTTACAAAGAATCAGAGAAGGAAAGATGGTGTGATATAATGGGGTTAAATTGCATAAATGGAGCAATGGGTAATGGTGCTTCTTAAAAATATTTAAGAGTATTAGATGAAGAAAGGATAATTTCTTTTGAGATGTGTTTGAGCTTCAGTTTATGATGCCACTGACATAATGGAGAGGAGTGCGGCTGCAGAAGTTTTGATGTCATAAGGAAAGTACAAGACACGGTTATGTAATGGATAGGCAGAAAGAGTATTTGTTCAGGTCTGTGATGCACAATGGGGTGATGATGGCAGTGAAGGCACTGGTGGAGATCAAGGAAGGTTGTGAAGTGTTGGAAGGGTCTGTGTGATGAGCATTTGGAGCTGGAAATGAATGAATGTTTAATTAGATGAGTATGACATACGAAGTGGTCGCTTCGTCAAGTTCTTCGGTCGGCCCTACCACCGTGGAACGGTTGTAATAGTTCCTAGATCGGTGTTCGAAGAATGTTGCTTCAAAATTGAAGAATCATTAAGATTTGTATACAAGGAAAATCGTACAATAGACAAATCAATTGATCCTCTGGAGATAAAGATAGTGAATATGGGAACTTTTGATAAATTGATGGATTGTGTTGTTATCCAAGGTACATCAATTAGCCAATACAAAACTTCCCGCTGCATGAAAAATGTTGAGCTTCTCAACTCTTGTGTTGTTTCGAATTACTTCAGCCAGGAATTCCCACACTAAACTCCTGACTTTTGGTAGAAAAAAAAAACTTCTTTTTCCAAGTATTTTAATGTTCAGTTAAACCTACTTTCTTTTCCAAAGTTCTTGTTTGTCATTGCTTGATAGATGTAGATGCATTTTACTACGAACTACATCCAAAGGATAGAAACACAATGCTCATCTCAAATGAAAGTAAACACTCCACAATGAACACAAGATTTACGTGGTTCGGTATGATTACCTACGTCCACGGGGGTGAAAGGATGAATCTTATTACTTAGAAGTGTTACAAAATGTGTTTCTCTTCGTGGGATTTCCTTACAAGATGCACTTACTACTCACTTTTCTTCTTATTCGTGCTTACTCGAGTTTTTCTCCTCTCTATCCCTCAAAATAAAACCTACCTCTCTCGAAATACAAGTCCCTTTATTTATAGGAGAAGTTCTATACAACGAAATTAAGGTGTTTGTCATGTTACATCTATTTATCAGTTCTGTGATCGGGCCGGTTCTCGTCGTCTCATGTGGCCGATGTATCCTGGCTCCTCGCCTATCCTCCGTTCGGGCCGATCTTTTTAGGTGCATTATTAACGCGATGTCGCCCATCTTTTCTGTCATCCTTATGGTTACCCGATGTGACCCTTTTTTCTTTATTCGTTTGACCATCGTTCCTCGTTTGACCCGCCACGCCTTATCCTGTCATCTTTATTAGAATTCTGGGTCAAGTCTTGTCCGAAATTATTACGCCCGATCCACGTGGCTCCTTAAATCTCGCGCCCGATAATCTTCGCTCTATACTTCGCGTCTCTTCGTATTTGGGTACACCGGTTCTAGGATGTTGCCACATGGATCTGTAGATAATTTACACCTACAATAGCAATGGTGCATGTATCCAAAGTATTGAGCACAATGTAATGGTGAATCCAATAATAGAGAGGCTTTCAGTTGCCACATTCCGTTCAACCAATCCCAGTTGCAATATTTTGAAGAAATATTATCAGAACTTCTTTTCGTACTGAATGTAATGTTTATCAGCACAATGTAATGAATGCTTCTATAAAATATGAGTAAATGTTACAGTCCCATCAAGCACTGTGTCTGTGATTTCTTAATGACACTTGAAGTAGTCGTATTTGTTAGTAATGCTTTCAGTAAGTAGTATGGTAGTTAGCAGTGTGCCTAATAGTCAGAAAGTCTCATATTATGTTGGGACTGTAACGTTGGATGTGCGATATATAATTCGAGTCTTCTGTCAAGTGGGAAATCAATAATATCTTTTGAAACACTTCGTGTTTATTGGCGATCAGAGTCTCTCGAAGTACTTTTTTATCTTTCTCTTTTCATTCTCATATATAATCACTCTGATTCACAGTTCTGAGCACAAACGGAATACATATGGTTGGAGTAAAATAATGATGATTTTTCCTTGTCAAATGGATGCCAAAAAGTCATGTTGTCATTAGTACTTTGAATTTGTCAGTCATGTTTTCAGTTCGTTAGGAGCGTGTCAGTAGTGCACCTGAATGTGCATAGTTATTTTTATATTTGGGCTACATAAGTCCAAAAATAGGAGGAATAAATCCTCGTTGAAATCTTATTGAAACACTTAGCGTTGTTGGAGGTTTGAGTCCCTCGAAGTACTCTATTATCTTTCACTTATTTATTCTCAGATCTTTTATATTTCAGTTCTACAATTATTGTTCCTTTGATCCATAACATTTGGTATAACAATTAGACTTTCCTCGTTTTGTGATTAGAGAAGATCCAACTATATATATTTGCAAGGCAGAGCAATAGTTCAAACTTCATGAAACTCCACTAGTAGATCAAGTTCCTTTTGGCAGGTTTCCACCTCGAAGGAGATGCACATTTGTGGTGCCAGCTATTGAAACAAGAGATGATCTATATTTCTTGGGATGAGTATAAGGAGAACTTGTATGCTAGATTTGGTCCAAATCAGTGAATGGATTTCTTCGGCGAGTTGTCGAAGCTAAGCCAGACCACCACCGTTCAGGACTTCCATATCAAGTTTGAAAAATTGTTGGCTAAGGCATGGCCAATACCAAAAAGTTAGCAGGTCAGTATGCTTACTAGTGGTTTGTTTCCTAATACTCGTACTGATGCGCAAGCAAACAAACCCACTACCCTCGCATCTGCCATTGGTCTAGCATGTCTCAATGAGGCTAGAGATGAATCACATAAGAAACACACATCTAGTTCTTCAAAAATCACTACACCAAAACCAGGATTTTCTCACAGTGTAACCTGTCACAGTTTATTTTTTAGTCACTGATACACCTGTGATAAGTCCTGCAATAATTATAATTGTTGCTAAATTTAGTAATCGTGATAATGAATCTGAATATTTAACTTTTTTACTAGTCACAATTATATTAGTTGACAATTATCCAGACAATCACAATTATAATCTAAAATGATGTTTCCACCCAAAAATTCCACCACATCTAAAACAACCCTGAATTAATCACTCTTAGAATTTTGGTTGTCACTACTTTCGCAACAGTTATACAAAATAACAATTTTATTTAATTTCTAAATATCAAAATTTATTTTTAATTTTATTTTTAATTTTCTTAATATTAGATTAGAAAAAAGGATCAAGACTAAGTCAACAAGTCATGATTTTATAAGACATTTGACTTGGACAAATACCAATCTTTTCTCTCGATTTTCTCGATAAAACCACAACAAAAATTTCTGCTTCTTCCGAAGGCTGTAAAAATGACCATACTACCTTATCGAAATAAGTGCAATAAAAATTTAGAAGACCGTGAAAATGACCATATTACCCTTACTGGAAAAAAATGCAATAAACATTATAGAGACTGTGAAAATGACCAGAATACCCTTATTGAAAAATAAATACATTAAATATTACGGATTGTGAAAATAACCATATTACCCTTATTGGAAATAACTGCAATAATTTTTATGGAGACTGTGAAAATTACCAGGATACCCTTATCAGTAATAAATAAAGTAAATGTTACCGATTATGAAAATGACCATATTACCCTTATTGGAAAAAAGTGCAATAAATATAATGGAGACTGTGAAAATGACCATACTACCCTTATTGGAAATAAGTAAAGTAATTCTTAAAGACCGGGAAAATGACCATATTACTCTTATTGGAAATAAGTGGAATAAATATTATGGAGACTGTAAAAATGACCATACTACCCTTATTGGAAATAAGTAAAGTAAATATTACATACTTTGGAAATGACCATATTACCCTTATTGGAAATAAGTGGAATAAATATTATGGAGACTGTGAAAATAACCATACTACCCTTATCGGAAATAAGTAAAGTAATTCTTACAGACTGTGAAAATGACCATATTACCCTTATTGGAAAAAAGTGCAATAGATATTATGGAGACTATGTAAATGACCAGACTGCCCTTATTGAAAATTTGTAAAGTAATATTACACACTTTGAAATGAGCATATTACCCTTATTGGAAATAAGTGCAATAAATATTATTGATATTGTGAAAATGACCAAACTACCCTTATTGAAAATAAATAAAGTAAATACTACATACTGTGAAAATAACCAGACTACCCTTATTGGAAATAAATGGAATAAATATTAGGGAAACTGTGAAAATGACCAAACTACCCTTATTGAAAATAAATAAAGTAAATTACATACTGTGAAAATGACCATATTACCCTTATTGGAAATAAATGCCATAAATATTATGGAAACTGTGAAAAAGACCAGACTACCCTTATCAAAAATAAGTAAAGTAATTCGTACAAACTGTGAAAATGACCATATTACCCTTATTGGAAAAAGTGTAATAAATATTATGGAGATTGTGAAAATGACCAAACTACCCTTATTGAAAATAAATATAGCCGTGAAAATGACCATATTACCCTTACTGGAAAAAATGCAATAAATATTATGGAGACTGTGAAAATGACCAAACTACCCTTATTGAAAAAAGTGCAATAAATATTACAGACTGTGAAAATGACCATATTACCCTTATTGGAAATAAATGCAATAAATATTATGGAGACTGTGAAAATGACCATACTACCCTTATCGAAAATAAATAAAATAATTTTACAGACTATGAAAATGACCATATTACCCTTATTGGAAATAAGTGTAATAAATATTAAGGAGACTATGAAATGACCAAACTACACTTATTGGTAAAAAGTGCAATAAATATTACGGAGACTGTGAAAAATGACCAGACTACCATTATCGAAAATAAGTAAAGTATATATTACAGACTGTGAAAATGACCATATTACCCTTATTGGAAAAAAGTGCAATAAATATTATGGAGACTATGCAAATGACCAAACTACCCTTATTGGAAAAAGTGCAATAAATATTACATATTGTGAAAAATGACCATTAAGGGTAATATGGCCATTTTCACAATCGGTAACATTTACTTTACATATTTCCGATAAGGGTAGTCTGGTCTTTTTCACAGTCTTCATAATATGTATTGCACTTTTTTCCAATAAGGGTAATATGGTCATTTTCACAGTCTATAAGTATTACTTTACTTATTTTCGATAAGGGTTGTATGGTCATTTTCTCAGTCTCCATATTATTTATTGCACTTTTTTCCAATAAGGGTAATATGGTCATTTTCACAGTTGGTAAAATTTACTTTACTTATTTCCGATAAGGCTAGTATGGTCATTTTCGCAGTCTCCATAATATTTATTCCACCTATTTCCAATAAGGGTAATATGGTCATTTTCACAGTCTGTAAGAATTACTTTACTAATTTCTGATAAGAGTAGTATGGTCATTTTCACAGTCTCCATAATATTAATTGCACTTATTTCCAATAAGGGTAATATGGTCATTTTCATAATCGGTAACATTTACTTTATTTATTACCGAAAAGGGTAGCATGGTCATTTTCACAGTCTCCATAATAGTTATTTCACTTTTTTCCAATAAGGGTAATATGGTCATTTTCACGGTCGGTAACATTTACTTTACTTAATACTGATAAGGGTAGTTTGGTCATTTTCACAGTCCGCACAATATTTATTGCACTTATTTCCAATAAGGGTAATATGGTCATTTTCACATTCGGTAACATTTACTTTACTTATTTCCGATAAGGGTAGTATGGTCATTTTCACAGTCTCCATGATATATTTCGTGTCCAGTTCATCCGAAAGAAAAACTCAGGTCTAACTCTGGTAATCTTAGAATCTGTGATGTTCAATTCTGATATATTTCGTCAACGGTTCATCCGAATCAGAAACTCAGGTCTAACTATGGTAATCTTTGAACCTGTGATGTTCAATTCTGATATATTTCGTCTCCAGTTCATCCGAATCCGAAACTCATGTCTAACTCTAGTAATCTTTGAACCTGTGATGTTCAATTCTGATATATTTCGTCTCCAGTTCATCCGAATCAGAAACTCAGGTCTAACTCTGGTAATCTTTGAACCGGTGATGTTCAATTCTGATATATTTCGTCACCAGTTCATCCGAATACGAAACTCAAGTCTAACTCTTGTAATCTTTGAACCTGTGATGTTCAATTCTGATATATTTCGTCTCCAGTTCATCTGAATCCGAAACTCAGGTCTAACTCTGGTAATCCTTGAACATGTGATGTTCCATTCTGATATATTTCGTCTCCAGTTCAACCGAATCTGAAACTCAGGTCTAACTCTGGTAATCTTTGAACCTGTGATGTTCAATTCTGATATATTTTGTCTCCAGTTCATCCGAATCAGAAACTCAGGTCTAACTCAGTAATCTATGAACCTGTGATGTTCAATTCTGATAAATTTGGTCTCCAGTTCATCCGAATCCGAAACTCAGGTCAAACTCTGGTAATCTTTGAACCTGTGATGTTCAATTCTGATATATTTCGTCTCATGTTCATCCGATTCAGAAACTCAGGTCTAACTCTGATAATCTTTGAACCTGTGATGTTCAATTCTGATATATTTCGTCTCCAGTTCATCCGAATCCGAAACTCAGGTCTAACTCTTGTAATCTTTGAACCTGTGATGTTCAATTCTGATATATTTCTTCTCTAGTTCATCCGAATCCGAAAATCAAGTCTAACTCTTGTAATCTTCGAACCTGTGATGTTACATTCTGATATATTTCGTCTCCAATTCATCCGAATCCGAAACTCAGGTCTAACTCTGGTAATCCTTGGACATGTGATGTTCCATTCTGATATATTTCGTCTCCAGTTCATCCGAATCAGAAACTCAGGTCTAACTCTGGTAATCTTTGAATCTGTGATGTTCAATTCTGATATATTTCGTCTCCAGTTCATCCGAATCCGAAACTCAAGTCTAACTATGGTAATCTTTTAACCCTTGATGTTCAATTCTGATATATTTCGTCTCCATTTCATCCAAATCCGAAACTCAGATCTAACTCTTGTAATCTTTGAACCTGTGATGTTCAATTTTGATATATTTTGTCTCCAGTTCATCCGAATCCGAAACTCAGGTAATCTTTGAACCTGTGATGTTCAATTCTGATATATTTCATCTCAATTTTATCCGAATCAGAAACACAGGTCTAACTATGGTAATCTTTGAACCTGTGATGTTCAATTCTGATATATATCTTCTCCAGTTCATCCGAATCAGAAACTCAAGTCTAACTCTGGTAATATTTGAACCTGTGATGTTCAATTTTGATATATTTCTTTTCCAGTTCATCCGAATCAGAAACTCTGGTCTAACTCTGGTAATCTTTGATCCTGTGATGTTCAATTCTGATATATTTCGTCTCCAGTTCATCCGAAACTCAGGTCTAACTCTAATAATCTTTGAACCTATGTTGTTCAATTCTGATATATTTCGTCTCCAGTTCATCCAAATCTGAAACTCATGTCTAACTCTGGTAATCTTTGAACCTATGATGTTCAATTCTGATACATTTCGTCTCATGTTCAACCGAATCCGAAACTCATGTCTAACTCTGGTAATCTTTGAACCTGTGATGTTCAATTCTGATATATTTCGTCTCCAGTTCATCCGAATCCAAAACTCAGGTTTAACTCTGGTAATCTTTGAACATGTGATGTTCAATTCTGATATATTTGGCCTCCAGTTCATTCGAAAGAGAAACTAAGGTCTAATTCTGGTAATCTTTGAACCTGTGTTGTTCAATTCTGATATATTTCGTCTCCAGTTCATCCACATTAGAAACTCAGGTCTAACTCTGATAATTTTTGAACCTGTGATGGTCAATTATGATATATTTCGTCTCCAGTTCATCCGGACGAGAAACTCTAGTCTAACTCTAGTAATCTTTGAACATGTGATATCCAATTCTGATATATTTTGTCTCCAGTTCATCTGGACGAGAAACTCTGGTCTGACTCTAGTAATCTATGAACTCGTGAAGTTCAATTCTGATATATTTCGTCTCAAGTTCATCTGAATGAGAAACTCGGGTCTAACTCTAGTAATATTTGAACTCGTGATGTTCAGTTCTGATATATTTCATCTCCATTTCATCTGAATGAGAAACTCGGGTTTAACTTTAGTAGTCTTTGAACCTGTGATGTTCAGTTCTTATATATTTTATCTTCAGATGATCCGAACGAGAAACTTAGGTCTAACTCTAGTAATCTTTGAACCAGTGATGTTCAATTCTGATATATTTCGTCTCCATTTTATCCGAAGGAGAAACTTCGGGTCTTTATAATCTTTGAACGATAAACTCTCCAATTCATCCGGTCTAACTCTAGTAATCTTTGAAATTCTATATGTGATGTTCAATTAACTCTATAATATTTGAACATTTGTTGTTCAATTACGTTATTTCTTCTCCAGTCATCGGGACGAGAAACTCAGTCTAACTCTAGTAATCTTTGAACTGTGATGTTCATAAATATCATCTTGAGTTCACCCGAACGAGAATCATACTATTTTTTATCGATTTCCCCCAAATTTTCGTTTGGGGTTTCAAACATACACTAAGCTTCATATTTATCTATTTCGATGATATATCCTGCTAAGTTTGAAATCACAACCCACCCAGAGCTTCATGGTTCATAGTTTTTTTGTCGTTATACCGAATTTGAAGTTCGAATCGACACTGAGATTCTTATTTGTAAATTTCGATGCTGTGTCATTCTTAGTTTGAAGTCAGAACCCACCCAAAGCTTCTTAGTTCATAGTTTGTTTATCGTTATACCACATTTGAAGTTCGAATCGACACTGAGATTCATATTTATCGATTTGGATGATGTATTAGGCTATAAGTTTGAAGTGAGAACCCTCTTGAAGCTTCTTGGTTCATCGTTTGTATGTCGTTATACCATACTTGAAGTTCATGACCTGTACGACTAGTCGAAATGGTTTCATGACCTATGTAACTAGTCGAAATTCAAACCAGAATCACAAAGAGAAAGCACAAAAGCACAAAGAAACACACCAATTATCGAATTCATTTCTTATTTTTTGCTTCATTCCCATATATTTTTCGGAATTTTTTATAACCGAAGGTTGATAATAATATCTTATATAAATTGATAGATTTTTTAGATTTTTTTCATATCGAAAGTTGATAATACAATCGAATTTAGTTTAGCAAAGAAACACAAACTTTTAGCAAAGAAACACAAACTTCTCACATACTAGGGTTGATCCGTATGACCTTCACTAACTAAATCTCTACCGTTCAAAGGATCATGAGTGCACCTTATCACCGTCCAGATATTTTTGTATATAAAGAAAAAGAAAAAGAAAATTCTCTCTCTTCACCACTTCTTCATTTTCCTCTCATCTCTTCTGCCTCCCTCTGAAGAAAACCCCAACCAATTCTACTGAGTACCGCCGGTTTCACTCTTTATGCAAAATTTTAATGAAGCAGATCAATAAATAGTAAATCTCTCTGTACAAAAACCTTAAATCATCAAATCCCCATTTGATAGCCGAGAATAAAAACTACTATCCAAGATGAGTTTCTTCGTTTTATCTTTTATTTAAATTTATATTTTGTTCGATCTAAATATGATTTGGTTAAATAAGTGTTTTTCTGTTTGGGTGTTTATTTATTTTTTTAATTGATTTTTTCTGATGATTTTGTAGGTTTGAGTGCGGAATATTGTGTAAATCGATGTCTACTTCCGATGTATCGTTCTTGTGATCTGTTTTTGATGTTTGATTTGATCTGTTTTCTTTCATATGAAATGGATTTTTTGTTAGTTTTGACTTTTGGCTCGTTTAGGTAAAGATTTGTATATATTGATGAAGTTTTTGTGAAATTCTGGTTGTATCGTTCTGATCTCCTTAGTAGTTATCATGTTAGGGTTTATCTTTCTGTTTGTTTCTGGAGTATGAGATGTGATTTGATGTTTTAAAGCCTGTATGTGGATAAATATTCTTAGATCTGAAACTTTTCATTTTTCAATTAGTAATTTTTTTTATTATCGTAAAATAGAGTGATATATATATATATTTATATATATATATATATTAGATTTTGATTATTGGGTTCTTCTATTCCCTAGATTTTGTTTTTTATCGACTTGATGGATTCTCATGTTTTCAATTTTGATTGCTGGAAATGCTTTGATTGAAGATTTTTGTCTATTTATGATGGAATTCTAAGATTGTTCTCCATATGTTTTGTTTTGAATTTAGTTATATAAGTTTCAACTCTTCTATTTAAACTTGAAATCATCATAGGGTGTTTAGAAAATTTTTTTGTGTTCATGAAAATTTAGACTAAATTTGAATTGGTTATGTGCAGGTTTTCATCAAAGCACAGAAACCCAGGTCTTACTTCAAGAGGTTTCAAGTCAAATTCAAGCAAAGTAGATATATATGCTTGTTTGATTTATGATGTAATTTCTTACATCTTTGGTTGGATGTAATTTGATTGTGTTGTTTATTTGTAATGAATGCAGATGGAAATACCGATTACAGAGCCACAATCCGTCTTATTAACTAGGACAAGAACAAGTACATTACCCCTAAGTATCATTTTGTTGTTCGTTTCACCAACAAAGACATTACTGCTCCGATAATATCTTCCACTGGATATTTGTGTGATGTTTCCAACTATTTCAAGTGAAGTTTTTAATCATTTTTGCTTATGTTAAGTATCTGAATTTGGATTGTTGGATATAAATTTTTATTTGATATTTGTAGGATCTATGGTCTAGTTCTAGATGTTTGGATCCCCTGCAACAGAAAATGATGGTTATGGAGTACATGGAGCATGACCTGATGAGCATAATGGAGACTAAGAGGCAGCCTTTTAGTCAGAGTGAAGTTAAATGTCTCATATTTTAGTTGTTGGAGGGTGTTGTGAATGTCCCGCCTATATGGAAGCCCGTTGAAGCAATATACCCAACTGGTTGTTACTCTATGGTACAGGTGAGCATGACGCCATTTGTGTAATGTTGTTTTGTATTTCGGTTCTTATATCAACTGATAAGATTGCAATGTCTGATTTGATTATCCTTTTTTTCTTACAGAGCACCTGAGCTTTTATTAGGGGCAAAACACAATACTCAACAACAATTGATATGTGGTCGTTGGGTTGTATAATGGTTGAGCTGTTATCCAAGGATCCCTTATTTAATGGGAAAACTGAAGTTGATCAGCTTGACTAGGTAGTTTTTGTTTCCAGAGTCTAGACCTATTTTCCATTTCCATTTTCATTTGCTTGGATTCGGTCTAATTTATCTGCCATAATTTCTCTTAATTGCAGATTTTCAAAACCCTTGGTACTCCAAGGGAGACGATTTGGCAAGGTTTTTCTGAACTGCCCGGTGCCAAGGCCAAATTTTCCAAGCAACAGTAAGTAACATTTTTGTTTAAAAGTCTTGTTTGCTGCTATATCTCATGTTCTAATTGTTGCCCCTACTTTCCCAGTTTTCCAGCTTTTGTGATCTTGGCAAACTTGCTGGATCAGTTTGGTGGTTGTTTTACTACGTAAAACTCACGACATGTTTTCTAACTTCTAGCATGCTTCTTTCAGGTATAACTTACTGCACAAGAAATTCCCACCCAGAGCTTTCACTGGATCCCTAGTTCTTTCGGATGCTGGATTTGGTTTGTTGAACCGACTTTTACATATGACCCTGCAAAGGTATGAACTTACCGGATACTGTTGATTTATAATATGATCTGGCATTTTTGTTTATGTTGTTTTTCTTCTTTTTCAAGTTGTGTTACTTGTGTAATAATTTGGTCCTGCTACTATTATTTATTGCAAAGGATTACAGAAGAGGTTGTTAATTATGAGTGGTTTCGCGAGGTTCCTCTTCCCATGTCAAGAGATTTGAATGTTGGAATTACTTGAAATGATGTTCATGCTCGCGTTAAATGGTATGATAATAAATCATACTAATTCATCTGCATATTTTTAGTCTCTTGCAACTTCTTATGTTAAATTTCATAATGAATTGAACAATTTTTTTGTTTTCGGTTTTAAGTATCATACAATAAATAGACAATTTGTTCTTCTTATGTTAGGGATTGTATGGTGAAGTATGTCCGATGCCTTCATAATAAATAGACAAGTTGTACTTATTATGTTAGGGATTTTTTTTCTTATTGTTATGTAGATGGAATTGGTTCTTAGCGCCCAAAAACAACCACTTCACTAGGTATTTCTGAGATTATTTAGGCCTTTTGTTTCTTCTTTAATATGTCCTTGTTATTTAATATTTCACGTATATATAATGATATTCCACCACTTTTAGCAGTAACTTATATGGGCTATACATCTAGTAGCATCTGTCATTAACTAATATGATGCTCAATTTTGTTTGTTGAACAGGTCCGAAGTATTGTGTTGGCTTGATCCTACAAATGGCGAAGGCTCATTAAGATAGTTTGCTGGTCTTTGGAGCAATTGCAGTATCAAGTATTTGTGTGAAATATGTATGAAGAGATTAGAGAATATACGAATGTGGTTTGCAGACTGAGAATATATGAATTTTGCATTGAAGAACAGGTTACAAGCCTGTATTTCAGGTTTCATTGTATTGCATGCCTGGGTTTCAGGATAAATTGTGTTGCAGGCCTGTAAACTGGAAGTCCAGGTCCATGAGAATGACCTGGATTATAATTTTTTTTTAATTGTAATTGAAAGAATTGTCACAGTTAAAACTGTGACCAAAACTGTGAAGATAAAAACACGTGTCATCTTCTCAATGCTGTGACAAATGAGAGTAACAGTTTAAACATTACAGTAATTGTGACAAAAAATGACAGGTGTCCATTGGGAATTTGTGGCAAAAAATATGCAAAAGTTATATGTGTTATTCTAATCGTTAGAAAAAGTGACACGTGACAAAACTAAATCGATGCCTACGTGTCGGTGTAAGACACGTGGCATCACCGAATTGTTGCAAAGTTAGAATCACAATTAATTCTGTTATAATAACTGTGACAAATAAGCCAGTGTCGCTTTAATAAAATTAGGATAACTGTTACTATTAAATAATGTTACAGTTTATAAATGTGACCGTAACCAAATTTTGTCACAGTGAAAACTGTTACAAAAAAAATAACAATTAATATCACAGTGTTTCTCTAACGGCATATATTTGTTACAAATTTTTTTAGTAACAGATATGCACTGTGACAGAATCCTGGATTTGGTGTAGTGAATCATTCAAGAACCTTGTCATTCCACTACCCAAAATACTACAGTTAACACCCAAAATTCAGTCGGCACCCCCGTGAAGAGAATAACTACTGATGATATTAATGAGCGAAGGAGAAAAGAACTTTGTTTCATGTGTAATGATAAATTTGGGCAGGGTCACCGCTACAAGAATGTGAGTCCTCTGTCTTTTGTTTACATGAAGTTATGATAATTAGGGAAGTTCACATAATCGAAGAAAGATGCACCTTTAGATTTTCCTCGGTGAGGGTAGGCCTAGCCTTTTTGGTCGCTGGGGGTTACAAAGAGGCAATGGGTTGGTTTATGATTCAACTATGCGACCCCAGAAATATAATGCGACAAAAAGGCAGATGGAAACAATGATAACTGGTTGACCACGTGCTAAACAACCTCATTTAAAGGTTCATGGATAAAACTGCAACAAGCTCTTAATTGTCTAAATGAGTGATTTCAGTGGAAAATTGGAGGTGTGTGAATCTCTATATGATATAAAAACTATATTTTACAGATACCCCGCGATGGAGATCCTACCATGGTTGATCTCTTAGCTCAAATGTCCATTTCAGGGAAATTTACGGTTGGAATTAACCATAGAAGCCAACCGTAGGGGTCATTTACGGTTGAAAATAGCTCCATAGAAGCCAACTGTAGGGGCCATCTACGGTTAGTATCTGAAGAACATCCAACTGTAACTGGTTGAAATTTGGAAAACTCAATCAAAAACCAGTTACCGTTGGATTCTTATCCTGCGAGACGAATCATAAATAAGTTACGGTTCGTTTTTTGATGGCTAGTATCCAACCGTAACCGTTTACGGTTGTTACCATTTAAGTCAAAGTCGGCCGTAAGTTACAGTTCGTTTGTCTGTTGTTAGTATCCAATGGTAACTATTTACGATTGATAACGTTTAAATCAAAGGCAACCGTAATCAAACTCAAAAACTTAAATTATTATGCTCAGGAATTTTTACGGTTGGTACTGTTAAAATCGAAACCAACCGTAAATAAATTTACGATTACAATATGAACCGTAACTGGATATTTCAAATAGTTTTTTAAGAGTTACGGTTGGTAGTTCTTCAATTACCAACCGTAACACCTTCAAAAATTGAATTTACGGTTAGTAATTGAAAAATAACAAATTGTAACCCCAAATGCAACTCTAATCTAACTTAAATTTGAATGCATCTAACCTAATTTGAACACAAAAAAACAACTCCTACCATACATAACTCATGCTAGTTAATATATCCAGTGGTTTAAGGGTTTGAAAAGAATATTAATGGAGATTTAAGACTGCATGAGAAGAGAAAAAATAAAAAATAAAAAAACAAATTATTTTTTTTGGGAAGGGCCACATGGGCGCAAATTTATTGAAAAATAAGGGGAAAATATACAATGGAGTTGTTGGTAACCTAGCAACAAGTTTGGCACCAATACCTTTCTGAATAACCAAACTTAATTTATGAAAAAGAAAACTACCCTAACCACTACAAGCATCAAGGTTAGCTAGGAAATTCCTAAGTCTCTTTGAAAACACTATAAAGTCTTCACCAAGTTCACCCAAGGTGGTGAAAGCCAAAACCCCCAAAACGTAACCCTTGGAAGCACATTCATCCAAATATTTTTTCCGTTTTCGCGAAACTGCATTGGCAATGGATTTACCTGGTATGAAAACACTCCCGGCAGCGGTAGTGAAAGGTGAAACACCAATAACATCAAAACACACATTTTGTCTATTCTCCCAACCATAAACGAGGATGTCTGCAGGTTTCAAGGCTTTTCCATCTGAAATAAGACCCAAAGACACCTCTTTTCTAGCATGCACACCAGCTTTATAACACATATCAGCAACAATATCTCTAAAAAGGTCATGTCGATACTTGAGACCAACTTCACTAGCACAATGTATCGCAGGATAACCATAAATGTCCATATCTCGCTTACAACAAAAGCACAAACCACCCTTTGGGAAAAGGGGAATACCAAGTTGATAACACAACACATCTCTAAACTTCCTGGGCCCAAGACATTGTTGCGGCCCACTAATTAGTACGGCCAAAAGGTACCCTTGCACATGCTTAATCTTGTTGGATTTCCACAAAGCTGAATCTCTCTCAGACAACAAGGTAAATTGGTTCGAGATTTTCTTCTTCAAAATATCTAAGTAGACTTCCAGGGTATGCATGGATTGGGGGTGGGGGTGGGGGGGGGGGGGGGGGGGGGGGGGGGGGTTTCTTCAAAGCTTAAGGAAGAAGGTAAATCACAAACCTGAATGAAGGTATGTAAGGCTTGCTGGTAATTATGACTATTCTCAAAACATACGGCATTGCTGAGAATTATATGCTATACTGACCTAGTCTAACTCTGAGAATCGAGATAGCAATAGTTGCTTGTGTCTGACATCGTGTAAATACCTAAGCCACCTTCCTTAATGGGAAAATTGGAGATACTCTGCTGCAGAGGGCCAAAACCTGATCCATATCCGGTCACAAGATGCCTCAAAAATAACATAAGTTGTTTATCAAAAATATCAATACCTTGTTGAAGAACCAGAGGCCTAATGGTACTCATGGGTGAAGTATAACTTAGAAATTCCATCACAATTGTGTAAGAGAAGCAATTTACACTGATGATCCTTGAGTTTCATAATGGAATCCATAAGCTGAATGGTTTTGTTGACCCTAGTAACAACCATATCACTACAAAACTGTAAATCAAGGCTTATAGGGCCTCCAAGAAGCTTCACACCACCAACAGGTCTACCAATATTGATAGGAAACATATCTTCTTCGAATCTTCTAACATCAGCAGTTGGCCAGAACACTTCGGTCTTATTGATATTAAGATGTAAGACCCTCTGCAGACCCTCAGACTGTATAATCCTTAAATCCTTGGCCACCTCGACAGTGTCCCCAATAATAGTACCGTCATCCAGGTACCAAGCATGTAAATCCAACTTGCACTAGGAAGCTATCTTTTTAACTAAGGGATGAAGCGTAAGGGAAAAAAGGAAAGGACCGAGGGGATCTCCCTGTTGAACCCCTTGTGCAGAAGATAAAATGAAGATGTTGTAATAGAGTTTGTCAGGTTTTGCATAAAACAACTCAACCCATATGGAGATGGAAGGATAATGCAATCTAAGTTCTTGGATAAGATCATCTATCTACCATATTAAAAGCATTGGCAAAGTCTATCAACAACATTGTCATGTTAGAAGAAGTACCTTTGAGCTCAAGCAAACCATTGACAGCATGCAAAATACCTTCACTACCACATGGGATTCCAACCCCAAATTGAAAGTCACCCAAATAAGAAGCCATCTCTTTGACAACAGATACAGCCGCGAGCTTCGACACCAACCTCCTCCAAATAGTTCCAACAGTGATTGGTCTAAGTCCTCCACCTATCTTCAGAAGAGGAGTTAACAGAGCGCTAGACACATATTCACCCAGAACTGGAGGACATTTACCGGTGAGCCACAAGTTAACAACCCCGGAAATGGAAATTTAAATACAATGTAGGGTAATTTAGTATTTTTAAGATGGAAGGGTAATCTAGACCTTTAACATAACACTGGGACACCCACTAACCAATTTGGTGGAAATTATTATCATGAATTAGTCCCTCTAATGGAATCATAATCCCTTATAACATCTTACATGTCTAAACCATGGAGCTCATTCGTTGTTGTTCCATCATCTGAACGATATAGGTTAAAAATAGAAAAATTTAGAGGAATGTCTTTTTTTTTATACTAAAAGAGATTTTATTGCTTAAACATTGGAATAGCTCATATAGTCTTCCTCAATCCATTTAATGATATCCGGAGGATAAATAGAATGAAAATAAAAGCTTTGTGCATCTACTCTTTCATTTCTAGCTAGGGCATGAGCTACACTATTCGGTTGTCTATGAATTGCCTTACAAAACCAAAGATCTTTATTTAAAAACTTGTTCTTAACTGAAAGAATGAAATGATTGTTCATCCAGTGAACTTGAGAGTTATCTCTGCAGATCGAATTCACCACATTCTTACAGTCCATTTCAAAAATGATTTTATTGTGACCATACTCTTTCATCCATTCCACTGCCTTAACCAAAGCTTTACATTCAAAGTGTTCAGGTCTAACCTCATCTTCCACTTCCTCCTCCATATTCCAGTATTTAGCTCCTAAGGAATTACCTACAGAATCTCGAACTATTAGACCAATACTACCCTTTTTTGTCTCAAAAATATAAGAAGCATCAATATTGATTTTAATAAATCCTTCATCTAGTGGAATCCATTTCTTTAGAAAGATAGTGTTATTTCTAGACATAGTAGTAGCTGCGGCAAAACTGCATTGCTGAAACAAGTTGTAAATTCTGGTCATTGTACTTTGTACATTAGGTTTAATATCTTAAAAAATTAAATTACAGCGATCTTTCCGTATGTACCAAACTATACACATATATTTGAGTACATTGAAATCTTCATTGTTACCTGTAGAGAACCAGGATATAACCCAAGCCTGAAAAGAAAAAAAATTCTGACTGATAGAAGATATATCAATGTTTAAAGCATTCCACATTTCTTTAGAATAGTTTCATTCAGATAGAAGGTGACTATTAGTTTCAATACTATGATTACACAAAGCACAATGAGGTTCCACTTCATGTTTATATCTGGAGATCTTATCTCTCACGGGAATAATATCCTTTAAGCATTTCCAAACAAAGAGTTGTACCATGTGAGGTACTTTAACATGCCAGAGTGTCTTCACTATTTTTGGAATAGTATCACCCTCAATAATGTTATAAACATGCCTAGCACACCGAGTATTATAAGCACTTTTGACAGAGAAATTACCTTTTCTATCTGTTTCCAAATAAGATAGTCCTCACCAGTTATAGGAACATTCATATTGAGAATAGCAGTTTCATGGTTAAATAGAGATTAAATTAGTTTTTCATTCCAAGTTCTAGTATTAGGGAGAAAAATATCACAAACAAGAGTAAAAGTAGTAATGATAGAAAGACCCATGATTGGGACAGGTGGACTATTAAATCCAATAATCCAATTATCTAGCCAAATGTTTATTTTTGTTTCACATTGAACAATCCACATCGAATATTGTTGAACAATCTCAATTCCAGAGTAAATCCTCTTCCATAACCAAAAACTTTCCTCTTTCAACTTATCTAAATGCAGTAATCTACCTTTTGTACCATATTTTTCTCTAACAATCTGCATACAAAGAGAGTTTTCCTCACTGCAGGCTTTCCAAGCTATTTTAGTTAAAAGGGCAAAATTAAAATGCTCCAAGTTTCTAAAACCAAGACCACCTAAAGCTTTAGGAATACTAAGCTTGTTCCAACCTATTGGACAATATCCTTTATTGGTACTATGACCCTACCAAAAATGTTTTTGTATGGAATCCATCTGTTCAATCATAGTTTTAGGAATTCTAAAACAACTCATAGTATAAGTTGGTATAGCATTTAAAACATGTTTTACCATTGTAGATGTAGCAGATTGATTCATAGTTTTCCCTTTCCAAGTTTTGAGATTAGTGCCAAAGGATTGCATTATAGGTTTAAAGGCTTTGGTCTTATCTCTTCCTATCAAAAGAGAAACACCAAAGTATTTATCCGTGTCTTTCATTTTTGTCATTCTAAGTTCACTAGATAGAATCTCTCTAGTATTGGGACTAAGATTATGACTAAAGTAAACACTAGATTTATCAAGATTAAGCACCTGACCAGAAAATTTACCAAAAAAATCAAGCACTTCCATAATACCATGAATATTATGCATGTCTTCTTTTGCAAAGATAAGAATATCATCAGCAAACATTATATGAGTAATACCTGGTGCATTTCTAGCTGCTTTTACACCTGAAATAAGATGATTAGTCTCTGCATTCAACAAAAGTCTAGAAAGGTATTCCATGCATAATATGAAAAGATAAGGTGATAAAGGATCACCTTGTCTAACACCTCTAGAAGGAGTGTAAGCATGAGTAAGATAACCATTCAATAAGACAAATATATTAGTGGTAGAAATGTATTGATTAATATAACCACAAAACTTATCATCAAAACCAAACTCTTTAAGAACTCCTAGAAGAAAACTCCATTCAATTCTGTCAAAGGCCTTAAAGAGGTCAAATTTTAAAGCCATGGTACCACTGTGACCTTCTTTATGTTTCGTAGTATGGATCATTTCATGAGCAATAATAGTATTGTCATGAATATCACTTCCTGGCACAAAAGAATCTTGGTAAGGTGAGATTAGATTATTTAAATAAGGTTTAATTCTATCAACAATTATCTTAGAAATAATTTCGTAAACAGTATTGCAAAGTCCTATAGGTCTAAAATCAACAGGCTTAATTGCATTATCACATTTAGGAATTAAACTAAGATAAGTTATATTGACTTCAGTAGGCATAAAACCTGTTTCAAAAAATCCTTGCACAATATTGGTGACATCATTACCAACAGTATCCCAATTGTAATGATAGAATCCAGCTTGGAACCCATCTGGTCCAGGAGAATTCCAGGGAGACATTTTCTTAACAGTTTGAAATATTTCATCACTTGTAGGAGTTCTATTAAGATGCATATTATCCTATTCAGTTATTATTGTATTGTAGGAATGATTTCAAAAATATTTCAAGTCAAACTGGGATTAGAGGTTTTACTAAACTCAGCAAAGTGTTCAACAAGCATAGTGGAAATATCTTTACTATCATTGAACCAAACACCATTATCATCAAATAAGCAATCAATATTTTTCCTAATCATCCTTCTATTAACCAAAGTATAAAAATAATTAGTGTTATGATCCATTTCATTTATAAAAGCATCACCTGACTTTTGTTTATAAAACTCAGTCTTAATGTTGAACCAGTCATCAAGACTCCTAGTGAGGGACACTACCTTATCATGTTGAGAAACAGAAAAATGCTCATTTTGGACAATTTCAAGCTAGTGCTGTAAGTTATTGATATTTCCATTTATATCACCAAACTCAATTTTATTCCAATGAGTTAACTTTTTCCTAGTATTATGATGTTCACTAGTAAGTTTAAATGAAGCAGAACCAGTGACATATGATTTCCAAGCTATACTAAGTTGATTCTTAAAAGAAAAATGTTTCATCCACATAGCCAATTTTTTTAATGTCCTCCAGGTATTCCTATTAATCTCAGTTGGAACTAAAAGAATAAGACAATGGTATGAACCATCTTGAACCAAATGTAAAAGCTTAGCATAAGGATAGTAATTACACCAATGACTATTACCTAGTGCCATATCTATTATGGATTTCCTAGTTCTAATGCCAAAACTATTACTTAACCAAGTGAAATTCTTACCAGTATATCCAAGATCTATAAAACCACAAGAGTTCACTTTTTCCTGAATACACGTATCCTCAATGGAGAAACTAGAAGATTCTGGAGGATCATGCAGATGAAAACCCAGGACGACAATCTTCTGGCTTAGTCCAGATCTTATTCCCCAATTCTATCATAGATTCATCAATTACAGATACAGAATGATGTTCTAGCAGAATATTTTGAAACTGAACATTCTGTTCTTGGTGAGAGAAGCCATGCTCTTGGATCGGTAATGAAGGATAATTGGCATGATACTCTACTAGGAGATTCTTTAGATGAATTTGAGGAAACCATTCTCTTAGACCAGATGTGTGATCAATCTTTAGAATAATCCCTTGAGTATTTTAAAGACTCTACGGACCCAGAAA
Organism: Papaver bracteatum; assembly: GCA_023529315.1. Classification (NCBI taxonomy): domain Eukaryota; kingdom Viridiplantae; phylum Streptophyta; class Magnoliopsida; order Ranunculales; family Papaveraceae; genus Papaver; species Papaver bracteatum. The sequence continues at coordinate 293,684 of JAJJWX010002732.1, read as the reverse complement.
TCTAGGAAATAGTGTTAGGTCTTTCTAAGAGTAATGGTGACCTTAAGTTTGGGGGTAGAGAACTAGAAGAATCTCTTGAGTACTTTAGGAACTCTGAGGATCCAGAAATTCAAGCAATAGTTAGAGGTTTGTATGTGAGTGGTGAAAACCCTAAGTTTGGGGGTAGTGATGGTTCTTGTGATTGTCACGTATCCCTACTTAGAGTACCTAACTTGTGACCCGAGCCTTGTGCGTTTGAGATATTACTTGAGTCTATTCAAACTCCGCAACCCGATCATCTTGATACTGTCCATGAGGTAACCCAGGCATTAGAGACCCGTTTTTCGGATGAATCTATTTATCGAGACACATATATGAAGCTCAATTATGTGTCCCAAATAAACCCAGTTTTCTTGACAGAATCCTTGGATGAGGATGTGCTCATTCTATTCATTTTTCTGAACCAGTGCAGTTGTCTCATATTGGTGTTAGATCTATTTGGTCTTATGGATCCCCAACTATTTTGGCTATTGGTATATGACTTTTGAAGGTAAAGATCTTTTTTGAGGTATTTGATGTTTGGCTGAAGACTTTAAACTTAGCACTCCTTGGGAGGTATCCCTTGCTCTTGCAACACGGTAATATTTTTCCTCATTTCCTTCTAGTGGTAATGGTTTCTCCTTGTTCATGTTTTTAATTTCATCTTTATAACATTGAGATATATTGAAGAATCATAAAATCAGTCAACTCCAGATTAGATAATAAAAACCTGCATCTCCTTCAATCTTTTATAGGGGGAAAGTTTGAATTCCGATAATTCAAATTTTTGAGTAATTGCACTCTTAATGACCTTTCCGAGTCAAACTTGATGAAATCGCTCCCCACTTGCAAAAAATTGATGAACTCACTGCCATCATTGTGATCATACACATGATCTGAACTATAGTACTGGTAAATACTGATAGAAACCATCTTTTGATTGATGGTCTGCAATACTGATGTCGAAGATGAACTCAATACTATCTTTGGATGCAACAATATAGTTGACATAAGGAGATATAACCAAACAAAAGTCCAAAATTGGATGCATACCATTTCAAAATGGGAGGAAGACCTTGCAAAAAGATTTAGAAATTCATTAGAGAAAAAAAAAGTAGATAAAGAAAACAGTTTCACGGGGAAGAAAAATGAAACTAAAACTTAATCAAAAAGAAAGAAAAATCTATTGTTATTCATAAATGAATCAGAGACCAATAAAATTCAATTCGTAAAAGACATTGAAATTACTCAAAGAAGATAAAAGGATCAACGGATTGAAAAATAAACCAACTAATCATGAATAGAAGTTAAAAATTGGATGAAGAAATTTTAATATGAGTTAACTCAGTTTCTCTGATTCGCAGAGCTCCTATTTTAAGTTCATCTATCACAATCCACCCTTGGTTCATCACAATCCAACCTTGGTCACGTACCTGATCAACCATACCACTTTCACTATGCCTCGTCCAATGTTATATTATTTATGGATTTCATTATACCTTCCATCTCTTCTTGATCCCTTTTTATTCTAGTCCTTGTATGATTCCTAATGGAATATGGATGTAGCAGTTAGCAATAAACCTCTGATGCAATTAGTTCCAAAAAGATGTCATTATTCTAGAGTTAAGTAAGTCAGAAATTAGTAGACACAATATAAATGCAAGCATATATATATAGGTATAGTCAGATGCTTGATTACCTAGACGGACAAGTTGGAATTTTTGTCGTCATGCCAGATTGAGAATATTTAGTCCAATGTTCTTCAATAGTTAACTGCTAAATAATTACACTTAATTATGTGACAAATATTTGAAGAATAGGGTCAACGGAAGGGTTTCGTTCAAATAACAAACCTCACAAATAGACCCACTAATTTTCGGTACAAATGTTATGCACAACGAAATAACTTGAGCATACAGGTACTGCTAGAAAATGAAGCTTTAGATAAATATACCATATAATGAGTCCTATAGGGTAGTACATTTGCTTATCTTACATTGAGATTTTAAGAAAACTAAAGATTGAAATTTTAAAAAGCTTAATTAAGGATTCTGAAATATATAAAATGGGAAAGAGATTCTACACCTTCCCCAAAAGCTTCTTCGCTATGTCTCTGACTCTAACCATATCTGGTCGACGTCCTTAAATTTATGCTAGAGTGTCTAGCTGATTATTTAACCACCATAATCATCCTCTGTGGTATTACCATTTATGAAGAATTGGTTTTTATTCAACAAAAGATCTTCCATGACGCATGCAAAGTTAGCTTACTTGAACTTCGGAGAAAGAAGTTTTCCAAAATCAATAAAATGGCAATATGCAACATGAATTTCTAGCTCTGTTGTATGAGCGGGGTAAAACCATTTGAGTGGGGCTTCCTCTTAAAGACCTAGAAGAATCAATTATATAAAAGATAGAAAAATACTTACAAAAAGTATTTCAAAGTGTCTATCTATGACCGGCTGGTTAAGTTGCCTAGAAATAATGCGCAACAGTTGTGCATTAATGGAAACATGGCATATGCCAGAAATGCGGTGGTGCATTCAGAATTGCAGCTAGGCCAAGGAAGTGCCAAACAAGGTTTTGACATGACCAATGATGCGAGGTTAGCATCAAGAGATGCCAAATGAGTTTGGTATATAAATTGTATGTGTGTTGCGCAAGACTTGCATTAGAACACTTGCATCATTGGGAGAATGATGCTCAACAATGATTGCTGGGTTCTGGATGGACAAAGATATCATGTGTGTAAGAAGGCTGGATGACATGTGTCGGGCATATGTCCTTGACAGTTATGAGTTGGTTACACGGAAGTTTTTTCCTTTATGCTTTCTTAAAGGATAGGAAGAGCCTGTTTGGCTTTAGGGGAGCAGTTGGGCAAGGTGGAACAATTGGCCAACTGACTTGTATAAAGTAAATCTGTAACTGCTTGGCAGTTATTTGTATATAGTTTTTGTAAGGATATATAATCCTGATCTTGTGAAGGGATTGGGTAATCCGGAACAATAAGAGTTGTATAACCCTAAGTGTGCAGTAATAATAAGGCTTCGGCCAAAGATTAAAACTAGTTCTGTTGGTGCATTTGTCCCTTTGTTTTGGCTTATTGTTTATGCATTAAGCGGAGTGTGTGTGCTGGTTTGTTGGATTGAAAAGATCATGAATAGATACTCTGTTTAGTATGGACTTAATAGAGTTTTGGCCAGGAGAGGAAGAGATTGGCTAAGTGCAAGTTGGCTGAAATTTGTTGTGGAACATAGTGCCATTATCAAGGTTGGCTGTTGCATTTGGGTTGTATGAACCCTTGAAAATTCGAGTATCAGAGTCCTGGTTAAGGGTATATATGTTTACAATGGATTATAGAAGGATAATTGAGTCAGTTACTGTTTTTGAAGATTGGCCGTGAATTATATTTGAACTGAAGGATCCAAACAGAGAATACAAGGTATAGAAAGGATGTGACGAAGATCAAGCCAAAGGTTAGTATTAAATATATATATATAAACCCTATATCCAAGAATCTACAAGAAATAATCAGACATGAAAGATGACCTTGGAACAACTTGATGAGGGTGAAATGAGATGTCTACATATCAGAACTACACTAAGGGTACCGGAGACGCTGCAAAGCCTCATGAGAAATAACACAATATAGGGAAAGCTCATCATGATGTTGGCATGGGTCAACATCGTCACATCAGTCATTTTCTAGGGAGAAAAGCATATATTAAGAATAAGATATCTTTTAGACTGATGTACATTGATGTGAAGATCAAGAAAAGAGTGGGTATTAGTGATGGCTGATACCGGTGCTACCAAGTCCTTTATTCATCCAGATGTTGGCATAGCGTTGAACTTAACGGTTACTAGCATGGCTAGCACCATGAAAGCTGTTAACGTAGATCCAAAAACCAGTCGAGGGAAATTCAACAATGCAGATGTTCAAGTTAGAGAACGGAAAGGAAAACTAGATTTTCTAGTAATGGTCATGGATGATTATAACTCGATATTAGGCATGTATTTCTTTTGCGCGGCGATGGCGCTACCATTACTTCATAGAAATGGGATATAGCATCCTCCATACCCATGTTTTTTCTCTATGGTGAGGCTAAGTGAACCAGACAAGAAACTTAAGCCATGTTTGCTTGCGATTCAGGTGAAAGAAGATACTTCGCCAAGGCTTGGCTACTTTCCTAGGCATGTTGGTTGAGATCATACCAAGAAACATAGTAGAAGTCGAGGATGAAATAGTTTAGGTCTTAGAAGAGTTTGCAGACACGATTACTGTAGAACTGTCTAAGATGCTACTACCGCTACGTAAGATCAATTGTATGATTGAGTTGGTGCCATATCGTATGTCACCGCTATAACTTGAAGAAATGCATAAGAATATTTCTAAACTATTGGAGGTATACTATATACAACCGTCTACAACTCCATTTGGTGCTCCGGTTCTGTTCCAAAAGAAGCAAGATGGCTCGCTTCGTATGTGTGTAGACTATAAGGATTTGAATAAGCTAACTGTAAAGAATGAGTACCGAATTCCTCTAGTGGAAGATTCGTGTGATAGAATAGCAAAGTCCAAGTTCTTCAACGAGTTGGATTTGCGATCAGGTTATTACCAAGTGCGCATAGCAGAAGGAGATGGACCAAAGACTGCAATGGTAATCAGGTATGGCTCGTATGAGTACCGTGCAATGCCATTCGACTTGACGAATGATCCTGCAACATTTTTCAACCTGATGAATGATGTATTCGCTGAGTATATTGACTGCTTTGTAGTAGTATATTTGGAAGACATAGTTATTTACAGTGAGACTTTGGAAGAGCATGCGATGCATCTTCGCAAAGTATTTGCAAAGCATAAGAAAGCAAGTTTGTATGTGAAGATGGAAAAGTGTGAGATTTCCCCGACCACAATTACTTTACTTAGCCATGTGATATCGCAAGGGTTCGTGCATATGGACCATAAAAAGGTAGAGGCCATTATGGATTGGCATAAGCCATATAATCTAGGAGAGCTTCGTTCTTTCTTGGGTTTGTCTAACTATTACCGGCGCTTTATAGTTGGCTATTCTAAGAAAGTATCCCCATTGACAAATTTGTTGAGGAAGGACAAATCATGGTCATAGACTGACGAGTGTCAGCGGTCATTCTATGCATTGAAGGAAGTTGTGTCGATAGAACCAATTCTTTTCTTGCCTATCTTCGATATGCCATTTGAAGTGCACATTTATGCTTCATACAAGGCTCTAGGGGAGTCTTGGTGCAAGATGGACATCCGGTAGCTTATGAGAGTCGTAAGCTTAACCATGTTGAAGGAAGATATAATGTGCATGAGAAAGCGATGCTGGCAGTGATACATTTCCTAAGAACATGGCGCCATTATTTTTTGGGAACTTATTTCATTATAAGGACGGATAATGTGGCCATTACGTTCTTTTCCATCCAGAAGAAATTTTCTCCAAAACAAGCAAGGAGGCTTGATTTTTTGAGCGAGTTCGACTACAAGTTCAGGCATAAGCCAGGAAGGCTTAATTTTGTGCCATATGCGTTGAGCATAAAGTTGGTGGAAGAATATGTTGCGGCACTGACCACGATTGAGGCAGAGTTATTGCCTCGAATCAAACAAGAGACGAAGAATAATCAGTAATGGGATCGTTCGTCGATATGGGCTAGATGATGGAATCATTTATGCCAAAGGAGGGAGAATTTATGCACCCAATTTAGGTGGATTGAGAAGGAAACTCTTGTGAGAGACGCATGATTCTGTTTTGGCTAGTCATACAAGCATGGAACGAATGCATGCTTTGATATCTCGTTCCTATTACTGTCCTAAGATGGAAGAATATTTTTAGTTGTATGTGAAGACATGCTTAGGGTGTCAACCGGACAAGAGGTAAAGGAGGAACCTAACAGGATTTCTACAGCCTTTGCCGATTCCAGACAGGCCATGTAAGTGCTTGTTGATGGAATTTATTAACGGGACGCCGAAAGTGCAACGATTTAGATCGATAATGGCGGTCGTTGATCGATTATCGAAGTATGCTACATTCATTCCCAGTCCTCATTCTTGTACTACAGACGCTGCAGCGGATCTGTTCTTCAATAATGTAGTGAAGTATTGGGGACTTCCTCAAGATATTGTGAGTGATAGAGACTGGTGGTTTACAGGCAGATTTTGGATTTCCTTGTTCAGATTCCTTGGATCTGAACTAAAGTTTTCTTCTAGCAATCATCCCCAACCCGATAGTCAGACGGAGAGGATAAATGCATTGCTAGAAGAGTACTTGCGTCATTATGTGACGGCAAGCCATGGAAATCGGGTGTCGTTGATGGTTACCAATTTTTTTATAATTTGCACAAGAGTTCATTAATGGAGTTGAGTCCTTTTGAGTTAGCAACAATCCAACAACCATTAACCCCTCATGAGGTGCCAAAGGCTAAGAAGCAAGGTTTGTGTCCAGCATCATATCATTATGCAAGGTCAAAAACGGAGATGACTGAGCAGGCACGTGACAATTTTTCTAAGACAGTGAGACGAATGAAAAAGTATGTTGATTAATTTACGTCGCAGAGATGTGTAATTTGATGTGGGAGATATGGTGTTGTTGAAGCTAACCCCCAAAATTTGGAAGAAGATTTCTAGCAAGACAGTGCATAGAAGCCTAATTCTAAGGTATGATGGTCCTTTTGAAGTGATGAAAAGAGTTGGTAGGGTGTCTTACAGACTCATTTTGACGGAACGATTGAAAGTTCATCCCACTTTTCATGTCAGTTTCTTGAAAAAATATCATTATGATTTGTTGGAAACTTCGGGACAACAAGCGAAGCGTGCACCACCAGTATCATATCACAATTCGACAAGCAAGTTGAGGCAATACTTGATGATCAAGTTGAGCGGCAAAGCAAGAAGAATAAGATAACTTATTTTTTGATAAAGTGGCAAGGTTTTCTAGACTCCGAAGCTTCTTTGGAGAAGGATACTACATTATGGTAATTTGAAGAACAAATTCAGGCTTACCTACGGCAAAAAGAATCGACGAGGGCGTCGAGTTCACCTGGTGGGGGAGGTCTATGACCAGATGGTCAAGTGGCCTAGAAATAATGCGCAATAGTTGTGCATTATTGGAAACATGGCATATGCCATAAATGCGGTGGCGCATTCATAGTTACAGCTAGACCAAGCCATGTGCCAAACAGGGTTTGGACATGGCCAATGATGCGAAATTAGCATCAAGAGATACCAAATGAGTTTGGCATATAAATTGTATGTGTATGGCGTGAAGGTATGCAAGCAATACTTGCATTATCACACTTGCATCATTGGGATAATGATGCTCGGTAATGATTGCCGGGTTCTGGTTGGATAAAGCTATCATTATGCAACAAGGATGGATGACATGTGTTGGGAACATGTCCTTGACAGTTATGAGTTGGTTGCACAAAAATTGTTTGCTTTATGCTTTCTGAAAGGATAGGATGGGCATGTTCGGATTTAAAGGAGCAGTTGGGCAAGTTGGCACAGTTGGCCAACTTCCTTGTATAAAGTAAATTTGTAACTGCCTGACAGTTACTTGTATATAGTTTTTGTAAGGCTATATAAGCCTGATCTTGTGAAGGGATTGGGTAATCCGGAACAAGAAGAGTTGTGTAACCCTAAGTGTGCAGTAATAATAAGTCTTTGGACAAAGATTAAAACTAGTTCTGTTGGCGCATTTTCCCCTTTATTTTAGCTTATTGGTAATGCATCAAGCGGAATGTGTGTGCTACTTTGTTGGCTTGAAAAGATTTTGAATGGAACCTCTGTTTAGTATGGAATGGATAGAGTTTTGTTCATGAGTTGAAGAAATTGGCTAAGTGCGAGTTGGCTGAACTGTTTTGAGAAACATAGTGCCATTGTCAAGGTTGGATGTTGCATATGGGTTGTGCGAATCTATGGCACTAGCCTAGATACTATAAGCAGGCATGTCAATACTACCAAATCACCACCTTAATATAAACCTATTTTTCTTATCTAAACAATCAAACATGCACGCAGATACTCTAAACCCCACGTATTACCTCTCTATCCTCGGTACCATCCTCATCATTTGTACCTGAATTTTTTGACTTCGTCAATTAAATCCCAACATAGAAACCCAATAAAACTTTATTGTTTTTGAATGAACGGAATTGCACAACCCATCATCAATTATAATTAACAATCTAAACAAAAATTAGCATACTAATTACAATGCAAAACCAAAGCGAGCACAAAACTGAAAATCGATATCGAAAAGAGAAAAAGAAGAAGAAATAATTACCTAATTTATCAGTTACCAATGCTTTCAATTAAGGTCTTCACAAAGATCTGCAAATTTATTCGATTGATTAAAAGAAGAAGAAAAAAAAGTATTTTCTCATCTCAGCATTAGATATTGAAAAATAGGAAGGAATGAACTTTGTAGGTTGAACATTTGGGTTGATCGTCGGGTTCGAAGAATTGGGGTTAGTTTTGAATCAGATTTCTTGGAAGTTACGTAGTGGGTAAAGCTAATGGTGAAAATATGACGCAAAAATATAATCACTGCTAATTATGTGGGGCCATAATTAATGAGAGACCCGTATTTCCCAATACTCTCAGCACAACTCTCCGCATAAAATTTTGGTGGGGACAAAATGAATGAGAATTGAGTTTTAGGATTCAATTATCATCTTGTTGGATTCAGGGCCGGCCTTGAGCCAAAGCACCCGAAGCAGTGCTTTGGGCATCAAGTGAAGAAGGTCATCAAATCCATTATAACTTGGTTTTTAGTAGTTTAATTATTATAGTATAAAGAAAGAGAAAGCACTGATGATCTTGAAGGAATAAGAGTCAAACGAAATTTAATGATCCCATGGAAAAACTGATTCATTCACTGCCCCATCTATGATAATTACATTCATTTCACACTGAAAATTGGTTAAAAGATATGACTATAATGGTAAATCCTGTACATAAATAATAAAAAAAATAAACTACCACAATTTTTTTTACTCAACTTTTCTCGTATATTTTGTTAATCAACCAGAAGAATGGTTACTTACTAACTTTTCATAATAATTTTCCATCAATAGTCAACGTACATTGACTTGGCCAAATGGCTAGAAACCACCGTTTGATGGGGGGAATATTTTTGAAGCTTGCTTCGGTCATCATTTACTTCAGGGCCGGCACTGGTTGGATTAGAGCTAACTTAGAGGTGTGCCTGATTATTTTTAGCCATTAATTCATCATTATCGAATGAATTAAAACCTAGGTTTTCAAAGAAATCAAAAAAAAAAAAAAAAAAAAAATTCTCTACTTTTTCTTCCCTCCAAAACTCATTTTAATCTGATAGTTTTTCACTATAAGTATAATAGAAACTCATTAATCTAATCATTAGCTAATTTCAATTAAATTACTAACACTAACTATATATAAGGGTTTATTAGTCATTATTAAACATATTAAGATAAGGGGTTTTTGAAATTACCATCTAGTAACCTTTTTTGTCCTATTATAGGCTGGAGGTTTTTGCTGTGACCTGAACTTGGCATGGATTGTGAAGGATGGGTGTTCAGGCTGAGCTATTGCTGCCAGGGAACAAGAAGATGTCGAGAGCTGAGATGGCAGTGAAACAAGGAGATGCTTGGATTCGTGGAGTTTTGGTGCTGGCTGAGCACCTCACAATTGTATGTGATGTTTTGATGGGTTTTGTGCTGTGCAGTTTGGTAATTATCTCAAGTTCGTTACAACTACGATGGTAGCTCAGGGGTTTGTATGGACGGAAGAAGAATGGCAGAGGATCAGATGCAATGGCTAGTGGAGGAATAGAGAAGTTGGTACTGCTGTGATAGACTCTGAGATGGAGATGGAATTATTATTAACAACCCATGGTGATGATATGGTGGCGAGTTGTTGGCTGATGAGAACCGAGTAGAAGGGTCTTGTGGTTGGATTCAGCTGAACCGTTTTTCCCGCGACTAATTATTTGGGCGAAGGTGTTAGGCGGAATCATAACAAGAGGTGTTGGTCGAGAAGTACGTTGGCTGGTTTAGTGGTCAAACGATATGATAAAAATTGGTACTGTGATGGGTTTTACCCGATCTCGGTATGGGTTAATAATGTTCAAATGAGTTTGGGACTGTGAAGACAAATGAGGGTCCTTGCAGCTTGCTAGCATATGCCAGTGATTAAGAAATGGAGGGCCGTGCTGGGGTTAAATTCGAAAGTCAGGCAGTAGAGAGTTGGTGGCCGAGATGAAGATGTCAGGTGGGAGTACTCATGGCAGCTCATGGAGTTTGGGTGATTCTGTATGGAATCCAAGGTTTTTCTTCTTGGGGTTGTGGATGATTTTTACATGTAGAGAATGGCTGATGTAGGGGTTAAATGAGTTTCCCTGAAATCAATTGCATATGCCTCGATGGTCTTGGAGAATGGAAGCTAGTGTTGTGCGCTCGGTGCCTAGAAGTCGAAGTCAGAAAATAGGCAAGTTGGAGGAGTGGTCGAAATTTGGAAAGGCCAATTAGAAGTTGGGTTATGTTTGAAGTGGGCCTTGGCGCAAGATCCACTGGGTATTATTTCTTTGCATCACTTTATGTTAGAACCTTTAATTGGGGGATATAGAACCTAATTGGGGGATATGAATTACTTCCCCCAACCAAAGGTGGCTGATAAGGGGTGTCTTTTGGGTGTGAAAATACCAAAACACCCTTTCATTAATTAAAAATCATTATGAAAAGACTGTAATGCCCTTTCCTTAAAACAATAAAATCTAAATACCAAATTCATATATCCCCTAATTCAATTTGTACCGACATAGGGTTAGGTTTAAAAAAAAAAAATTCTTCATCTTCTTCCTCCTCGTTCATTCTTCATCGACGATTAATCGTTGAATCAAAAATTTCTTCATTGACTAACCTACCATAACAATGCCTCCGAGAACCAAATCAAAAGCAAAAATGAGAACCAAATCACCTGATCAACAAACTCATGAACAACGAATCGAGAACATTGCTCACCAACTAGAAGAGGAAGAATCATCGAACTCGGATGATCAACCAATCATGGCTTCTCTGAGAAGGTAAGTGATTTTTGAACTCATTTATGATTGTTTGAATCGATTTGTAGCCATGGGTTTAGGTTAGAATCGCCAAAATTTCCGAAACTGTTGAGTTGCAGAGAAAACCGGCATTGTATCTTAGTTTGAATACCAAGCCGGTATAGATACCAGCATAGCATTTGGGTCGAATACAATGCCGGTTTAACTTCCTGAACCTGAAATATCAATACCGTCATACAAGAATGGTTGAATACCAAACCGGTTTGAGTTCCTGCAAAATTAAATTTTAGGACCGGCATTCGAATTTTGTTGAAGACTATTCCGGTAGTCAACCAAAAACACACAGGAACAATTTTATGTTTACCGGCATTGTATCTAGGTTTCGTTAATGCCGGTCCTGAAATACCGGTATCACTTAGTTCAATTCGTGTATGCCGGTTTGACACTTGAAACATTCAGGAAGAAACACTCATAAACCGGCATTCTCGATATTTGAACATTTATGCCGGTACATGTTACCGGCATTAGTTTGTTTAAGAGTTGCAATGCCGGTTCCTCAGCTGTGACGACTTTTCTTATGTTTGTTTCGTTTGCTTATGTTATAGGTCAAAAGCCAAAGAAGCGAAGAAAAATAAAGGTCCTATTCTTACTAAAAAAAGGAGGAAGGACGGTCTTGATACTCCCCAGTCCCTGCCTCCACGGGGGATAGACGCGGGTCGCAAGAAGCGTTTGGGGTTTCAAACAAGAGGGTTAGATTGGAAGAGTGGTGGTGATCGTAGTGCACTTAAAATCCGTGAAGGTACAGTTGTGATGAGAATGATGAAGGGGACAGTGAGGAGGAAGATGATGAGGTTCCCCTAAGTCAATTATCAAGCCACAACGAAGTTGGTGAGACTAGTCAACAACCAACACAAGGCAAGGGAAAGGGCAAACACAAAGTTAAAGGTTGTCACCTTCCTCACATTGATTAGATGATACCCGACCGCGATGATGGTAAAATTTGGGGTCAAGCTCCGGAACCGAAAGTACTCTTTGGATACAAGAACTCTTGGGCTCGTACAATCTTTCAAACTTATGTAAGTATTTTTTATTTTGTGCATGTGCATTGTTTTATCTTTTACATAATCTCTTAATCGTATCTCTTATTTGTAGGATCATACTAAGGATGTGCGTGTCTGCCGAAACCAAGCCGCGGCTGAGTGGGAATTGTCGTTGGAACATGAAGATGTCCAAACATTAGTAAGGAACTCGGGTTTGTATTCTTTGGTTGAAAATTACGTGAATCCAGATATTGTCACTGTTAATTGCTTCGTTGAAAGGTATCATCATGGTGAAACCGATACAATGCACTTCCCGTTCGGGGAGATGACCTTGATTCCTGAAGATGCTCATGCCATTCTAGGCTTGAATGTTATTGGAAAATCAATTTCAGAAGGAGTTGAGTCTCGGGACCTAGATTGGCTGAAGTTGCACGATTTGACTGCAAAGCTGTTTGGTTGGGACTTCAAAACTTCTTCGGATAGCTTTTATGTATCATCTAACGGAAGTAATACGAAGACATTCAAGCTGACGATGCTTAAGAAGATGTTTGAAAATACAAAGGATAGAAGCTTGGAGGCTGGATGGGACCCTGCACAGATTCGGTATACCGCCTCCGCGTACCTGTTATACCTCTTGGGCACTAGGGCATTCCCTGACAGTAATGGAAACCAGGTAAGTGCAAACTTTCTCCAGTACATGGACCCGTTGGAAGATGTTTATGGATATCCTTGGGGCACCGCGGTCATGGCACATTTGATGGCGGAGATGAGAAGGGCTTCATTGGCTAAAACAAACCAATTTGTCGGGAATTTCACTCTACTCCAGGTACAATTTTTTTTAATCTATGTTCACATGTATTTATTTAAATTATGTTCACATGTACATTGTTGACATTGGATTAGGTGTGGTGTTATGAACACTTCCCAACCTTGTTCAAGGACTGCCAATTCTTGAAGATCAAAGACCTTGCTGAACCCGATACCCCTAGAGCTCAGAGGTTTGAGTTTAACAGTAATCCGAAGCCTGGTAACAAAGGTCGAGTCATCCATATGAGATTGGCTCTGGATGCTATGAGGAAGGAAGACGTTGTGTTTGACACTTATAAGGATATTAGAGTATACCGTCAAATTCCAAGAGATGTTGCATTGTACCATGGGCCGTTGTACCACCCAAGAGGATACATCATGGCCGACCCATGCCGTGTGATGCGCCAACATGGATTTAAACAATTATCTCGTTTTTGGTCGACCTCTGATGAGAATTATCTTCTTTACTTTTCTCGTTGCAATTCAACTCCCAACAAGTTGCATGTAGTGTATGATCCAGAACCGAAACCAACACATTGGAGGGAAAAAGAGCCACGTCGTTTGGTAGATATTGGTAAGTGGGAGATTGCGGAAAATGGTTATGAAGTTGATGACATCTACATGAGGGATTACCTGGAATGGTCACATCCTTATGTCGTGCGCCCTCCCTCCGTCGAAGCTCCACACCAAGAAAACCCTCATGTTAAAATTCCTCCACCTCCACAACCTACGATGGCTCAACTCCTTAAGACTTTCGGAATGGTGGTAAGTTTTCTTAATTGCTTATAGTAATTAAATGTAAACATAATCATATGTTAACATATATGCTGATTATGTGTTTGATGTATTAAACTAGCGACATCGGCTTGGCAAGGTTACGAAGATGTTAGGTTGCAAGCATAAGGACGGAGTTGTGTTATCTCTTCAAGAAATCAAGGAACTCGAGGAAAAGCTTCATAGAATTGAAGAAACTGACCCTACTGTGAAATCTATGTATGGGGAAACAAAGAAGGCACCAACTCAAAAGAAACAAAAGACTAATTAGTGATGGTTAACTCTTTAGTTTTTTGGTTACGTCAAAAACAATTTCAAACTTGTTTTGGTTTGTACTGTGGGTTAACTCTTTATTTACTTTGGTTTATGTTGAACATGTTTGGAGTTCTGGTTTGAAAGTTAAAATGTTCCGGCATAGGAGAGCTCATTATTTGAAATACCGTTACACATACCGGCATAATAAGATTCATCAGGTTACACATACCGGCATAGTAAAATTCATTATGTTACATTTTTGGGTTCCTGTATAGAAACAGACATAAACCGGCATAGTTATGTTTGCTAATGTCTATGCCGGTATTGAAAATCTCCAAAAACCATTAAATATTTGACAGAAAACCGGCATAGTAATATTCATTTTAACTATGCCGGTATTTAAAAACTCTTAAATACTCTAAAAGAGTTGAACTAATACATGCATAGTTGTATTGATTTTAGCAATGCTTGGAATTTGCTTAATTCATTTCAAATTCTCCTTTATTTCGGTATGATGTAATCGACTACATTGGATTAGAAACTTTAAATTTAACAAACAGTGAATGGATTGCACTTAGTTATAGATAATCTATTTCCATCCCTTTTCCACAATTGCTGAGCCTTTAAGCATATCCCTAATTTGTTCAAACACATCGTCCGGAATGGGGGTGTCAAGGATCATCCTCATTGGATCTTCTTCTTTTTCAACATATTTCTTTCCCTTCATATAACACCCATCACACCCATCGATAGGCTTGCATTGGCCCTTGTGGTTTTCTCTTGACTCTGCTAGTTCAACCGCTTTGTCAAACCATTGAAACTCATCGCACTTTGGGTAATTCAAACACCTTAGAAACATTCTTCCATTTTCACCATCATCAGTTATTGCAATCCAAAACCGGCGTGTCCCATCACAGCTTCTACACTTTGAATAAATAAATGGATAGTCCATGGCTATATGAGTAGGTGACTTGCAAATTTGACACTTTCAATGATGACTCTGCAAGAAAAAATCATTAACTTTGAATACCGGCATAATAGGTATGTAATTAACTATGCCGGAATTCTGACATTTACAATTTCATTCAATTAGTTTGACGGTTACAATTTCATTACACTAATTTGACGGTTACAAAATATTTAATGGGTCATTTGAAGGTTACAAAATCGTGGGTTTCTTTAATGGCTCGTCGGTTTCAAACTACTAATGCTATATAAGTGACGGTTTGGGAAGAAAAATATTTTATCTATTCAATCTCTCCCTATTTTATTCATCTTCTATACCAAAGAAATGACTCGTAGCAAATCTCGTGATAAACCCAATCCAGAAATACCTATTGATGATGCGCAACAAAGTCCTGAAGAGTCTCCTAGTGAAGCGGACGTAACAGATTTGATTCGGTAAGTGATGTATAACACAAATTCTCATGTTGAAGTTAAGCACTTTTAGGGTTGATCCCAAACTTGCTAGGGTTCATGACGGATTGATAATTCTGGTTAGGGTTTTGAAATTACATTCTAGTTAATTTGAAAATCATTATTTATCAATACCATTCATGTGTTTAGGGTTTACAAACTATGATGGTTTTTTGGATTTTTAAGAATTCTGTAAAAAAATTCAGAAAACCGGCATGAAACTATAATTTTGGGATGCCGGAATACATACCGGCACTATCGGGTTTTAGTTTTTCATGCCGGTTATTGTACCGGCATTCACTTAATGGTAACAGACTATGCCGGTTTTAGTTCCCTTAAAATTTTCAATCCCTGGATAGAATTCAACCAAAACCGGCATTCAACTTATTATTCTATGCTATGCCGGTATGTGTTCCGGCACTATATGTATGGTAACAAATTATACCGGTTTTTGTTCCAAAGGCTTTGAATTTTATGTAAAGAATTCAGAATAACCGGCATAGACTCATTTATTTCAGATTATGCCGGTATGTATTTCGGCGTAGTTTATATGTCTATGATGAATGCCGGTTTTATGTGTGTTCCTATTGTACGCGGGCATCCAGTATATAACTCAGTTTAACGTGTTGGAACATAGGTCTCTCGCACCATCAAAGGATAAAGGAAAAGGAAAAGTTGTTGAAGAATCAAAACATAAGTCTACTTCGAAGGTAACAATTCGGGATCATCCTATAAGCGACTCAACCAGCACTGATGATGATGATGAGAGGGAAAATCCACAAGAACCTGAACTAGCATGTGGCTCATCCTCACTAGCAGGTGGCTTAGGACAAACTGATGATGAAAAGGCACCCCCTCGTCACTTCCCTGATAAGTACGACTTGATTCCTGACAGAGGTGATGGCAAACATTGGGGTCAACCGATAAACCCGCAACTATTATTTTCATATAAAGACTCTTGGGCTCATTGGATCTATCAAACTTATGTAAGACGTTTGTATGTTGTTATCATATTATTTATTTGTGATCAATTTAATTAAGTTGGTTGTGTTTTTATAGGACCACAAGAAAGCATGGCGTGTTAGCCGCCATCAACAATCGGATGTGTGGATTTTGGATGATGAGTGTCCGGCTGTGCAAGAAATAGTCAGAGCATCTGGGTTGTATCCTGCGATAGAAAATTACGTGGCCACTGATACCGTCACGGCAAACTGTTTTTTGGAGAGGTTTTATGGTGAAACTGACACCATGCATTTTAATTTTGGGGAGATGACCATTATCCCTGAAGATGTCCAAAGGATAATAGGACTAGAGGTTCTTGGGAAACCGGTCAAGGTTGGAGACAACTCGAAGGACCTAGGGTGGGAAAAAATCTATGAGCTCACTGAAAAGTTGTTTGGATGGAACAAGGAAATCACGTTGGCAAATTTGTACAAGAAACAAACAGCTCAGACAAAGACTATAACATTCGTCAAACTTAATCAACTGTTTGGGAATACGAAGAACAAGGAATTGACTCCAGCACAAGCTCAACAAACTGCCGCTGCATATATGTTGTTCATTTTGGGAACCTCTATATTCCCTGACTCTAATGGTAATAGGGTGCATATGAACAACCTACAGTTATTGGATCCGTTGGAAGATGTTCATAAGTATTCCTGGGGAACTGCTTTCTTAGCCCATTTTGGGAACCGCTTCTATCACAAACCATCTCAAAACGAACAGCTGAATGCTGGCTATTCCTCACTAAGACACACATGTTCTGAATATCCGTCGATTTTTCCCAAGAAATTGCTTCATCTTCATATTTTATTCCCTACATAAGGAAAAAAAAAAGAGATTACAAGCAAATTCCAACATAAAATTGTAACACCTAGGTGAAAGTATTGTTTGGTAACATACCCGAGGAATTTTATAGTATTCCGACGTATCCTGATGGAGCGGTTTGGAGACTGGTTGATCGCTGTATGTCACAATCTAAGGAATGAATGAAAAGAAAATTTGATTAGTTCAAAACCGGCATTGTATATTAGTAAAGTAAACTGCCGGGATTAAAGACCGGCATACATGGTAATTGACTTTCCATGCCAGTAGTAAAACCAGCTTAGTCGACGTTTAAGTTACCATGCCGGTTTACTAAACCGGCATAGTTAGTTCAAATATATGCCTGCCGGTGTTTAGGTTCAACACATCAGAAAATTCTGTATGTTTTTAACTCAAAACCGGCATCTTCGACGTCTAAGTTACCATGCCGGTTTCCTAAACTAGCATAGTATGTTCAAAGATATTCCTACCGGTATTTAAGTTCAACATATCAGAAACTTCTGTATGTTTTTAACGAAAAACCGGAATCTTCGACGTCTAAGTTACTATGTCGGTTTACTAAACCGGCATAGTTAGTTCAAAGATATACCTGCCGGTTTTTAAGTTCAACATATCATAAACTTCTGTATGTTTTTAACGAAAAACCGTCATTGTTAGTCAGTTAATCACACTGCCGGTTTGAATATTCCTAAGAATATTCGGTGGTTGGTAAAAAGTTTAAATGTGTACCGGCATGGAATCTTGGTTTGAACACTATGCCAGTTTGTGGTAGATCGGTTGTTTTTGTGTACCAGCATATATAATTATATGAATACAATGTCGGTTATAGAAGTTCCGGCATGGTATTCATACATCGACCATGCCAGAACGATTGTTTTTGCAGACAGAAATGGCCGTTTCAAAAAAAAAAAATCTAATTTTCGACCTCTTGGAAGCATTACCTGTGTGTTAGGGTTGCTTGTATGCTGAACATGTTTACTTTCTTGAGTTGGTTCTTCACAAAACCCTTCATGGTAACGAAAATCATGATTCAAAGGTGTTGGTTCATCATACAACAATTGTGAGTTGTTATCATTAACCGAAGATTGTTGTTGTAATTGAGCTAAAGATTCAGTAGCTTCAAGTCTCTCATCACAATCATCTTCCATTTTCAAAAAAAAAAAAAATTCTACTCAAATTTTTTTTCACTCTTTCTACTCTCAACTAACCCACACAAATTCAAATAAACATAAAAACACTAATTATATCCCCCAATTCATTAAGATTTTACTAATCAGGATTAGTAACTAAGTATGATTAGTGAGGGTTAAATTAGGAATTAATAATTTAATTATATAAGGGGTAACCCAGCTAGGATATTTGGATCCCTATTTTGTCATTTTGTTATATCCCCCAATTAGTTTCTATATCTCCCAATTAATTGTTCTTATGTTAGGGGTGAGCAACAGACGGACGGTTACGTATTAGGGGTCACCCGCAACCGAACCGTCAAAGTTGCGGATTTGGAAAATGGAACCGTGACCGGCCCAATCAACCGCGGATTTATCCTCTGCGGATTATCCGCGGTTTTAGTTAAAAAAAATATACAAGTATAGAAACCAGAAATTTAATACAGACGACTCTTAATACAATCTAATAGGTTAATTAGTCAGCAAAGAGTGTCCTTAAGAATAATCACAAATATTCCATTAAATCCGATTGAAAAAAAAATTGGGGGAAAAAATGTAAAAATAAAAATGAAATAAGAACCCTAGAATCAATTAACATACTTTTGAGCTTTTTGTCTTGGGTGCAAGTTGCGCAGAACCAAGAATCTTTAGGAATTGAAACTAATATAGGTCGGAGACAATATAAATGAAAACGTAAATCACAATTATCACACAGAAGAACCTCGTTGGCGTTATCGCCAGATTCACATTTTTCACAGTGAGTATCATCGTATTCTTCATTTTCTTCAATTTTTTGATGGGTTTTCTTCTGTGGTTTCGCGGAAGAGAGAGGATTTAAAGCTTGAAATATTTTTCTCTTTAAGATTTTTGCAGCAGCCATGGCTAGAGAAAGATAGAGAGTGTGTTTGTGAGCTAAGAGTGGAGATGGAAAAATGATAAGGTTACGGAATGTTATTAGGTTACGGAATGATAAAGATGCTTATATATAAAAAAACCCCTTCCCATATTCTCCTTAATAATTTTTCTAACTCCCCTAATTGTCCTACGGTGCGGATGAATCCACGGTTTTCAAAACCCAACCGCACCCAAACCGCTAAAATGTGCGGATTTGAGAATCCCACCCGATTCCGGCCCATACGTCTTGCGGTTTGGGTCAAATTCGTAATTTTGCGGACGGATACGGGTGAAATCCGCGGTTCAGGTTAAAATGCTCACCCCTACTTTATGTATACTGTGTGGGAAGAACAGAAGAAGGGAGGCCGGTAACATAGGCTGTCGGCTAGAGGAGACGCAACTTGGAGAAGGAAGAAGAGTTGACGGCCATTTGAAGAGATGATACGGAAGGGAAAATACGAGACCATTGCTCGATTTCGGTTTAGTCTTTTCTTCTTTCGTTAATTATTTTTCTTTTAGATTTTTAAGAAATCTATTATTATAGCTTGTTAAACATTTGTGACTAGGGTTTATGGTTGAAGCCATTTTGGGTATTAGGCTAATTTCAATTGATTATATAGCATGAGACCATTATGATTTGGATTAATTAATTTTTGAATAGTGTTTATTGATTGATCGAAAACATAAGTTGTTGCTTCACCGGTTATAAAAACCTATGTGCGTAATTGATACCTAGATTTACAAATGTTTGTCTCATTATTTGATATTCCATACTTGGCTTAACCTCTTTGATGGGTTATGCTTAGAAGAGTCAGATAATTTTTGTGAATCAATATTTTAGTTTCGTATAACTTTCTCGTTGATGCAATTTGATGGTTCATGCTTGGATTTAGTCTTTTGATGTGCCATGCTTAGGGTATATCAGTGATATTTGCGACTCTAATACATATAATAGGTGATGTCGATAGAACAGACGATAAATAATTATTCATGAGTTATGTTTCATTTGAGTAATTGAATATAAATAGTGGTGGATACAATAAACCATGGTCACCAACTTTCCCGTTAAGTTCTGGCCTTCTCTACCCTAGGAGAGCTTGTAGAAGACACTCTATTTTTTTTAAGCGTCTAAGGAACTGTTTGGTTATCAACGACGCTAGTAGTGGATTAGGTAGTTTTATTTTCTTTCGTTTAGGTATTGCTATTCAGAGAGGAGTTTGGAGTTCAGCTTGTTGCTAGGCTGCCAACCAAAAGCTCTGTGTAATTCACTGTTTTACTTCTCATAATATATTACAAAGAGATTTCATTTTATTAGTTTAATTTTATTATTTCATTCTCATTATAAAAATTCAAAAACATTATTGTTGGTTACTCTTAATTGAGATATTGATTACAGTATTTCCATCGCTCCTCGTGGGAACGACCCGTACTTGCCGTTGTCTGCATTGTAGACACCGTGCGATTGCGGCTATTATATATAGGTATATCCGGATCCTATCAACAATCCCTTCGAAAAGGTAATTGGTACACATTTTAGACATTGTCATCTGATGGGTGTTGAAAAATTACAGGAAAATCATGTCACATTGGAGAGTTTGTATCTCCGTTCGATGCAAAAAAAAAATTATTCTCTGCCTATGTGGAGGATCGACAACATGACCATGATAAATGAGTCAGATGGAGCGAAATAGGAGCATATGGAGACTTTTATTGACGATACTGATTAGTTGATTTTACTGAGATGAGCGCTGCTGACGACATATTTCCAAAAAATATTTAAACTTCCATGTTCATGTAGAGCATTATCTCATTATAAGCAATGAAACTAAATAAAAAAAATTCTGGAAGTTAAGATTATATTTCTTTCGTTTGAGCAAATCTTCGACTAGAGGTGTAAAATGTGCTGGCCCAGCACAACACAAACCATGAAATCACGTGCTTAGCGTGCTATGTGTCGTGTTGTGCTGTGCCGGAGATTATGACGTGCTGTGATGTGCCGTGCTAGAAGCCGTGCTGGGATGGGTTGTGCCAGAAAAATAAACGTGTTGTGCCATGCTGGGCTGTGCCAGGCACACTTATTTTATATTTTCCAATATAAATGTTTTCCAAATATTTTGGTATTATATGTGTTATTATGGAAATAAGTTAACATAACGATAGTAAAATGTCAATAATTGGCTACAATAAGGGTTTTTTTTTGTGAAATAGACACAAAGTGTGATGTATTATGCCATGTTTTGTAGTATTTTATTCATATTATGACGTGCTTTCTTAACGTGTTGTGCTGTGTCGTGCCACGTGCTAATCCGTGCCGCGTGCTGTGCTGGGCTACTGTGCCAATTAGTCAAACCCAGCACGTCCCATTTAACTAACGTGCCATTCCGTGCTGATCTAAGTCACGGGCTGGGTTGGGTTGTGCTCAACTTTTAGCGTGCTGGGCTGGGCTGTGCTCATGCTGGCACAACCCAATTTACATCTCTATCTCCGATGGTAAAATATTAAAGGAAAAAAACAAGAAAAGAAGAGAGGAAAATCCCGACTATTTTTATGACAAACCCATATTAAATCATA
This sequence comes from Papaver bracteatum, assembly GCA_023529315.1. Taxonomy (NCBI): domain Eukaryota; kingdom Viridiplantae; phylum Streptophyta; class Magnoliopsida; order Ranunculales; family Papaveraceae; genus Papaver; species Papaver bracteatum. Next base: position 271,853 of record JAJJWX010002732.1, on the reverse strand, counting down.
AGGAGTTGATAAATATTCGGGGAACAAATTATACGATATATTAAAAATGAACCAACATCATAGCCCGTGTCGTTACGGCACGGGTTAAGGGCTAGTTATTAAATATATTAAGATAAGGGGTTTTTGAAATTACCATCTAGTAACTTTTTTTGTCCTATTATAGGCTTAGCAACCCCTTTAATAGTTTCACCAGCCCCTATAACAGATAACTATATATATGTGTGGCAAAAAGACACATCAAATACCAAAAATGATTGGTATCCGGCAGGTTATCCGAGTGGCGAAATCTGAGTTTTACAGTCGTCAAATGTAGTTTGTCCATAGGGAGAAAAAATGCTCTCTCGGATCAGTTATCAAATTTCCATGTGAGTTTTTATGGGATGATGGCGTGTAACTCCATAAGCAATTGGAATTTTCAAGGTCGACATTTTATAAAATAGGACAAATGGATAGCTAATATGATTAATGGTTGGTTGGTACCTGCTCGTCGACAATCACCATCTCCATACTGGTAAACTCCCTTAGTGAAGATTAAACAAACTGTTAAGGCGCATTAGTTTCCTTCGCCTAGGGCAGGCAACCCGTTGAATATGCCACTTGTGGTGGATGAACTAACTTTCTGAAGACTGCATGGAAAAACTGTGGGATCCAAACGTAGCCGCTACTAAGCAAAATGGATATGTATCTTGACCGTTACGTGGCACATCCTGTTTTGTGAGCATAGAATTTACATGAAATCATTTTTTACCAATTGTTTTGTTGTTTCTGTGTGATCCAGTACGTAGAAGATATCATAAATCAACTAACTTCAAAGGGACACAAACTCGTGGCTGATTGTCCCAATAAATGATCCCAGAATCCTGCCTTGCATCAAGATCTTAATTTTTTTAGTAGATCGTATTCTGTTTTTTCTGTAATCACTAACAATTAATATACAAGCGTTGAGATTCACGAGATGATATAATACCAATTTATCAGAAAATATATTAACAAACACGAAAAGAAGATCCGAATCTAAGCCTGCATCACTGTAAAGATTGTGTTTTTCTTATTGTTAGTCATCTACAAACATTATGATTCACGACGGAATAAATAAAAGATATTGGCGTAATACGGTACTTTTAGATATTGGATTTGGATCAAACCGGTCCTTGATAGAGTAGACCCGATGTTGAAACCTCAAAGCACAAAATCTCATTTGGTATTGCCTTCAATGAACTGGTGGTCTAACCGGACATATCTGTAAAACACCTAGATTTTGACGGTATCCCAATTTATGGATCTAGGATGATGTTGAATATTTTAAAATGTTGGATATTTTAGAATATGCTTGTCGCTACAACTAGGGTTCCATGGTGTATGGCAGTAACCTTTTAGAGACTTACCTATATGAGTATGCAAATCAGGTTGTTTCCTAAAAGAAGAAGAAGACCATTATTATGTAAAGAAGACTCATGAATCGAGGATATGAGCACACACATCAATGTGCTAAGCTACATAACACATGGTTATTTGAAATCGATATGTGTGGTGTGGAGATCCCGATTTTATTGTAAGAGGTACTTGGTTCAAGACTGGTCTCACCAGCATAGAACCTTAATAAGGTTTTGAATTCTTACACTAAGTGAAGGTTCAAATTCAAAAGATATCTATCACTTATGTATTGATTTTTATGATGATGCCTTATCTCAACATAGGGTTGGACTACACTGGTTTGATCCCATTCGGGTACATTCGGAATCACTTGAATGATGCATGCATTGTTATTTTGAATTTTTTTTTACTTCACTCCTCCCATCGGCCACCATTGATGCTTCTTGGAGGTGTCTGTTGGAAATGAAGAGACATTTCCCATGAATCTTCCTATAATTAGTGGAGATGTTCTCTCATTCAATTACACTAAAAAAAATGTTTTTCCTCGATTTTGGTTAGCGATTAAGGTCTAGAGTCACCTGCTGAATTATTTTTTGTGACACTAAACAAATCTAGTCCAGGGTGAGGTTATAATGGTAGATCGTGAACACATAAAAAAAAAAATTGGTCACACTTGATGTAGTATTTGTAGCAGCTAGGTTTCGATCACAGAGATAAATTTTAGTCACATAGTAAATATGGATCGAGATAAATTTTGGGATACCAATATATTTTCAATCATGTTGGTGAAGAAAAAATAAATAAATTAATTAAAAAATAAATATACTGATAGAGAAAATAGTCACAAAGTAATTTTCTTTCTCATGAGGCAACCAGCTAAGTTTTTGGGTCGTGTTGAATTTTTTTGCATATCGCCGGCTAACTTTGTGTTCCGAAATTTCGACCAACAAGGAAGATTTTGCACAACAACCATAATACCAGGTATGCGGCATAAGTTTCCGGGCACGGGACAGGTTTTTGATCACTTTATAGTTTTTGGGTAATGGAATAGACGTATAGTAGATTTTCGAGTTATGTACACTTTTTGGTCATTTGGCGTATTTTGGGCTAGGAGTTGAGTTTACATTACACAGACACTATGGCTTATAACAATAGACTAGAAGTTAAAGTTCAGCTTATGAGGCACGAGGTAGATTTTTATAGAAGTGTGATGAGTTCAAGTTCAATAATTTTGAGGTCATGGTTTAAAATTTGAATGACGAGACAGATTTCGAATCAAAGTGAATCTATGGTGGCATGGTGCGGATTTGTGATCGTAAAACCGGCTCTGAATTAAAGTTCGTCATGTGATTGATCATGTGGCTATGCATTCAATGGCTTTTATAATAATCACCACTTGCTAATCACCATCTCCAAATTTATTATTTTATTTATTTTGAACGAATCTCGTGGAGTGTTATATACAGATGAACTCTTACAGCTAGTTTTCATCAATATCAGCAAAATAAAAGATTGAATACCCTCATCAGAAACTACATATCCGGTTTCCAACAGTTTCAGTCACCAGAAACAAAACTAACAACGATATGAATATTGTTGCTGATGATATTATTGTGACCAAGCACAAGAAAGCACTTGAATTCATCGAAGAGGTTACAACAAACACAGACGAAGTTCAGAAACGTGTCCTTTATGAGATTCTGTCTATCAGTTCGCATGTTGAGTACTTACAGAAACACGGTTTAAATGGTCATACAGATCGAGAAACCTACAGGAATGTCATTCCCATTGCCACTTACGAAGATCTTAAACCTTATATAGAACGTATCGCTAACGGTGATGCTTCACCAATCCTGTGTGGCCGTCCCGTTACGAATTTCGCCTTCAGGTCATTTCTAGCACTCTTATTTATCTCCCGTTTTTTTCTTTTGCAGCTTACACAATCGGCATAGCATACGAAGGTGGCCGTTAGAATTGATGTGTCATGTGTCCCAATAAAATGATATTTGAATTAAATGTCCCTTCAATTAATATTTGAAGGGTTTTGTTACCCAATAAGGTGAAATTTGTTCTTCTCTTGCAGCTCTGGAACTTCGGGTGGTGAAAGGAAAATATTTCCACGTATAGAGGAAGAGATGGAACGTTATTGGCTTGGTAGATGTCTTGTAATGCCAGTGGTGAACAAGTACATAACTGGTATGGATAAAGGGAAAGCTATGATTTTTATGTTTTCAAAAGAGAATGCTTATACTCCTGGAGGACTACCATTAAATTCAGGTTTTAGTCGTACTCTCCAGAGTTCACAATTTCAGAATAGATCTTACGATCCTTTCGAAGATTATACTAGTCCTAATGAAACAATTCTTTGCGTTGATTTTGACCAAAGTACGTATGCTCAGTGTCTCTGTGGACTTTATCAAAGCAAACAAGTTGTCCGAATTGGATCTGTTTTCATTTACGGGTTACTTAGGATTGTACTTTTTATTCAAAAACACTGGTCTCTACTGTGTATAGACATCCGAACAGGAACAGTTAATACTCAAATCATCAAGGATGTATCAGTCCGTGAAGCTGTCAAGAAAATACTAGTTAAACCGGATCCTGAACTAGCTGATTTTATCGAGATCGAGTGCAAGAGAGATGAGTCATGGAAAGGTATTATAGCTAGGTTATGGCCTAGTGCTAAGTATATTGATGCTATCACAACAGGGTCTATGTCTCAGCATATTCCTTCCGTCGACTTTTACAGTAACGAACTCCCATTGGTTTCTGCAAGGTATATATGTTCCGAATGCTTCTTAGGTATAAACCTCAACCCTTTTTGCAAACCAAATGAAGTTTCTTATACCTTTCTCCCTAGCATGGCCTATTTCGAGTTCTTACCAATACTTGACGAGAATCAACAAAAGAAAAACAACCAGCAGGGGTAGGATGCACAAAAACTAGTTGAACTGGCCAACGTTAAGCTCGGACATGAATACGAAGTTTTTGTCACCACTTATTCTGGTAAATATAATGTGTTGCTTATATTTCACAATTTTAAAAAATGATTCAATAATTATAATTGCAGATATATATCATCAATTTGTATGCAGGACTTTATCGGTATGGGATTGGACTTGTAGTGAACAAACATACTGAAATTATTTTTAGAAAAACATGTTGAGTTCAGAGGCACCACCTATAATCATGCCTTTGGTTGAAGTGGATGAATTGGTGAAAGAAAACGTCACTCCTCGATACATCCGTACTAGTAGTACTTGTCTAATTCATGAAGATCATACTCATAGTGATCATTCCACGGGTACCGAGTACAATATACTTGTTATCGACGTAGAAGGGCCACTCTTTGGAGAATTCGTACTGTCAGATTCTTATGTAAAGTGATACTTCTATTTGCAATAATATGCAGAAATTGCAACAAAACACCATAAAATAGAATTATTAACCTTTCAATTTATGCTTTTTCTACCCTGAAAATAAGAAAGAAACAAAAATTAAACTTCTTCTCTATAATACTTAGAACTTGTACCCTAGATTAATTGGAAGTTACAAGCTTATTAAGGCATCTCCTCAAATCAAAGAGAAATATTGAAGGAAAGAGGAAAATAAGGGTTCTAAGAGCAACCACAGTGGGCGACTAAACTCAAATATTTGGTAAATGAACGAGACGTAATGGGATGTACTATCGACTAAATACCAAACTATATTTAGTCTGGGACTAAGACTAAACCCAAATATAGTCGAGCGTTGATATAATCTTCGTTTCTCAACGGGCGGTTATATAATCTACACTTGACATGAAGCGCACATATAATCTTCGTCCCACCAACAGGTGTTGCTGAAATCTAGCTACGCACCAATGAAGCGTTCCTGAAATCTATGCCCGATGGAGCGTAGCTGAAGTTTACGCCTGATATCGGGCGTGATATACACCCCGCCCCAATGAGGCGAACGTAAAGTTTACGACTGACATCAGGCGGGCATAAAGTTAACGCCTCAATCAGACGTTCATAAAGTTTACGCCTGATACCAGGCGAACGTAATACCTCCACCCCATAGTTTCATACGGTTTGTAATTTTCATATCGTTTGTAATTTTCAAATTGTTAGATTTTGAGGTATTTGCCATTTTTAGTTGTTGTTAAATAATAGCTTAGTAATTGGTAATCTGAGGTTTGATCAATCCACTATTAGAGTTTATTATTAAATTGGTCAGGTAGGAGTTCTCGAGGATAACGATTGCTCTAGATGTTAATGAATTTCTTATGCTTTTTGCAGATGCACAGAGAAGGTGTACTGCTCTTGCGTGGACTTGATTCTCGTCTCTCTAAGGATCTTCCTTCGGATCTTCAGAAGCTTCGATGCAAGGTACTTTTTGGATCAAATCTTGTTCTTACTTCATTTTTTATTGTAAAAGTTTATGTTAGCATTAGGTGATTCTAATTAGCAGAGAAGATTAGCTTAGAGTGTGGCAGATTGATTTGTTTTTCTTGATGGGGCGTTGATTATACAAACGCATGGCATCAGGCGTGGATGAAGTGTTCGCCCCATGGGGCGTTGATTATACAAACGCATAGCATCAGGCGGTTGATTTTACCTTCGCCCCATCGGGCGTTGATTATACTTACGCCCCTTCTCCCGGCGCAAACTTTATGAACGCCCCACATCGCGTGTAAACTTTACCAACGCCCCACAACAGGCGTAAACTATATCAACGCCTAAACGGGGCGCACTTTATACCTCCTCTCCGCAACCAAACGAAGATTATACCTCCGCTCTACTAAATATATTCGCCTCCTACTGCGTCAGACAACGGACTAAACTAAAATTTGGTCGTTTTTTTTTCACTCTTTGATCTTTGGGTATACTCGCACCACTGTAGTTGCTCTAACCTAGTATTTCTTAAAACAAAACTTGGGAGGAGTAGATCTAGGACTTCCATATAGTAAACATGAAGGATAGAACAAGAAATAAAACCAACGAAAGAGAGAAAAAGAGATAATAAGATTAACAAGGGTAAAAGTGGTATGTGAAGAATACCACTATGCATCATCCTCCCCTATTAAGAGAAATTCACCCTCGAATTGTCTATATCGGCTTCTATAGCATTGTTGTTAGAGCACTGCTCGGTCGAACTCACAAGCGTTGCTGTCGCAAGATTGTTTGTCAAGTTTAGTTGTCAAAACTATAAGTCTTGATTTCTAGTCTGCTTATAGCTATGTCTCGGATTAGGATATAATGTGTAGTGAGCTTTAGACTTCACGACGTTCATCGATTGAAGATGAAGAACTACTAAGGGGATCTTGTGGAACTTCATCAACAAAAGGTATGTGGATACTTGAACTCATCTATCACTCAGAAGTCTATTTCTATTATATCTCCTATTGAGACAAAAGTCGTATAACTATATAGACTTTACTTTATGCACATTTGATATTTCGATCTGAGTTTAACTCACTTACATATTTCTCGAAATATGTGTTGGTAACTTTTCGATTTAACCAAGTTCATCTTTTATTCTTGACGAAACTCAAAAGATGATCGTGTGAAAATCGCTTAGTAACATCTTATATGATTTGTGTGAGACAGTCATTTGATGTAGACTCGGAATATTTCGTGTTGATCATTTGATCACTTGAAAATTGTTTCGAAGCTAATAATTTGTGTGCGACAGCTGTTCTCATCTTCTAAGAATGTTTCAATGATTAAAATGGGAGTTTAGAACAATTAATCATTGATTGGAAATAGCACAGTATGTGTACTTGTATGATAATTGTTGCAAGTGTATTCCAAGTTCGAAAACTTAGTATACATACCCGTATGTGTACTGGTTTAACAGTTGAAGTCCGGGAATTTAGTATGCGTACCCGTTTGCATACTGGCGAACAGACCAATTCCGGGAATTCTAAGTATGCGTACCCGTTTGCATACTTGAGTGGGTTAAGTTCTAAAATCGGTTAAGTATGTTTACATAATCATGAACAAATACATTTATATAATAAGGAATGCAATTTTCAAATCGTGGCTATAATGTTCATGAATTCATTTGAGTGAATCAAAACCGATTTTGCTTCAATTGTATCTTGTATACTTCTATGAGAATATAAATAATTGAACAACACTATAAATAGTTTCATTTAAGTCATTTGAACTAGTTGTAATTAAGATGAACAAGGTTGATATGGAGGTGTTCGTATGGCTAACTTCGGTTAACTATTGTTGAGCCAACTAAGTGTACACGTTTAGGTACGATTACCCATATCTAAATGAAGGTACATTATTTCATTTGTGTGTAACAAGCTAAGAAAATCTAACGGTTGAAAGATATTAGCTTGAATCTAATCATGTTTTCATCTAACAGTGAATATTGAATACTTTGTTTCTGAGGTAACATTGATTGCAAACCCTGATTTGAAGACTATATAAGGGACAACTCTAGCAACTGGGAAACCTAATCCCCACACCTCTTGTGTGATACTAGTTGCGACTAGAGTCGATTCTCCTTTAACCTAGGTTTTTCTAAAACCATTATAGGTTAACAACTTAAAGACTTCATTGGGATTCTGAAGACAAACCCAACTATTTTCAATGTAGTTGTGTGTTCAGATCTTATTTTGTTTTATCGTATTGAATACTATCTTATCTAAGATTTGCTCGAGATTTAATCTCCGATATGTTAGATAAAAAGTAATCACAAACCTCTTCATCTCATTGTTTGTGATTCCACAATATCTTGTTCCGCTACCATATGGTTAAGATTATTGTGAGGTGATTGATATTATTAGGATGTTTTTCGGGAATATAATTCCGGTGTATCAATTGGTTCCTGTTCACCTTGATTTATCAAAATACGGAACAAAATTTGTAGGTATTTCTGTGGGAGACAGATTTATCTATTCAATAGCTATTTCTGTGTAAGACAGATTTGTTTATCTAGTCTTCGACTTTGGGTCGTAGCAACTCTTAGTTGTGGGCGAGATCAGCTAAGGGAATCAAGTGCGTAGAGTCCTGCTGGGATTCAGAGGCGAAAGGAACGCTACTGTACCTTGATCACTGTGACATTGGTTAGGGCTCAACTACATTTCAGTCCGAAGTTAACTTGTAGTGGGCTAGAGTCTATAGCGGCTTTAATACTATGTGCTGTTAAAATCTGGACTAGGTCCCATGGTTTTTCTTCATTTGCAGTTTCCACGTTAACAAAATTTTTGGTGTCTGTATTATTTCTTTTCTGCATTATATTTTCTATATAATTGAAATATCACAGGTTGTGCGTAGTTCAATCAATTAGATAATTGAACCTTTGGTTGTTGATATAAATTGATTCACAGTTGAACATTGGTCTTTGGTACCGTTCACGTTGTTTATCATAATAATCAGGCTCACGGATTTCTATATGTTTGATTTGATGATTATATTGAGAAACAGAGATACAACTCTTGGATATATTTCCATTGATTGAGTCTGACAGTCTAGTTGATTCTCCTGGATTTATATTGGAGTTAGTCCATACAGATTGCCTAAAAAAAATATTGGGTGTGGTTGTTAGACCCCCACCTTTTCAATTGGTATCAGAGCGGACAAACATGTTAAAAGTCTGTGTTTGTAGCAATCTGACTCTATGGACTGTTGTGCCATTTTTGACAAACGCATCACCAGAGACAAAAGTTTTATTTCTTTGAAATCTATTAAAGAGAAAGGCTTCTTGATCTAACATATAGATGAACATTGTGTTCCAACGAAACATACGAGCATTGATAAGTGTTACCCTGACTACCTTACCGACAAGTCTGACTTTGAAGTAGAAAGGTGATGAGCACGCAAGTGTGACGCATTTTCACCCATAAATACATTAGTTGGGACTGATTTTAATCACTAATAAACTTGTTTGTACTTATTTTTGGGCAATAATCATTTTTATAAATTCAGCTTGAAAAGTTTTTAAAATCACCCTGGAGGTCATTTGCTCAATGGACCCCTGCTTTGGATAAGGGGAACCCAGTTGCTAAGGGGCACCACAGTGTTATTCGCACCACAGAACAGGATAGGTGCACTCCACCTCCTTCACCTGATTTTAGGCGGGAAATTGGTTTGAAAATTTCGGTGAACTACATATTTGTCTGGGATGATTTATGGACGTAATTTCATGCAACTTTCTCTTGGATTCAGTTTGGTTTGGTCATGTTAAGGGTAAACAGGCTTGGTAGTGGACTTCAATTCGAAAATGGAGGGTTGTATTCATGCACGGAAGAAAACAGAGCTTGAATATATTTTGGAGATTTTGTTGGAAGATACGTATTAATTTAGAGAAAATATCAACCTATGATTATATTTAGCACTATTTGGGAGAAATTCGGAGAATCAGGAAACATAAAGAGATGAAAAATGAATCATTTTCGTAGCATGCAGTGAAGATTTTATTCTCGGGGTTTCTTTGATTTGGGAATGGAAATAAAGTGGTTAGAACAGGGATGAATGTCTTCTCTCAACAGTTTTACTCATTCTAAGAAACGCATTCACGTGTTTGGAGTATGTATCCATGAGCAGAAGTGTGAAAGAGAAAACAAGAAAATCCCCGAGAAAATAATGAAATTTATTTCGAACATATTTTTGAGTTATTACAAGGATTTTGTCGACCTGTTGAGTATAAATAGTGTGTTGTGGAGCAGAGAGAAAGGATGGAGAGTTATGGGAAGAAACAAAGTGAAGAACAAAAAGTTGCAGAGCTTTCTGCACCTGTAGGAAGAGAAGAAGACGAAGAACAATAAGCTGCCAAAGCCTGTCGTTAATAAATCGTGGTTTATTCACGGTTTTGCACCAGTCTTTGCAACGACAAACAAACAGTGTTTGCAGCACTTCATTTTTATCGTTCTCTGTAACAGTTGATTTGGAACACTTATTTCCGTTGCAATTTCGGTTTCACTATATTTTCACCTCTTGTAAGCACTTTTGAGCAATAAACAATTCTTTTGAGCGTGTTTACAACATGAGGAGCTAAACCCCTACACTGGGTCGACGGATGAATCCGAATTTCATACATGGGTGAATTTATTATATCATTTCTATGACTTTTGCATTTATTTTAAATTGTAATTTGAATTAATTGGTTATTATTTTATTTGATGGGCCATGCTTGCTTAAATGTTTGATGTCCCATGCTTACGGTTTATAATTAATATTTTGATAATCTACTTTGGCAAAATAAGAGTCCATATATTTTATTTATTGAGCGATAATTGTTGAGAATAAATAATTGAGCCTTATGTTATGAATTCGGAGGAATCCTAGTCCCATTAACTCTCGCTTTTATTTATTATTTTCATTAAATCATTAAATTTAATCTTCACAAGTCTTAGAGTTCTAATTCTATTTACTACAACAACAATTAAAAAATTAAACTTATCATTTTTGGCGCCGCCAACGCGGACTTATTTTTAGATTAATGTTTAGGTTTATTTTTATTTATTTTGTAGAGTATTTTCATTTCATTTTAGATTCTTTTTTTTTTCCTTTTATGCGTTTCTTTTTGTATTTGTTTTCAGGGGCATTTTGAGGATGATGACTTCTTCTGAGGAGACGTCACCTAAGATGACACTGGTGGAATATAAGCGTAGAAATTAAAAATATCAGGAAACCTCATCCGAGATGTCGCTTGGTGAATATATGCATAGGCAACGGTATGGAGTTTTTGCTCCACATTTGGTAAGTGAAGAATCTCCTCTAATGATATATGAGAAGTATTACAAATACACACCACCTAGTTTGGAACAAAGATTAAAAATTCTGGAATGCCGAAAATTATTTAATGATGATGATGATCAGTCTTGTAGTGAATCTCTGTTCCAAACATGATTTGTAGATGACCATGTGGATGATTGTGTTGATGATTTCTTAATTCCATAGATGAATCTATCTCACAAGTTAATTCACCGAACTTAGAGGTTGTTTATAGTCCCATAGACTTCCAAAAGTTACCTAATTTAGGGTTAGAATTGGGTGCTTCTAAAATTTTGTTGAAGTACTTTGCATCTAAATACCCAGAGGATTTTCCTATTCCCGAAATCGTGCATGAACCAATTGATGTTTCCCCAGTCCCAATAGTATCCTCATATTATGTTCTTTACACACTTCCTTGTGTTGTAAAAACTTGGTTTGGAGGTAAGTCTCTGCTTTTGATAGTTTCAGTGTCTCCGCATCGTTATAACATAAGTGTGAAGCTGTCATTTGTAAATGTTGTATATTGGGTTGATCCCCAAATTTTCAGGTTATTAGTTTATGGGGATCCTTTTTTTACATTCCAATATGTGTATTTTTATTTTATTTTTAAGTTTTCGTTTATATTATATTTATTATTTATTATTTATTATTTTGTTTTGTTTTCCATATTTTGCATGTTATGACCAGCTGTTTAGCGGGTCTAAAAATAAATAATTTTTTTTTATATGACCAGTTATGTAGCGGGTCAATTTTATATTTTGCTCGAGGACTAGCAAAATCTAAGTGTGGGGGAATTTGATGAGCACGCAAGTGTGACGCATTTTCACCCATAAATACATTAGTTGGGACTCATTTTAATCACTAATAAACTTGTTTGTAGGTATTTTTGGGAAATAATCATTTTTGTAAATTCGGCTCGAAAAGTTGTTAAAATCACCCCGGAGGTCATTTGATAAATGGACCTATGCTTTGGAAAAGGGGCACCACATTGCTATTCACACCCCAAAACATGATAGGGGCACTCCACCTCTTTCACCTGATTTTTGGCGAGAAATTGGTTTGAAAATTCCGGTAAACTGCATATTTGTCTGGGATGATTTCTGGACGTAATTTTCTGCAACTTTCTCATGGATTCAGTTTGGTTTGGTATTGTTAAGGGTAAACAGGCTTGGTAGTGGACTTCAATTCGAAAATGGAGGGTTGTATTCATGCACGAAAGAAAACAGATATTGAATATATTTTGGAGATTTTGTTGGAAGATATGTATTGATTTAGAGAAAATATCAACCTAGGATTATATTTAGCATTGTTTGGTAGAAATTTGGAGAATCAGGAAACATAAAGAAATGAAAAAGGAATCATTTTCCTAGCATGCATAAAAGATTTTATTCTCGGGTTTTCTTTGGTTTGGGAATGGAAAGAACATGGTTAGAACATGGAAGAATATCTTTCCTCATCAGTTTTACTCAATCTAAGAAGTGCATTCACGTGTTTGGAGTATGTATCCATGAGCAGAAGTGTGAACGAGAAAACAAGAAAATCCCCGAGAAAATAATGAAATTTATTTCGAAGATATTTTGGAGTTATTACAAGGATTTTGTCGACCTTTTGAGTATAAATAGTGTGCTTTGGAGCAGAGACAAAGGATGAAGTGTTAGGAGAAGAAACAGAACGAAGAACAAAAAGTTGCAGAGCTTTCTGCACCTGCGGGAAGACAAGAAGACGAAGAAAAATAAACTGCCAAAGCCCGTCGTTAATAAACCGTGGTTTATTCACGGTTTTGCAACAGTCTTTGCAGCGACAAACAAACAGTGTTTGCAGCACTTTATTTTTATCGTTCTCTGAAACAATTGATTTGGAACACTTATTTCCGTTGCAATTTCGGTTTCACTATATTTTCACCTCTTGTAAGCACTTTTGAGCAATAAACAATTCTTTTGAGTGTGTTTACAACATGAGGAGCTAAACACCTACAATGGGTCGACAGATGAATCCGAATTTCATACATGGGTGAATTTATTATATTCTTTTTTATGACTTTTGCATTTATTTTAAATTGATTTATGATTTGAATTAATTATTTATTATTTTATTTGATGGGTCATGCTTTCTTAAATGTTTGATGTTCCATGCTGGAAAAATAACAGTCCATATAGTTTATTTATTGAGAATAAATAATTGAGCCTTATGTTATGAATTCGGTGGAATCCTAGTCCCAATAACTCTCGCTTTTATTTATTATTTTCATTAAATCTTTAAATTTAATCTTCACAAGTCTTATAGTTCGAATTATATCTACTACAACAACAATTAAAAAAAAAAACTTATCAAAAGGGAAGCAGCCAAAGAGAGTGCAGCGATTCTAAAACTTGTCAGAATCCAGGTAGATGAAATCAGGCGGCTGAAACACAAATTCAATGTGATTATTGGTATGGTAAATGAGCGTGATTCTCAATTAAAGTTTCTTCGCGAGGAAAACGCCTTAGTTTGTTCTTCATAAACGTTAATCGAGGTGAAACTCAAAGAGGATGCCTTGGAAATTGAACATATTTTGAGTAAACTTCTTATTCAAGGGTTTTCCAAAGAGTCCACAATAACAATCGCTTCTGACCCACTTGTGATAAATTCAGTTCCAGAAGCTAAATATCAATCCCTTCCTATGAGGAAATATGTGCTTGTGTTATCCTTTAATCAAGGAATCTCCACATCTAACAGAAGTAAGACATCTCCTAACTATGGTGATAATTCTTTTCACTCTAATCACTCAGGTGATCAGAAAGTGTGCCTCTTTTGTGACTCATAAGAACATATTGAACAGAAGATCAAATCTAGGTTGAATGACAACTCTATTCTTCAACTTCAACACACCTTAGATTTAATTCTCAAAGGTGTAACTGACATTCGTATGTCTAAACCAATTGATTTCAGTACTCACCCTGTGAATACTACCAGGAAAGTCAGTTCGATTTGTTCCTCAAATGTTCAAGTTTGTAACAGTAATCTTAACACAAATCGTCCAAGAAAATTTAAAAAAGGGAGATGTTGTTGTTCTTGATGTGAATAAGGTAGCAGAAGAAGGAAGCAAAAATGGATATGTGAAAGACAACCTAAATTTTTTGATTCAAGGATACAAATATCTCATCAACAGACTGTCAAATTCCTATGGTCAAAACCCTTTAGGTAAGAATTCATATTATGCGTCGTATTTTGATGATAATAATTTTTATGATAACTTTTCACATCAAAAATGGTTTCCTCCAAAAATTAGAAGAAAAAAGAGGATTAACCAAGAACAATATTCATTTGATTAACACGAAGCTCATACTTGTGCTAATTAATCAAAAGGTTAAAATCTTACTCAAAGAAATCCTGATTGAGTGAGATATGATCAGGTATACTTGATGGCAAAATGTTCTCTGATTAGTCAAGCTATTTTCTTATCATTCTTAGCGGGATTATCGTTTGTAGACATTTTTGCACAAGTATTTGTGTTGGTTTTGTCCTTGTTGATTTTCTTTATATCTTATGGAATTTTTAATTTGATGCTACTCTTGTGCCCTCAAATTTTTCTTGAGAGAATATAAAATTTATTGAGCTAAGATATTGTGAAAATATACACATAGCAAAATTGTGGTTTATAATCAGTTTTCTTGGTTGGTGTTTTCAGTTGTGTTAATGTCTTTTGTTTATGGGTCAAGGTTGTGTTCGTACGGATACCCATATTACATGTCACGAACCGTCTATGGAAACCCTTAAAATTCCCTATAAAACCGTATATACACCTTTCTTATTAAGTTGAGTTATCTCACTCTAGGTTTTCTCTTATCAAGAATGTCTTCTCCTCCTTGATCTTGGGATTTTCTAGAAGATTTTATTGATAAAGGAATATATTTAGGTTTCAAAGGGAAGAAGAAAAGAACCATAGTAGAAGTTGACGATATCTTCTCTCAATCTCCTAATAATTATTTAGATATTGAGGACGATGAAGTGATTTCTGATGAAGTGGTTCATATTTTTCTTAAATACTTTGAACAAGCGAAACTACAACTCCTTGATACTATGAAGGGTCTCGATGTGTTAAGAACGGAGTTGATAAAGGTTAACTATGAACTTGTTCTCATGTAGACACATGTTAAAGATCTTGTCAATGAGGATATCTTCTCTGAAGAAGCAATAGATGTTGTCAATCACAAGTTCAAAGGATTCAAGACTCGTGAGGGGTACAGAAGTGTCTTTGATTTCAATTCATGATCGTTTTTTGATTTTTTAAGAGTCGTTTGTTTTTATCTTGTTGATTTTTATTATTGTCTAGAAAACTTCTTATGAGAAATTATTCTTGTGTTTTAAGAAGGATAACTAGTGTTTGGAATAGTAATTATTGTGATTACACATAGCTATTGCCAACGATTTTCAACTTGCAATATTTTTAGATTTATTTATTTAAATTCTAAAGTTGATTTGGAAGATGATTTTGCAGTATTAATCTTTATTGGTTTTGTATTGCAAATAGTATTATGGGATAAGTGTGTTTACGTCCGTGAACTATGATTGACCCATATATGTCAAAAGTTAAGTCTATTATGTCATTATGCAAATATTGATGGAAAATATAATGAAATTTTAATGTCAAAGATTGAGTCTATGGAATCATTATGCAAATATTGATGAAAAATAGAATGAATCTTTGAATATTCCGCAATATTGAACTTTCCCTGATCCACTTCTATGTGAAAGTACTGTATGGCTCCGTAAGTATTCTTATGTTGAGCATTTTCGATTAAATTAATCAATGAAGTTCCTTAGTGGTTAATTTAATTGAGTTATCTGGATTCAAATTCATGTCTCATGTAATTTTGCTAATGTCCAAAGAAATCCTTCTTTTCTTGTAAAAGTAAGGTGGCTCATGTTGTTCTTTCGGGAATGAAATTTCATGGGGGAGAGTTCTTAATTGAACTTGTTCTTAGTTTCCAAATATTTGTGGGGAGTGCGGCTGTGGAATATTGTAGGAGTTATCTTGTATCTTTATAAATTCCTTGATGAATACACTAAGTTTTGACTATGTGAAATCATCGAAACAAAGTTGATATGTTTTTTTTTAGTCATGAAGTATCTCTATGAGAATTTCATTATGATCCCGCTAGTCTTCGCATCTATGCTAATTTATATTGACAAAAAGGGGAAGAATTATTGTGTAGTTCACATTACAAATACATATGGTTACGGATCGCTATGTAAGGGGGAGTGGTTTTCATTGTGAGATGAAGTATTGACTAAGGGGGAGTGATACATATCACCATAGTAATTTTGTCAAAATTGTGATGCAATTGGACTTTGATGCTGTGCAATAATACTATGACACTATATAACAATGATTGAAAGCAATTTTTTTCTCATTGTTATAGCTACGGATCTTCAACAACTATGATGGTGAGTTGAACACGTTCAGAATCGCTGGAGTACTTGGAAGTGACGAAGATTTGGAGTAATGTTGAAGAACCAAGGAAATCAAGTATTTGTATGACAAGCTACAAAGTTTATTTATTTTGTAATCCATATGTATTGATAGTTTTGTCACTAAAATTGACAAAGGGGGAGATTGTTAGAGCACTGCTCGGTCGGACTATCAAGAGTTGCTATCTCAAGTTTTTTTTTTCAAGTTTAGCTGTCAAAATTATAAGTCTTGATTTATAGTCTACTTATAGCTAAGTCTCGTATTAGGATAAAATGTGAAGTGGAGATTTAGACTTCACGGCGTTTATCGATTGAAGACGAAGAATTACTAAGGGGAGATTGTGGAACTTCATCAACAAAAGGTATGTGGAGACTTGAACTCATCTATCACTCAAAAGTCTACCTACTATATCTCCTATTTGATACAAAAGTCGTATAGCTATATAGACTTCGATTATACACATTTGATATTTCGGCTTGAGTTTAACTCGCTTACATATTTCTCAAAAAATGTGTTGGCAAGCTTTCGCTTTAACCAAGTTCATATTTTATTCTCGACGAAAGTCAAAAGATTATCATGTGAAAATCACCTAGTAACGTCTTATATGATTTGTGTGAGAAAGTCATTTGATTTAGACTCGGAATGTTTCGTATTGATCATTTGATCACTTGAAAATGGCTTTGAAGATAATAGTTTGTGTGAGACAGCTATTCTAGTCCTCTAAGAATGTTTCAATGATTAAATGGGAGTTTAGAACAATTAACCATTGATTGGAAATAGAACAGTATGCGTACTTGTATGCTAACTGTTGCAAGTGTATTCCGAGTCCGGGAACTTAGTATGCATACCCGTATGCGTACTGGTTTAACAGTTGAAGTTCGGGAATTCAGTATGCGTACCCGTTTGCATAGTAATTCAACTGAGTTTGATCGTGAACGACAGTATGCGTAAAGGTTGATATGGAAGTGTTCATATGGCTAACTTCGGTTAACTATTGTTGAGCCAAATAAGTGTACACGTTTAGGTACGGTTACTCATATCTAAATGAAGGTACATTTCATTTGTGTGTAACAAGATAAAACAATCCAACGGTTGAAAGATATTAGCTTGAATCTAATCAGGTTTTCCTCAAACGGTGAATATTGAATGCTTTGTTACCAAGGTAACATTGATTTCAAACCATGATTTGAAGACCATATAAGGGAGAACTCTATCAACTGGGAAACCTAATCCCCACACTTCCTGTGTGATACTAGTTGTGACTAGAGTCGATTATCCTTTAACCTAGGCTTTTCTAAAACCATTATAGGTTAGCAATTTAAATAATTCATTGAGATTCTGAATCCAGACCCAACTATTTTCTCTGCAGTTGCGTGTTCTGATCTTATTTTTTTCTATCGTATTGAGTACTATCTTCTCTAAGATTTTCTCGAGATTTAATCTCCGATAGGTAAGATAAAAAGTAAGCACAAACCTCTTCGTATCATTGTTTGTGTATTCACAATATCTTGTTCCGCTACCATACGGTTAAGATTATTGTGAGGTGATTGATATTACTAGGCTGTTCCTTGGAAATATAAGTCCGGTGTATCAATTGGTTCATGTTCACCTTGATTTATCAAAAGACGGATCAAAACTTGTAGGTATTTCCGTGGGAGACAGGTTTATCTATTCAATATACTTTTCTGTGTGAGACAGATTTGTTTATCAAGTCTTCGACTTTGGGTCGCAGCAACTCTTAGTTGTGGATGAGATCAGCTAAGGGAATCAAGTGCGTAGAGTCCTGTTGGGATTCATATGAGTAAGTAAGGCGACTATACCTTGAACAGTGTGAGATTGGTTAGGGCTCAACTACATTCCAGTCTGAAGTTAACTTGTAGTAGGATAAAGTCTGTAGCGGCTTAATACAATGTGGTGTTGAAATCTGGACTAGGTATCGGGGTTTTTCTACATTTGCGGTTTCCTCGTTAACAAAATTTCGGGTGTCTGTGTTATTTCTTTTCCGCATTATATTTTCTATATAATTAAAATATCACAGGTTGTGCGTAGTTCAATCAATTAGATAATCAAACCTTTGGTTGCTCATATAAATTGTTTGACACTTAAACATTGGTTTTTGATACCGTTCAAGTTATTTCTTATAATAATTAGGCTCGCGGATTTCTATCTGTTTGACTTTCTGATTTTATTGAGAAACAGAGATACAACTCTTGGATATATTTCCATTGATTGAGTCTGACTGTCTAGTTGATTCTCTCGGAATTATATTGGAGTTAGTCCATACATATTTCCTAAACAAAAAACTGGTGTGATTGTTAGACCCCCATTTTTTTCAATTGTCACCCCAATATTGAACCAAATTCTTTACGTTAAACACACCGGGTGTGAAAATGGATCTTGGTAAGTTGAAGCGATAAGCATTATTGTTAATTTTTTCTTCAATTGGAAATGGTCCAATATTCCTTGCCTTGAGTTTTTTGTATTCGCCTACGGGAAAACATTCTTTAGTAAGAACCGCATAAACAAGATCTCATACTTCAAATTCAACCACGCGTCGCCTTTGATCAACCTTGTTCTTGTATTTCTTTGATGATGCATCGAAATGCTTTCGGGTGCTTTCATGTATAAGGTGGGGTTGGGAAACAAAGTCTTCCGCCTTAGCATTTGTCCTTTTCAAATATGTAACTAAAGACAAGTCAAGTGGTACTCTTGGATTGAACCCGTACGTACCACTATGAATGGCGAAAACCCACTACTCTGGTTCACCACATGGTTGTAAGCAAATTCCTCCTTACATAAAACTTGGTCCCGTGTCTTCAAATTCTCCTCAACCAAGCAACGAAAAAGATTACCTAGGGAACAGTTTACCACTTCGGTTTGTCCATCCGTTTGAGGGCCATAAGATGGTCTTGTCCAATTTCCCTAATGTTCGCCAAAAAATTCCCTACAAAACGACTATTTCTATCTGATACGATGGAAGAATGAATACCATGTAAACGATAAATATCTTTGAAAAAGAGTTGAGCTACCATGACCACATCTGTTGTCTTTCTACAAGCAATGAAATGAGACATTTTGGAAAAACGATCTACCACTACAAAGATTGAATCCATACCTCTTTGAGTACGCGGTAGTCCCAAGATGAAATTCATGCTCAAATATTTCCATGGACGAGAAGGAATAGGAAGTGGCATGTATAATCCCGCATTAGTGGTCGTTCCTTTAGATACCTGGCATATATGACATCTCTTCACATATCGATGAATATCCTTCCACATTCCCGGCCAAAAGTATGAGCTTGAAACCAAGTTCCAAGTACGAGTAGTCCCCATATTCCCCTCATCATGAAGCTCCTTAATAATTTTCAATCTCAAGCTTGATTGCGGAGTGCAAAGACGATTTTTCCGGTAAAGGTACCCATCCAAAATAAAATAATCACCATTGAGGTGTAACCTTTAATCAACCATAAGAGGACCAAAATAAGTATATCTTTTAAAAGCTCCCTAATATCATCGAATCCCAAGATACTAGTCCTCATTTGTGTAAGAAGAGAAGTACGTTGACTCAAGGCATCCACTACCTTGTTTTGTACACCCGACTATTGCTTGATGGAAAAAGTAAATTGTTGCAAATAAGAATCCCATTTATAATGCTTAATAGAATGCTTGTCTTGAGAATTGATATGCTTTAATGCCATGTGGTCCGAAAATAAGATGAACTCATAGTGAATAAGATAGTGTCTAATTCCTAACTAATCTTTACTTTAATCTAACTATTTTTCCTAATTTTTGTGGGTGAACATTTAAATCAACACTTTTTTCAATTTTTATCGGTATAAACGAGTATAAACTTTAATCTACTCCCTCCGTTCCTTTTTAATAGGCTGTTTTTTCTTTTAGAGAAATTTAAGGAAATTAAGAGAACTAATCATTGAAAGTGGTCCTCATGACACTTGTCAATAAAAGAATTGAAGTGAAATGGTCCCCATGAAACTTGTCAGCAAAAGAAGTAAAATGAAATGGTCCACATGACACATGTCATCAAAAGAAAGTTAAGAGAAAAATGGTCCCAGAAAATTAAAGTAACATTTGACTTTCCCTATCAGGAACCAACCTATTTTTTTTTAAATATTTATTTATAAAAACCAGCTTATTAAAAAGGAACGGAGGGAGTAACTATTTTTCCTAATTTTTGTGGGTGAACATTTAAATCAACAATTTTTTCAATTTTTATCGGTATAAACGAGTATAAAATATTTGATACTGCATGCCACCAAAAAAATTCGTAAAATGGGTCATTTGTCCAAAAAAATTTAAAACACGGGTCAAATGGACGAGTAAAAAATTTTATGGGTGAAATGGACAAAAATAAAATAGCAAGGATGAAACTGGTTTCATCCTGGATTAAACTTAAAAATAGCAAGGATGAAACTGGATGCATCCTGTGTAAAATAAAAATAAGAAAAAATATTTGAAAATGGGTAGGATAAAACTGGTTACATCCTGGCTATTTTTAAATTTTTGTCCATTTAAACAGTATCTAAATCTAACTGTCCATTTCACCCAGGAAATTTTGAATTTGGTCTTTTAAACCAATTTTGTGAAAAAAATTATAAACATAAAAATTGTCTTGCATTTACCTTCCAAGCACCTAGAAGGTTTGTTGCACGTCACGTGTGATAAACTTCGTCAGAAAACTAAACCGTTCTTCTTATTACGAACTTATCAGGAAGAGAGGGAGTACAATTCGAATTAGGGATGCACAAGACCCGGACCATTTTCCATGTACCGCACCAGAACCGGAAGAACCGGACTTGTACCGAACCGGTACCGGAGTAGCCGGGACAGGTCCTGGTTCCTAAAAATGAGAACCGGAGTAGGCCATGATCGGTACTGGTTCTGAGATGAGTCCCGTCCCGTCCCGTCCCATATGTCCCGGTTAATCTTAATCGTTCATATCTTTGTCAACTTTACATCCTAACCGTCCCTACTGGTTTCTATCTTATCTATCTATCGAGATCTTTACTTCAATTTCTTTTTTTCTTTTCTTTTTTCTCCCTGAAGACGGAAGAGCTCAAGAGCGGCATCCCAACCACTCTCATCTCTGACTCATAAGGATCAAGGATTTGCTTCTTCTTCTTAATTCTTATTCTTCACCTGATTCTGATTGAGTAAGGTAATT
Source organism: Papaver bracteatum (assembly GCA_023529315.1). Lineage (NCBI taxonomy): Eukaryota > Viridiplantae > Streptophyta > Magnoliopsida > Ranunculales > Papaveraceae > Papaver > Papaver bracteatum. The sequence goes on along the minus strand of JAJJWX010002732.1, from coordinate 250,130 downwards.
CTTTTTCTTCTTCTTGTAGATTTATAAGTTGCAACTAGGGTTTGAATCGTGTGATATTGATTACTGTGATTTGAAATTTTTGGTTTGAATCGTGTGATATTGTGATTTGAATCGTGTGATATTGCGAATGAATGATTGCTATGTCGATTGAAATGGGTTTGATTTTGATTATTTATTTTTCTGTTTGGGTTTGATTTTGATTATGTCTCTATGAAATAAGAAATCTGAATCACTTTATGTCTTTAGAATTTGTTTGTTAAATGGATCCTTGGAATTGCAATGAGTTCCATATCGGTAGGTGATTCAAATTATGCAGCTTCAAATCAGGGAGGCATATTGTTTTTTAATTTGTTTGGTATATCTCTCTTTTACTTAAAATGAAAAAGATGACCACTACTGTTATAAGATACTTTCATACATGGCAAGAGATATATTAGCCATGCCTGTATCTTCAGTGGCCTCTGAATCTTCTTTTAGTACCGGAAAGCGCGTGCTGACTCAATGGAGAGCTTCTATGTCTACAAGGACAGTTGAAGCATTGCTCTGTACACAAAGCTTTCTTCAAAAGCCCATTGCTCTTGATCTTCTATGTGACTATATACCTGATGATGTTGTTGAAGATGAGGAAGGTAATATATTAGGTATTCTTCTATTTTATAGAACTTACTTTCCAAGTTTTCTTGTATTGCTTGCTTAACTTCTTGTTTTACTTTTTTGTTGCAGCCATATGGGATTCTGTGCTAAAAGAAGCTTGATGTAAACCCCGTGTCAGTGCAGCCAGTGCCATTTTTCGAGAAGTCCCCCATTCTTGTACTTGTCGCAGACTTATGGAACCGACAAACTGTTGTTTTTAGTACTATGTTTTGATGTTGAACTTTGAACTTAAGTGCGTGAATTATGAATTGTGATACACTGGTACTGTGTTATTTTGAACTTTGTAATATTGAACTTAGTCTTAGACAGTTATACTTAGACTCTTAGCCTTAGGTTCTTATGTTTACTGTGTGTTTAAAAGTTCAGGTACAAACCCGGACCCGGTGTGGAACCGGTCCGGTACAAGTCCAGGTACAAGTACTCAAAGTAGAGAACCGGTTAACACCAGGTACAGGTACCGGGTTCACAAGAAACCCGGACCGTACCGTCCCATGTGCACCCCTAATTCGAATTAGCAGTTACTTATAAGAAGGTTAGTTGCGATCAAGGGAAGCCTCAGAATTCTTGTCTCGGCGAAACCAGTGTAAAAGCTTTTTTTTTCTTTTTCTTTTTTTTAACACGGTAAGCTGGTCAAGTAGATCCAAACCAAAACAAAAAGAAAGAACAAACACACAAGCAAATATATACTTCATAGTAAAAGCTACTTCTTCTTCTTTTTTTTTATGTGTAAAAGCTACTTGTATTGTATTAGAACTATAATTTTTTTGGTTTTTGTTATTTCTTATCCTGGCTTGATTGGAGTATACCCAGACTAATTAGGGTATACCAAATGAGACAAAATATGGTCATTTTGAAATAAAAAATGTCACCCCTTAACCAAATATTTTCAAAATGGCAAAAATATCCTTATTTAATTAATACTAAAAAAATGATTAGGTTAATTAATTGAGTTTAGATAAAAAAATTGAAAATGAAAATTCAGTAGGTTAAACCTTTAATCCGTCTTATGAGTTCGATTAAGATCAAAAAATTTGGTTTTCAAAAATGTGATAGGTCGACGTTTGAACAAGGTGCCGGCTACATTTCGCCGGCATGGTCCTTGGATGAAGAAAACGCCGACCATTTTTTGGCCGGTAAGGTATTTAAATGAAGAACATGCCGCCTTTATTTTTTTTGACACACAGGAGATGGTTATTGAGAAATATTAGTCGGCAAGGTCTACAAAAAAAAACCCGCCGACTGCTGAAAAATACCACGTCGGTTGTTGAAAATATCCTGCCGGCTGTTGAAAATACCCTGCCGGCTATATTTGGTCGGCAAGGTCTTCAAAAAATACCCTGCCGGCTGTTGAAAAAATTTACAGTCGCCGCCATGGCTGTTATGAAAAGTCGGCAAGATATGCATGTTACGACCTTGCCGACCAAAAACACAGAAATCATAATTTTTGATTTCTAACCTAATATAACAATCAAATCACACAACACAATGATGTGTTTGAGTTTAAACGTCATTAATAGTCTTATTTTCGCTCGTAGAGTCAACAATTTTTTTGGAAAATCAAAGTTGGAGATTTTTATATGGCTTCGGTTGATGGAAGATGTAGATGAAGAAGAAGAAGAAGAAGAAGAAGATAAGATTAAGAGTTGTTTAGTTTTTTAATTTTAGGGTTAATGAAATTAAGAAATGAGTTTATTTTTAAGATTTAATTATTTCAAGGGTATTAAAGTAAAATCACCCTTTTAATAATGACACAACATGTCCCCTTAAAATTGGGTATACCCCAATCAAGCCAGGTTTCTTATCCTCACTTTTCCTATTTCCCATCCACCTTAATTCTTATCCCCAATAATCCCATGTACCGTCCATATATATTTTCATTTATCCTAAATACTATCTATGTGACATTTTATTTACACCCAATAATAAAACTAAACATAAATTGCACACACAACTCCTCCTCCTCCATCTTCACCACTGGTCACTACTTCTTCTTTTCGTCCGTCTCCAGGGACGGTATTAGGGGGTGTCTTACTCAGGATGCAGCCCCCCCAAGATAGTAGAAATTCCTTTTTATCCAGCCTATTCGAAAGAAAAAAATGAAAAAGCCCTGGTCAAAATTATAGTTAGCCCAAAATAAACTCTCTATCTATACAAAAGTGAGAAACCACACGCCACGTATCCCACTAATAACTCTCTATCTATATAAACATACAAGAAAACTAGTCTTTTGGTGACACCCTCCAACCTTTTTCTTCTTCTCATCTTGTGTTTTTTTTTTAGTTTATAGGTTAAAACTTGGATCTAAAGCACCAGTGACGGAGGTGAGGGTCAAAAGATTCATATAACTATAGATTAGCCCAGGGTAAAACTTTTCATTAGCATTAGTATGACATATTCATATGACTTCTTCCCAATTTAATTGTTATAATGTTGCGTTTTTTACTTCTTTTAAACTTTTGTGTCCTCTTCTGTTTCGGTTAGTGCTTAGAAATTAAATTTAACTATGAAATTTACTCCCACTCCATCACAATTTGATTTATCTAGCCCATATTGTTTCCAAATATTTACTAAAACTTGGTCCATGCGTACGTAAACTAAAAATTAACCCAAATATCAAAATCTATTACATAATATTTTTCCCCTTTTCTTTTCTTTTAATAAACAATAACAAAAATTTGACATTTAAATGTTCTGATGTATCGGTTTTTAATTTCATGAGCTGATTTGAGAACCACACAAAGATATAAAAGTAACATTTTAAAAATTCAAAATTTCGGGCGGCCTTCGGCTGCATTTCAGATAATAATATTTATTTTTATTATATATGTTGTCTTTGCAATTTGATATTGTCACTGAGCTGAACCTTACTATATAGAAAATGATAAGCAGCATGTTAGGGTGTTGGGTACTGCCGTATTCAGCTAGGGCATTTAGATTGCTATAATATGTGTGTACCAAGATTTTTTTTTAGCCCACCCGGACACAAATTCCTGGTTTCGTCGCTGTCCCTCTCCACAATCCCCCGTCTGTAATGCTTCCTTTTCTCGTTAGTTATGCTTACATTAGAATTTGGGAAATGGGCAGCCAATCAATGTAAAATTGCATTTTTGGGATGGGTTGTTGAACATATTGAGTACCACCACTGCGTATAGAAGTCTCTGTATGCGGCGTATCTGAAAGATCTCATATTAATTAAAAATAAATAAAAATGGTTAGTCTCTGTATGCGGCGTATCTCAAAGATCTCATATTAATCAAAAAAAAAAAAAAAAAAAATGGTTAGATATTAAGTATTAAGTTAGATAAGGAACGTCCAGTAACTAAATTATTATTCGAGATAAACAATGACCATGGTTAGTGATGGGTTGTTTATATTACAGGTGATTTAAGTATCAGAATTTTAATAATAATTTGTATCGATTTTTGTAGGATCGAGCAGGAGAGATAATTTCCAACAATTTTGATAAGAATTTTGATACGAATCTAATATAGGGTTCTCAACTTGAGGGGTTGGTAAAGAAAAAAACAAATAAAAATGGTAAATTTGTAGTCAAAGTTAATTTGACTTTTATAGATTGTAAATAGGAAAAATCAAAATGGAAATATAAATTGATTCTAAAAATTGTAAAAAGATGAAAAATAGGAAAAATAAGGTTGAGAAATAAAAAAACTATTTTGTATAGGCATATATACTTTTTCTCGCATTTACCTTCCAAACATTTAGAAGTTCAAAAAGGTTTAATGCACCGCACGATGCACACCGAGGAGAGAGTGTGAGAGAAAAAAGATATGGCCTCCACCCCTTATCTGTCTTCCCAAGGGCACCCCTCAGCCGTTGGATCCCCTTGTGGTGCATTTTGCGGTACACACCCTCGGTGTGTGTATTATTGTTGTTAGAAGTTAGAAGAAGGTTTGTTGCACGTCACGTGTCAAACTTCATTGGAAACTAAACCAGTGTAATTTATAGTGTTTTCTCCTTGCGTATTTCTGAATAGCACACTACATTTCATATTTTCATTTACCAAAACACAAAAAAAAGATCTGCTTGTCACATCTTATTTATCATCAGGATAATGACTTCATCACCTATGGTCGTGCCTTTGGTTCGTGAATTGGTTAAAGAAAACATCACTGAAATCCCAAATCGATACATCCGTACTACCTGTCTCGATCATGAAGAAGATCATAGTCACCGTGATGATTATGACTCGGCGGCAGCTAAGTACGATATACCTGTTATCGACGTACAAGGCGGCCTACTCTCTGGAGAATCCGTATTAGCAGATTCTGAATTGGAGAAACTTCATTCTGCTTGCCAGCACTGGGGATTCTTTCAGGTATGTATGTACCAACTTTGCTGATGGATCTTGATGTTAAACTTTAATTTTTTAAATATGTAGGAGGTTATTGGATCTAAGGATTTGTGCTCATGATAGGGAGTGAATGAGTTGAGAAAAGTATTAGATAATGAGTTAGACAAATAAGATCAGTCATTAATTACAGTCTTGATTAAGGGAATCGAAGATTTTAGGAAAAAACCTTTCTTGATTTGGATATGGCTTGATTTGGGAGACGTTGACTTTGATCTTAGTACAGTCTCAAGAAATGTCAACATTGGTCAATTTGAGAGGTTGGTCAAGTGTAGTTTCACTGGGGTAATTGAAGCCTACACTGAATGTTGCCGGTCTAGAGAAGCCGGTATTATAGGTCGCATTCGCAATTTATTTGCGTTTTGGAGTATTTATTTTTCTTGAAATGAAAATCATCATATAAATGTTCTTTTAGTGGAAACGAAATAGTATTTCCATCAAATAGAGTTTGGCTGATTTGGCTGATAGCTCATGTAGAGCTATTGGAAAAAAAAAAAACGAAATAGTATTTGGGTGATATTTAGAAAAAACTAAATAGTAAAAATTACGGGTATGCACGTTATGCATATCATATGATATATTGATATGCATGATTTTCTCAAATTATGTATTGTTATGTCTTCAGGTGGTAAACCATGGAATTAGCTCTCTAGTGATTGACAAATTAAAGTTGGAAATACACAACTTGTTTGAACTTCCATTGGAAGAGAAAAAGAAGATATGGCAGGAACCAGGAGATATGGAGGGATTTGGGCAACAGTTTGTTGTTTCAGATGAACAGAAACTTGATTGGTTAGACATGTTCTACATAACAGCTCTACCAATTAGAATGAGAAAGCATCAACTGTTTGCCGGGATACCAATACAATTAAGGTGCGTATGCACATATAGATTCCTTCGTTTACACTTTCGCCTTTTGCAGTGGCTCAGGGTTGAGATGAATCAGCTGCCAAGGCGTATGTACGTACTATTATATTTGGGTTAAGCGTGTTTTATTCTCTTTATGCAGGGAGGCCTTGGAAGCTTACTCTTTGGGATTAAAGAACCTGAACATGATTCTACTAGGGAAAATGTCTAAAGCTCTAAAGATGGATTCCGATGAGATGGAAGAGTTATTCAGTGATTGTTTGCAAAGAATGAAAATGAATTACTATCCTCCTTGTCCAAAGTCAGAGCAGGTCATCGGTTTATCACCACATTCAGATGCTGGTGCTTTGACGTTTGTCCTACAGCTTAACGAAACTGAAGGCCTTCAGATTCGTAAAGATGGAAAATGGGTTCCCGTAAAACCTATCCCTGGTGCACTTGTAGTCAATATCGGAGACATGATTGAGGTAGCAGTCTAACAAAAATATATATTGTGACCAACTTCTTTACACATTTTCTACTTTTTTATGCATTAATCTAACACTAGTACTGGTTTGGCAGATTCTGAGCAATGGTGCGTATCCAAGTATTGAGCACCGAGCAATGGTGAATCCAACAATAGAGAGGCTTTCAATTGCTACGTTCCATTCAATCAATCCAGATGCAGAATTTGGCCCTGCACTTAGCTTGATTGATCCTCCACATAAACCAGCATTATTTCGAAGAGAGACTGTGAAGAAATACTATCAAAACTTCTTTTCTCAAAAACTTAATGGGAAGACCACTAGCTTAGATTTCATGAGGATTCAAAACGGAAACCAGTCCAGTTGATTGTTATTAGCTTATCCATTACAATGTTCATCTTATCTGTATTGGCTTGGCTAAATTAAGATTGGTTTGTTTAGTTCAATATGAATAAACTTCCTTGATATGGCAAGCATTTATCCGATTCCCAACCCCTAACGTAACCCCCAACGTGATTTGTCAGATGCAGGCGAAACGGTACAAGTTATTTTTCTATTGCGCCCATACTCGCATTTTGTATAAGAAAATTCTAATCTGTGCCGAACCATTAGGTGAAAAAATAGAAAGAATTGCGCCCTACCGTTAGGCACACCATTCTATGATTCAAGTTCACGTTCAAGTGAAAATGCTTGAACCATAACTTGAATCAGCACATTTGGCGACAGTCTTCCACTTGAATATTAAAGGTTGAATGACCACAAAGCTTGGCTAAATCTCCTGATTCAAGTTGTGGTTCCATCACTTTGAACGTGAACTCGAATCAAGTCTAACACGTCTAATGGTTTTACGCCTAAATAGGCCAAATTGAAAATAAAATAAAAATGTATTAAAAAATGAAAAATATACTTATTAAAAGAATTATTTGCACCCACCATTGCAACGCGCCCCACGCCCCCACCATTAACCACAATTGTACTCATAGAGGTCAGCCCTACAATGTGGACAATAGATAGAACAGTCGGTGAGGGTAACAAGCTACCTACCTAACCATTAATGTCAAAGATAAGATAAGAAAAAGGGGTATTTTGAGTTTCCTCCCCTTAAAAGATTGTTAATTAGCGTTTCCTCCCCAAAAAGATTGAAATTAGTGTTTTCTTCCATTGTAAAGTATTCCATCCACTGTTCAGTTAGTTGAGTCATCATCTGTGCACACGTGGATAAAATAGCCATAGGGGTATTTGCGTTTCCTCCCATGAAAAAATTGATAATTTGCGTTTCCTCCCCAAGCTAACTGAACAGTGGATGGAATATCTAACGATGGGAGGAAATACTAATTTCAATCTTTTTGAGGAGAAAACGCTAATTAGCTATCTTTATAGGGGAGGAAACGCAAAATAGCCCTAAGAAAAAACAGAAACTTTGGGGGAATATATCTCAGGTCAAATGCCGGCCAAGAACATATTTTACCCGGAAGTAATTAATTGATTAATAGATCGTACATCAGAATGATGAGCAGCTTTGGAAGTTCACCTATAGTCGTGCCTTCTTCGGTGCATGAGTTGGTTCAAGAAAACATCACTGAGATCCCGAATCGATATATCCATGATCATAGTGAAGATTATTTAAGTGATGACTCTACGGCTAACTGCAGTATACCTGTTATCGACGTAGAAGGCCTACTCTCTGGAGAATCAATATTAGCAGATTCTGAATTACAAAAACTTCATTCTGCTTGCCAACACTGGGGATTCTTTCAGGTATGTACCAACTTTGCTCATAGATTTAATTTCACTTTTAGATATCTAAGGAAATTAAAGAACCAATACTATATTTTGCTCATGATAGAACTAGAGTGATTGACATTACATCCATTTCCAATTTATTCTTTCGATGAATTTATGTACAAGAACTAATTAGCAACATGCGCGTGATTTTCCCAAATTATGTTTTACTTTTTTGTCTGATCTAGGTGGTAAACCATGGAATTAACTCTCTAGTGATTGAGAAATTAAAGTCGGAAATACGCAATTTGTTTGAACTTCCATTAGAAGAGAAAAAGAAGATGTGGCAGAAACCAGGAGATAAGGAGGGATTTGGGCAACACTTTGTGGCTTCAGATGACCAAAAACTTGATTGGTCAGACATGTTTTACATAACAGCTCTACCAATTAACATGAGAAAGCCTCAATTTTTCGCCAGGATACCACTACTTCTAAGGTATACGCTTTTTGCAAAGGCGTACTCGCTTTTTACATCCGTTAATCTTAAGTGGTCTATTTGTCTTTTTGCAGGGAGACAGTGGAAACTTACTCTTTGGGTTTAAAAAACCTAACAATGATTCTACTAGGAAAAATGGCTAAAGCTCTAAACATGGATTCCAATGAGATGGAAGGGTTATTCAATGATTGTCTGCAATCAATGAGATTGAATTACTATCCTCCTTGCCCTAAATCCAAGCAGGTCATAGGTTTATCACCGCATTCAGATGCTGATGCTTTGTCGATTGTCCTTCAGCTCAATGAAACTGAAGGCCTTCAGATTCGTAAAGATGGAAAATGGGTTACTGTAAAACCCATCCCTGGTGCACTTATAGTCAATCTTGGAGACATGATGGAGGTAACACGATATTGTTTCCTTAGTTTCTTTACCATTTATTGCATTAGCCCGACAAGAAATTATGCACTCTTTTTAAATTTTTAAATGAGCTTACAGTAGTTCTACTTTAGCAGATTCTGAGCAATGGTGCCTATACAAGTATCGAGCATAGAGTAATGGTGAACCCAGCAATAGAGAGGCTTTCAATTGCCACATTCCATGCGACCAATCCAGATGCAGAATTCGGCCCTGCACTTAGCTTGATTGATCCTCCACATAGACCAGCATTATACCGAAGAGAGACATTGAAGAAATACCATCAAAACTTCTTTGCCCACAAACATAATGGGAAGTCCACTAACCTAGAATTCATGAGGATTGAAAATGTCGATCAGTTCAGTTGATCGTTATCATGGTACGGGTACTGATTATGGACTCTTTATCTGTAATTTGTTTGGCTATATTAAGCTTGTTTTAATATTTAATCCGTGAATAATATAGCAACTACTAATCGAGCTTGCCATACAAAAGCACAATTCTTCATCTCGTGGTGCAGACCGCAGAGTCTTGGACCTTGGTTTCTTTCACAAGTTGAGTTGCCCATTTACAAGACTTTATTAAGTGGGCTTGTAAAGGCAAACATAAAGATAAGTAGACACAGGCCCAAAACTAGAAAATGCTCGGACAAAAGAATCCTATTTTTACTTTTTATTACAGAAAATGGGTCATTTGTCCAAAAAAATTTAAAACATGATTCAAATGGACGAGTAAAAATTAGTATGGGTGAAATGGACAAAAAAATATAGCAAAGATGAAACTGGATTCATCCTGGCTTAAACTTAAAAAATAGCAAGGATGAAACTGGATGCATCCTGATGTAAATTAAAAATAAGAAAAAGTATTTGAAAATGAGTAGGATGAAACTGGTTATATCCTAGCTATTTTTATATTTTTTTCCATTTAAACAGTATCAAAAAATATATATTTTTTCACCCAGGAATTGTTTATTTTGGTCTTTTTAACCAATTTTACGTTTTTATTTGGGGTGAGCATTTTATCCGTAATCCGCGGATTTAACCGGGACCAACCGTATTTTTGCGGATGGATGCCCGGACCGTTCGCTAAAGGGTTGGATGCGGATGAGATTTTTGAAATCCAACGGATTACAAATTGGGCCCAGATGCAACCTTGAAAATCCGTTGGACATTCATATCCGTCAGATTAAGGAAATTTATATGGTTTCTCGAAAATATATAGATAGTTTTGGAATTTTTAAGGTGTTTCTAGGAGTGTTGTCCAAGACATTTCTATATTTATATACATGTATAAAATGTGAAGGTTATATAAGAAGTAATCTATATTGGTTTTATTTTTCATTATGAATTTTAACTAACACAAATCCATTGGATTATCCGCACCCAATCCGTTCATCCGTGCATCCATTGGATGTTGGATTGGATGCGGATGCCAAATTTAAAATCCGTAGTTGATTGGATTGGATGTGGATGAGGTAAAAACCGGCCCATGCTCATCCCTACTTTTTATGCATACCAAAGAAACCTGTTTTGAGGCATACAAAACTATTTTCCTATCTAGGGTAGGTTTATAAGGGATGTACTAGCATTGGGTAGGTTATTAAGTTACCCTTTATTATTTTAAATTACTTAAATAACCTTCACCCAAATTTTAAACATAAACTTAAACTAACCAAAATCCAAAATTATTTTCTGAATAAAAAGTCATTTTCATTCCTAATCTATTTTAATCATTAATCAAACCATTTTGATTTTATTTTTCGTCGGTGATTAGTTATTGATTCATAAATCTTTGATCATTGATTAAAACCACAAATATAAATGAGTCGAGTGAAGCATTGCTCAAAGAGATTTAGCTTCAGATCCGCATATTGGAACTCTGATCTTTATTCTTTTCTTCTTCTCTTTTTATGTTTCAGAAGAATAGTTTGGATGATAATTAAGCATGAAAATGATAGCCGAACTTCACTTTGTTAAAAAACACATTTAGTTTGGATGTTCAATTTTTTATTCGAATCAGCCGAACCTAACTTCGTCAGTTACAGAGTAAAGTGTTGATAAATTGTCAGCCAAACCTAAAAGAGTGAAGTTCGGCTGATAATTTGTCAGCTGAACCTAGGTTTTTTGAAATATAACTAGGTTCAGTTGATAACTTGTCAGCCGAACCGTTCATCTAGACATAGGTTGTAAAAATTCAATTTTTTGACAAATTCAACTTATAGAAAGAACATTAAACCTCATTTAGAAGTCTACCTATATATTAGCAAACCTTAATTATCTATTAGTTCAGCAAATCTCAAAAGCCTAATTTCTTATTCTTCTTCTTTAGCAAACCCTAGCCTAATTATCTCTAAAATAAATACTCCCTTTGTTTCAAAAAGACCGTCCTCTATTCCATTTTGGTTTGTTTCAAAAATGTGTCCAGCTTTTGTTTATAGTCACATTTTTCCAATGAACTCTCTAACATACCCTTACGTTTTTTATATTCATAATTTTTTTTTAAATGGGACCTAATCTAAAATATTAATGAAAACTGTATAATTAAGGAAACTACTATATTTTTCATTCCTTTTTGAAGACAATATATATGCTTCTGTTATTGGGACTATGGCCCATGGATGTGCGGTCCATTAGTATATTAGGGTTTTACCTTTACTCTTGTATAAATAGAATACTTACCAATGTAATGGGGTTCCTTCCCCTCTCTAGTTAATGAAAAAGCTCTTCTCTCTCTTTTTCTATCTTTTCTTATATTACCCTAATACGTCATCAACAACAAGTTCTAACTCTGCTGCTAAGATTTTTTTATTTAGATTGGTCTTATAGTTCTCAATCAAATCAAATCAAATCAAAGCCGCTTAAGAAAAAAAAAAGTTCTTTGTTCAAGACAACTCTATTTTTTATTTTTTATTTTATTTTTTGAAGCATAGACAGCTCTATTGTAGTCTGGAATTTTGGTACTTCTCTTTTGTCCCTTTCTGATTTTTATCAATCAATCGGAAAGGTATTACCTACACCTATCTCTTTGTTTTATTTATTACGCTATGTTTGTAGATGTAAATGAAATCTTCCAAAAACTGCCTAGTCTTATTTCTTGTGTCCATCTACATTTTGTCTACGATTGATTGATCTGATTGGGTATTCTTTGTATGTCTTTGTAGATCAATTAAATCATCACCTTATGTGTTGTATAAACAATAATATAATTATTTTTTTAAGCATCTCGATTGTTGTAATATATTATTTTTTTCAATTCCCATGTTAGTATAATTTTATCTGTAATGAAGATGCTTTGATTTTGGGTGTATATGAAATTGTTTTGTCTTGGTTTCGTCAAATGATATGAATATAATGTTAATATATTATATATTTATTTCTCTGGTGTCAGTTTGGTATATGGGTTAAAGTTAGATTATACTACATAATTAGGATATCTGTTTTCTTACATTTTTGTCACGATGGATTGATAACCATGCTTTGTTTGAAGTGTTCACATCCTATTCTGTCAGATATATGACCTTTGATATGCATCTTGATTAATAAATCTTTTTTATTATTATTATCTCTGTTTAAAATTTAAAAAATAAAATTGAATGATGATTGACGTGCTTGTTTTCTGTAACGTAAGGCAAATCCACATCATGACTGATTTATGAAAAGTATTAATATAATAAATATTTTCTTTTAATTTAGTACTCCACATGTAACGTACGAGGTGTATAGTATAATTATAATAAGAGTCATTTGTTTCTATTAATTGTACGTGATATCAACCAATTAGTGTTTGTCTGTATTAATTGTTATTTATTCCCTTTTATTATTATTATTATTATTATTATTAAAATTGTATTGATTGTAGCGCACATTTTTGGTTTGCATGTCGGTTTTCTTTTTATTTTGCCCGTTTGTAATCATTTCACTATATTAAGATCCACAACTGAATGTTTAAAATGATATCTATGTGCTGTATTTTTATTCTATTCTTATTAGTTAGTTTTTCGTGTCATGTATAACTTATGAATTTGTATTTAATAATATAATTAATGTCCTTTAATTTTAGAAAGTATTCATAAAATAATAAATTTGTCTTTAATGCCATATGTAACGTATGCATGTGTGTATTTATTTGTATCATTATTTGCACCACTTATAATCAATAATAATAAGGAAACAAAATAATATTAATACTAAAATAATAAATTTGGCTTTAATGCTATGTGTAACATGTGCATGTGTATTTATTTGTATCATTATTTAATTTATTTTTATTGGACTTTGGTATATGCATATAATATTACCTTTTATTTTTATTTTTATTTTTATTTTTATTCTTATAAAAGATAAAATTTAATGTATCATTTTTATATAATGGAATTACAAATTATTAGCAGAAGAGGGTTTAATTGGTAACCGAGCAACAAGTTGGGCACCAACCCGTTTCTGAAATAGCAACACCCAATCTATGGAAAATAAAACTACCAATACCACTACCAGCATCATGACTAACAATACAATTCTTCAGACGCTTGAAAAATAAATAGTATCATCACTAAGTTCTCCTAAGGTAGTGAAAGCTAGCACACCCAAACAATAACCATGCAAAGTACACACATTCAAATATTTAGAACGTTTACGTGTGATAGCTTTAGAAATAGATTGACCTGGGACAAAGGCACGAATACCATCACCAGTAAAGGAAGAGACACCTGTGACGTCCATACATACATCTTGGACATTTTCCCAATTGAGAACAGGGATATATGTTGGGCGTGAATCCTTATTAGTCTCAGATAAAAGACCTAAGTCAACTTCCTTGAAGCAAATATTCAAAATTACATCACGTACCAAGTCATGTAGGAACTTCAGGACAACATCATTAGCACAGTGAAGCGCATGATCACCAAAGATCACAACCCACCCTTAACAAATAAAGGGATACCGAGTCGATAACAAACTACAACTCTAAACTGTCTCGGACCAAGACACTGATTAAGACCACTGATACAGGTAATCTTGTGCATGTTTGATTTGATTGCATTGCCAAAGAATTGAGTCTCTTGCAGATAAGTTAAATTGGTCGGGGATTCGCTTCTTAACTGCATCAAAATAAGTGACTGCCAGGGAGTGCATAGATGTGGGGGGGGGGGGGGGGGCAGTGTCATTGACGCAATAATTAGGAGGCAAACCACATACCTAAATATATTTCTAAAGAGCCAACTGATAGGCATCCCCGTTGTCCGTTGAGAAAGAGGTACCAAGTATCACCTTCCGCACCGAGGCAGTCTGACTCTGAGAGGCAAGATAGCAATAAGCGCGAGTGTCAGCCATGGTATAAATTCCAAGATCACCGTACCTGATGAGAAGGGTAGCCAGTCTCTGTTGTAAAGGCCTAAAACCCGCTCTATCTCCAGTAATTAAAAGCCTCAAATATTGGAGCAGATGGTCAACATAGATATCAGAGGCATGTTGAAAAGCTGCCGGATTAGTAGTGCGCATAGCAAAGTAAAGTCTGGACACACCGACACAACTACGGAGCAACAACATCTCACTCTGGGGATCTCTGATTTTTTTGATTGGAGACATTAGCTGAATGGTATTATTAACCCTACGAAGCACAATGTCACTCATGAAATCCAAATCCAAACTCACCAGACCACCCAAGAGCTTAACTCCTTTGCTAGGCCTGCCAATGTCTGAGGGGAAAACACCTACCTCCATGTCGCGTGGATCAGGAGTAGGCCAAAAATACCCGGTCTTCTTGATATTAAGATGAAGACCTCTTTCCGGACCCTCAAACTCAATAATACTCAAAGCCTTAACAACCTCCATTGTGTCACCGATAATAGTTCCATTGTCCAGGTACCAGGCATGCAAACAAGTTTGCACCGAGAGGCGATAGACGTCACAAGAGGATGGAGAGTCAAAGAAAATAAAATGGGACCAAGAGGATCACCTTGATGAACACCGAGACAAGAGGACAAAATATGATGGTCATAGTACAGTTTAACAGGCGTAGCATAGAAAAACTCAATCCAACGAGAAATACCTGGACAACGAAGCTGAAACTCTCTAATAAGATGAGACTTACTCACCATGTTGAAGGCATTAGAAAAATCAATAAGCAACATTGACATACTATCTGAATAACCTTTCAACTCCAGCAAACTGTTGACCGAATGAAGTATACTCTCCCCACAGCGGAACTCCAACACCGAATTGATAGTCACCCAAGTAAGACTGCATTTCCTTGCTAACCGAGAAGGAAGCCACCTTGGAGACCAGGCGACGCCAAACAGTGCAACAATTGGCCTTAGACCACCTCCGGGATTAAGTAAGGGTGTAAGGGGTGCACTAGCGACAAGCTCTCCCAAAGCCTTGGGGAACTTACCTTCCAACCAAAGGTTGACAACACCAGTAATCGAAGCCACCAACTCATCCGCCACTGCAGCCGCTGCACCACCCAAAACATCAACTAAATGTTGAGCTCTCAATCCGTCATGACCACAAGAAGTACCCCTTGGAAATATTTTAATGGCACCAACGACAACCCTTGAGTCAACCATTAATGGGTCACCAATAGCAACATCTTCCGGAATAAACGGAGAAGGAGATGAAGGATGTTTGGAATGTAACTCAGTCAAGGTACTCTATTCACGAGGTGCCAAACCATCTGAAGATAAAACACGAATCACTGCAGCAAAATGCCCTTGGCCAATATTCTTTCGACAAGAACCTAAGGTAGACTCATCTGCCCTCTTGCTGCTTTCTTTTTTGTCCTTTTTAACCGATTACTGATGGAAAGGAAGGCATAAAAGCTTGGAGACAAGAGTAAGGCACCCTGTTGGTTCTTTCCAAGTAATCAAAGCCTGTTGAATGGTAGCAACTTGGAGCTTCTTCCTGTTGGAAGACTTCCCTTCCACTGACCGTGTATGCCTGAATAGATTTAATGTGCAAATGGGGAGCAAAAGGAGACGTATCCAGGCGGATTTATCTGAGGGTCTGTGCAAAACATTATCTAGACAAGTTTTCAAGGCTCGAGAGAAGCCCAGTCGACATTGATGTGGAATGTTCGAGACCGTAGTGAAATGTCGCTGGAAGACGACATTAAGTAATCCAGCCGTGAGAGAGAAAGACTCACCTGGTAGATGTTTGGGGGCTGCGAACTCAACTGGGAGGTCACCATTTTCAGCACTACTAGCTACAGTCTCATAGTCGACAAAAACAACCCTTGCATCACTTCTAGCAACAGGTTCATACTCGACAACAACATCACTTTCACCATCACCAACAACACCATTCATCACCGCAGAACATTGTAACAGGGAGGCGGGTCTGGAGATACCGTGTAGGAGGAAGTCTGCGGAAGTTCCAGGTCCGGTAATGGCAGAATTCTGAGCTTCATTCATGCCTTTGCAGGTGGTTCTCCATGCCCGCAAGGTCATGCATTGGCTGCAAATCCACATACGCAGTTGTTGGAGAACATTTTCCCAAGCATCGTACGCACATATCCGTGGAGATGATTGATTTACAATAAATCTTATTGTCTGCTATGGAGAAATGTCTATCCTACAAGTGTCGAGAAAAGGAACCTTTTGCGTAGACTCTACCATTCACCCCGTTCGGTCATTCATGAATTTTTTTGAATGGGCATTGGAGATACCCATTCTGTGAAGCAGCGTCCTCAGTAAATATGGGTGACTACTGCGAGAAAGACGTGGGAGGAGGTCTTTGAAACGACTTTGAGCAACAAGGAGCAGCTGACGGTGTAAAATATGCCATGAAAGAACAAACTGTACGAACCCTAAAAATTGATGACCTATATTTTATCCTTAAAAATTTCCTTTATCTAAACCATCAATGGGGTACTGTCATCTGTTAGTTTTTGACTCAACCGGAATACTTTAAGAACCACAAAGAAATCTGGTTCTCGCTCCATTGGCCATTAAGAAACTTGGTCTTTAGGAATACAATACCGGAATTAGTCATACTAATGTCCTTCAAACTTGTATTATGTAGATGAGCGAGAAGGAATATATCCGACAAGAATTCGCACAGTTGGGAATAGATGGACTTGAGTATCACCATTAGATGGCAGATGTGAAGATCACTTTTGTGGCAAAAGAATGCACCCACACCATCATACCCTCCACTTACAAAGATGATGTCCCAGCAAATGAACAAGGAAAAGCTGAAGCCCTTCGATATTTGAAGGTACAAATTGACCCTAATCTCCTTTGGGGATACCAACACATGATGTGTCCTAAAGAACTGTGGGATGTATTAGCAAGCCGTATTGGGAGCATTGAGGATTGTCTTCTCCCACAGTTCAATGAACAGTGGAATGACATTCGTTTTCTTGATTATGTGAAGGTAGGTGATTTCCAAAGAGATATGCTTAAGCTATAAGCACAACTCAATTTTTGTGGGATAAATCTCACAGATAAAGATTTGATTCAAAAGACATTGTCTACTTTCCCTTTGTCATCTGTTATTCTAGCCATCCAATACCGCATAGAAGTTGATAACAAGAGATTAACAACTTTCAGCAAGTTGATCAACTTATTGCGTGTGGCATAAAGGCACAATGAAGTTCTAGCAAACAACAATTCTAGATCCCCCGGGAAGAAGAAAATTCCCAAGGCTAACTATGGCAAGGATAACAAGGGAAAACACCCCAAAGAAAAGATGGTTAAAAATGGTGATTCATATTATCATGCTCCATACTCACGTGGGGATAATAACCCACGTGGAAGAGGACAAAAGGGTCATCGTGGAAGGGGTCATGGGCGTGGAGGCCATTCAAATAAATGGTCTAGAGATGTTACTTCTGGACCTAGTGGTAGGGGAAACACTATTGAAAAAACACATAAGAACTCCATGTCTAAGAGGGTCGAGAATGAAAATGCACCTTGTTATATGTGTGGAGTCTCCGGACATTGGTACCATCAATGCAAAGCTAGTGCCAAAGTAGTAGCCAGCTTTCAAAAGTACCGGGAATCTATAGATCAAGAATCTCACTGTGTGGAAGAACATGATCATGCCCCAAATGTCAACTTCACCATTTCAGACTTCCAGAGAAACAAGAACCATGCCCTTATGGAAACCCATGACTTTGATTGATTTTGATTTTGGTTTATTTAGTTTTAGTTATCCTTCGAACCTAAAAACTTGTTTATTTTCTTGCTTTGTGGTTTAGCAGACTTTGGTTTACATATTTCTTTTGATGACTTAAACTATGTTAGGTAGTCTTAAATTATCATTTTTTGTTGATGGATCAATGGTTTTTAATTTTTATGGGTACTTATTATGCTTTGGATTTAATTTTTACTGCGATAATCTATTGCATGATTGAATTATATGACCGAATTTTCTGAAGTACCATTTACTTGTAGGAATGTTATCCTCAGAAGAGATTGAGTGCCTAGCTGATAGTGGCACCACACACACTATTTTAAGAAATAGGAAATTATTTGCTGACTTAATTACTTATAAATCCTCTGTGACTACGATGATTGGATCATCACAAGTGATCATTGAGAGAGGTAATGCTCAATTTTTGTTTCCAAATGGCACAATGATTAAAGTCACAGAAGCTCTATATGCACCTATAGCTAACTGTACCTTGTTGAGTTTCAAAGATATCCATGCAAATGGTTATCACTTGGAAACTCACTATGAAAATGGAATTGAATATATAAATATTATCTCTAATACATGTGGAAGAAAACACATTTTAGAGAAATTAATGAGTCACTCTAGTGGTCTGTACACTACTACTAGGATTATCAAATCACATGTTGTTACTAACGACGAAATATTGAACAATGACTTATACAAGCTTTGGCACGACCGCTTGGGGAACCCCAGGTCGTGATATGATGATCCGTGTTTTAAAGAACTCACACGGACATCCTTTATTTCGAGTGAAAAGTAAAATGAGACAAAATACAGTTACAATGCAAAGTAATAACGTCTACCAACCACTTCCATCTAAAGCAACTGATGTGCAACCTCTTTCTCATTCTACTTCGTGGACTTTGTCAAAAGCAAACCACTCATTTTGCAAAGCTTGTTCTTTAGCAAAGACAAGAGCGAGACCATCCTATGCTAAGGATACAAAACAAAACATTCCATTTTTACAAAGAATACAAGGTGATATTTGTGGACCTATACATCCAGAGTGCGGACCATTCAGGTATTTTATGGTTCTGGTAGATGCTTCAACCCGTTGGTTACACGTTGCATTATTTTCCACAAGAAATGATGCCTTTGCAAAGCTCCTAGCACAAATTATACATTTGAGGGCTCACCACCCCGATTATCCAATCAAGTCTATCAGACTTGATAATGCTGGAGAATTTACATCTAAAGGAATTGATAATTTTTGTATGTCTATCGGAATTGACGTAGAGCACCTTGTACCCCACGCACACACTCAAAATGGTCTTGCATAAGTTACCATCAAAAGGTTACAGATGATAGCTAGGGAATTGGTTATGGGTTCCAACCTTCCTATTACTTCCTAGGGGTACGCCATATTGCATGCATCATTACTTATTCTCTTTAGACCCACTATTAGCCAACCATTTTTTGCGTACCAGTTGGTAGCTGGATATGAGCATGATATTTCACATTTACGCATTTTTGGTTGTGCTGTATACGTGCCTATTACGCCCCTACAGCGTACTAAGATGGGTCCCCAAAGACGATTAAGTATTTATGTTGGATATGAATCCCCAACAATTATCCGCTATTTGGAACGTATGACAGGCGATCTCTTTACCGCTAGATTTGCGGACTGTCACTTTGATGAGACAACCTTCCCGTCGTTAGGAGGAGGTATGGAAAAGGATTTCCTAAGGGAACGACAGGAGTTGTCGTGATGTGTCCCCACTTTGTCTCATCTTGATCCCCACACCTCACAATGTGAAAGTGAAGTGCAAAGAATTATTGATCTTCAGAATGTGGCAAACTCAATGCCTGATGCATTCAGTTATATTGCTAAAGTGACGAGATCACACATACCAGCTGTAAACGTGCCTGCAAGGTTAGAAATCCCTAATACGGGTGTTTATAGGTAAAAATGGTTTCTGCTGATTTCGGTAATTCCATGTGTGAAAGTGAGAAACAATTTAAACCCTAAATAATGTAATGCAAGGGATTACTTTTAGATTCGAGAGATCAATATGTTCAAGTCCGGCCTAAACCAAGAAATGACCATTGCAGACTTGCTTCGGTCACAAAGTGGATGAGAAGGGTTGGTTTAGGGAGGGAAGCGAAGAGAGTGTTAAGACCAGAATAATTCTGGAATAGTAGTGCTTGACTTGTATCAGAAGGTGAAAGCTTTGAGAAAGCTAACAAGAGTTTCCTTTCTGAGTGTGGTATTTTCCCTAACCAATACTACCAAACCCATTGGTTCTTACATTTACTAATCGCCTTATTCTTATTACACTATCTTGAAACGAGAATTTGTGTATGTCGCACTCTATAGACCACCAAACCAAAACCCTAATGAGCATCTCCCAGTTTGTGTTGATGTCTCGAATATTTTTGGAAAACATGTAGCATGTTGTTGTGGATTGGCAAGTCAATATATGGGAACTTGCTAGCCTGACGACCTTCGACGGTCGAGATTTTTCATC
This sequence comes from Papaver bracteatum, assembly GCA_023529315.1. NCBI lineage: Eukaryota > Viridiplantae > Streptophyta > Magnoliopsida > Ranunculales > Papaveraceae > Papaver > Papaver bracteatum. The sequence continues at coordinate 229,503 of JAJJWX010002732.1, read as the reverse complement.
TTGAGAGGAGTGGAAACCGTTGATCGTTGCATGCCTTTGTTTTGGTATCCGCGTAGTGGGTGTGGGGGGGGGGGGCAACGTGGTGGCGCGGCTAGGTTGGCATGCCGTTGGCATGGAATGGTTTGGCGTGGCCAAACTTAGGTTTTCGGGCCAAAGGTTACCATGTGTCGTCTGGTAACCTTGGATGTCTAGGATTTTCTCCTGGTATTGAAGGGAAACCGTTGATTATTGCACGCCTTCGTTTTGGTAGAAACATAGTGAGGGCCAACGTGGTAGCGCGGCTAGGTTGGCATGCCGTTGGCATGGCCAAACTTAGGTTTTCGAGCCAAAGGTTACCATGTGTCGTCTGGTAACCTTAGATGGCTAGGATTTTCTCCTGGTATTGAAGGGCAAACGTTGATTGTTGCACGCCTTCATTTTGGTAGCCGCGTAGTGAGGGCCAACAGTGTGGCGCGGCTAGGGTGTGTTTAGGATTGGTATGTGGGGCCAAGGGTTCGCCTTGGGCGTGTCTAGCTTCGGCTAGCTATGATTTTTGCTTGGCATATGGGGACAAGGTTTTTCCATGGACGTATGGTGTGGCTAGGTCCAAGTCAAGGGCGCTTGGCTTGGCATGACGTGACTATCATGGCTAGGGCCAAGGAAAAGTGTGTTTGGCATGGCGCGGCTCGCTTGGCTTGGTTTGGTTTGGCTTGGCATGTGGGGTCAAGGGTTTTCCATGGGCGTATGGCGTGGCTAGGGCCAAGGCAAGGGCTCTTGACTTGGCATGACATGACTAGCATGTCTAGGGAAAAGGCAAAGTGTGTTTGGCATGGTGCGACTAGCTTGTCTAGGTTTGGTTTGGCTTGGCATGTGGGGCCAAGGATTTTCCATGGGCGTATGGCATGGCAAGGGCGCTTGGCTTGGCATGATGTGACTAGCATGGCTAGGGACAAGGCAAAGTGCATTTGGCATGACGCGGCTAGCTTGGATAGGTTTGGTTTGGCTTGGCATATGGGGCCAAGGGTCTTCCATAGGCGCATGGCGTGACTAGCTTGGGCTTGGTGCGGTTTTGGCTTGGCATGTCGGGCTAAGGGTTTTCCTTAGGCGCATGGCGTGACTAGCGCATCTAGGGCCAAGGCAAAGGGCGTTTGGTATGGCTTGTCTAGCTTGGCTAGGTGCGGCTTGGCATGTGGGGCCAAGGGTTTTCCATAGGAGTATGGCGTGACTAACTTGGGCTAGGTGTGTGACCAAGCTAGGGTTTTGGGGAAAAGGTCATTTGGTAACCTTAGACGGCCAGGATTTGCTCTTGGAATTGAAAGGAAACCGTTGATTGTTTCACGCCTTCGTTTTGATAGACGCATAGTGAAGGCCAGCGGCATGGGGCCATGGAGAAGTGCGTTTGGCATGGTGCGATAGGTATAGATGACATGATTATCCATTGGCACGGAGGTCGGCTAGCATGGTTGTCATTCTTTGGCGCGGTTGGTGTAGCTGGCATGATTTGTCATTGGCACAGAGGTGCGTCTAGCATGGTTGGAATGCTTTGGCGCGGTCGGTGTGGCTGGCATGATTTTCCATTGGCACGAAGGTGCGTCTAACATGGTTGGCATGCTTTGGCGTGGTCGGTGTGGCTGGAATGATTTGCCATTGGCACAGAGGTGCGGCTAGCATGGTTGGTATGCTTTGGAGCGGTCGGTGTGGCTGGCTTGATTTTCCAATGGCACACAGGTGCGGATAGCATGGTTGGCATGCTTTGGCGCGGTCGGTGTGGCTGGCATGATTTTCCATTGGCACGCGTGGGAATTAGGGTTTGGCTTGTCGTAACCCTAATTTGAAAAAGATAACCCGGTAATTATTTAGGGACACATTAAAGGTTTCAGTAAATGTGCATATTAAATTCTAGTGTTTTAAATATTGTGACATCACTGTCTGCTAGGATTTAGTGTTTTACTATTTTAACCCTAAACTAAAATCCACCATCAACATTAAGTCCCCTGCTTAGCTCGGAACAGGTGCCTCGTTGCGAGGTAAGCATATGATGGTAACAGACAAGGACGGAATCGAAGTGTAAATCATTGCAAAGATGGTCAGGAGAATCCGACTAACCTTTTTTGAGTGGTAAAGAGAGTTTTGGCTTCTCGTCTTAGCGGCCCTTCGTAAGTTGTACTAGGAATGCAGACCGTGGAGTGGTGAGCTAAAAGTTACCGGCTTGGTCTGGTCCTACATCTCCAAGGAAAAGGGGCGCGGTCTTGGGAGGCAACGTAAGTGGACTTCTTGGCTCGAGGGGCCAAGGGGTGGCGTGCTCCTGGTAAGGTAAAAGCGCATGGATGATAGGGTCGCGTCAGTGGAGCAGGCGACTTGGCATAGTGTGGCCTTGGAAAGACGAGATGTACACGAACGACTATGCGTGGTAGGGCCGAGAGAATGGAGCAGATGGATTGGAATGTTGAGGAAATGGCAGGGCGCGACTCGGTGGGGTGAGGCGTGCACAGACGGCTAGGAGTGGTGGGGTCGCGGCAATGGAGCAGATGGCTTGGCATGGTGCGTCCATGGATGGGCGCGGATCGGTGGGGTGAGGCGTGCACATATGGCCAGTAGCGGTGAGGATGAGACATGGGATGGATTGCTTGGTGATTCATCTTCAAGGGCTTGGTTTCCTCTTTCCTTATTTGACTCGACCAGGAAGTTCTTTTTCTCTTCAACCCAAAACGTTGCGCCCACAAAAAGAGGAAAAGCGTTTCTATTCCTGCTTTGGTTATGTTGCCGATTTTGCTTCTGAAGCTTGGCGTTGGCGGTGGGAAAGGAACACACGATCTAGTGGGCCTCGAGCACGTTCTTCCACGCTTTCTCTCCAATCATAATTATTTCTCACAGCCAGGCATAAGGTTTAATTAGGATCAGATATCATGCCTTAACTCACGGCCGGTATAAAAACTTTCCCTTTTGAGGTTGCATCATCTTGATGTACATAAAAGATGATCTTGAACTCTACATTCGCGTAGTTTGTCTTCGTCCATCCTCTTTACTGGTATCGCCTTGTGTTTCCTTCTTATTTTTTATTTTATCCTCTTTCTTATGTGTGTATAGATAGGATGGAACTTGACCATTTTCCTTGTTCTTTGTAGTGTATGATGGGACCCTCTGGGGATAGCCATGTCTTTGATTCTTCGGAAAAAGACTTTAGGATTGGCGGGAACCTCTCTTCTTCTCATGAGGAGGCATTAGCTAGAATCTAATCTCTGTTCCATGAAGCTGGTGAAATCAAATCTATCTTCATGAAGTGCAGGCACGCGTTCAGACTTTCTTGTATTCGGTAAACATGGAGGAGGGACGAGAGAATGAGGAAGAACCTTGGCATGTTGAGAAGTTCCAGTGCGGCAAAACCTTTCATCGGTCCAGTTATAGGGCGGATCGAACTATTTCTAGGTCAGAGCAACGGAAAATGGAGCATGTGAAGCTTTTGGAGGCAAGCGCCATGGTTCTTGAATTTGATGCGGATGAATCAAGAAATCTTCTATGAAGAGTCAATCATAGAACCTCATAGGAAGCGTCTGACGAGACCGAAGTAGCCTCTGGAGTTGATGCCAGAGGTGTCATTTGCGACATTGGAGGGGTCATGGTGGCGTATGCTGAACCGGTTGTCGAAGTGGACACTGTTGTTGTTGTGGTTGCTTCGAGATGGGATGTTGAGGTTGTTGTTGCTAACACCGTTGAATGGAATCTTTGTTTCCCAAGAGATTATTGGGGGAAGTGCTTGAAGATAGCTTTGAGCAAGGGGGCTTGTGTTCCATCCTTCGAGGGCTAGTTCCTCCTTTTTTTATCCCTCTTAGTTGCTTAGTTCCCCTGATGTTTTTCGTAAACTCATCTTTACCTTCTTCTTCATCAGTCAACATTTCTCTTTTTTTTTTTTTTTTTGAATGATTGAATGAGTTATTTCTGGTTGTGGTATGATGGCTTTGCAGTGGTTTTTCGGGTTAGTTTGATGTATTTCTCTGATGTCTGGAGAACTCGTTTGGGATATAGATGTGTTTATACTATTTTCTTTCTTTTTTTTTGACGAAAAAAAATGAAATTCCAGGGAATAATACAAACGGTGTATTCATCTTGGGGAAATACAACTACTAAGAGGAATTTTTAAAGGAAATACTAAAGGGAGAGTGGCTGAAATGGCACAACATTTTAGGGATTGAAGGCCTTGAGACATCGCGAGTGAACTATCACGCCTTCAGGTGTGTCTGTGTTTATGAGCTTGAAATATCCTCCTAAAAGGGTGCCTGCTACCAGATACGACTCGTCTTCTCTTCCATTGGGCGAATCAATTTGAATATCCATTTTTACCGTCATTTTCCCAACTTGAAACGAATTTACCTTAACCATTATATCTCCGATTGAAAACAGGTTCAGGCGTTATGCAACCGTTTAAGTCTTGGATTCATTGGTTTCGATGGAAGTTTCCAAGATTTTTACAAAGTGTTCAAATGGCACAACACGCCATTCACATTTCTTGACAGCGTCCATGCCAGTAATCGCGCCGAGTCCCCATGACGGAATAGGGGAAGGAATGAATGGTTGTAGAGATGGTCATTCGGCCAACAGGTATTCTCCAGATGTCTGGGTTTAATTGATAACTCGTTGATGCGATAACCAGTGGGATGATTTGTTGGAAATTCCTTCGGGCATGGACGTCGGTAGAGGGTGTGCATCCAATTTCGCTCTAATTTCGAGTACCCATAAGTGCCCCAATATCATGTCGTGACCCAATTCTTTAACAATGTGGAATTTTCTATGCGTTATAGCATATCCCATCTTGATCTCGAGGTTGATGTATCCATGCACGTTCAAAGATTCTCCTCTCGGGTTCTTAATCACATACGGGGAATGGATAGCGTCTTGTTTTGTAAATCGCGCAGCCTTTAGTGTCTTGAAAGTAATGATGCTGAGGGCAGAGGCCGCGTCGATGAGCGTGTTTTCAAATTCGATATCTCTTAAATAGGATGTGGTCAACATTCCCCAGTTCTCCCCTTTGATTCCGCCGTTTGGAAAGCTTGGGCCCCTGGTGTGGTTTCCGGGGAGAGAAAAAGTAGTTTTCCGGATACAACGCGATTGAGAGCTGCGAAAATATCTTGGCGCTGCACCTTGGAAAGATAGAGAATTTCGCATACATGCTGCATTATGGATTGTATGGTCTCATGCACGGATTCCCTAGAGAACCCACAGTTTCTTATTGGGAGTGGGTCTCGATGTACTCCCTCGTCTCCTAGTTGGAGCTCTCCTGCTTCTATCTTTTATTTGAAGATATGCTTTAGTCTGTTGCAATCACTGGTTTGGTGGTGAACAAATTTGTGGTAGTGACATTACTTGGTGTTTGCCATCTCGGCCTCAGTCGGTGGGCGTCTGGGAGGTGGAAGTCTGATAACATCGTCTTGAATCCATGCCTCTAGGAGATCAATCACCTCCTCGATGGGAAACGGGAAATCTTGGGCATTCCCTTCAGTTTTTTGTCGACGCATGGGAGGTTTAGGGGCGGCCATCCATGTCGGGGTTGCTCGTTGTACCGGTGCTTCACATTTAGGTTGATGATCTACAGCTGGGGCCTTCCTTTTCCATCTCTTATTTACTATGTTTACATAGGAGGAGCCAGCGTTAAATTGTTTGCTGGTGAGGCATCTTCTCCCGCGAGTTTCGCGCATTTCTTCGGCTCGAGTCGGTCTAGCCTTGTCCAGTAACGCTGGTGCTGTCGTTGCAGAACGTCTGGCGACTTCATGGAGTTATGAGAATGTATGGAAACGCAAGTTCTCTAGCAAGGCGCGATAAATAGGAACCAAACCATTGATGCATGCGTTCACCAGCTGTTGCTCGGTCACGTTCGTGTAATTACACTTCAGTGCTTGAACCTGAATCTCTTAACGAAATCATTCGTATGTTCGTTGTCTCACTGGTACATTCTTCCAAGGTATGAGAAAGTAACTTGTTCAGATATGAATAAATACTTCTTGTAAAATGCGGTAACCATGCTACCCCAGTTGGGGATACTGTTCGGCGGGATGCTATTGTACCATGCATACGCTCTTCCGGTAATTAATTTTGAAAACTCCCTCAGACGAAGAACGTGATTGTTATCATGTTATCCTAGGGACTCCAGGAAGTGGGAGACATGCTCATGTGCATTTCCGGTGCCATCATATAGGGTGAATTGAGGAGAGGAGTATCCCTTTGGAAGAGGGATTCTTTGTATCTCGGATGGGTAAGTGGGTTGGTACTGATGCATGTCAATTTCATCATTCTTGACTCGGTTACGGAGAAGTTACTCCAGATATTCTCGTGTGACGAAGTTGGACGACTGATTTCTTTCCGATGGGATTCTAGCGTGAATCTCCTCGTCTTCGGAGGCGTGTTCTGCCGAGGTGCAAGCGCCGGGGGTGTTGTAGACATTTCTAAATGGCTCTGGCAGGCGTGACTCGCGTGGTAGCCGCTCTGTCAGAGCCTTGAGAAAGACGAGTAGTTCTTTTTGTGTCGAAACCATATCCGTTTGAGCTCTATCGAGCATTTCCTGTCGTTCCATCAAATCAGCGATGTTGAAATAAGGACGGATTCCTCTGGTCCCTCCGGTTTCTCCTTCCGTCGGTGGGGTAGTTGTAACCTTAGTTGTGGTCGGGGGTGCCATGCTAGACGAGGCATTAGGATCTTTAGCGGAATATCTGGCTCTGGTGACTGGTGGCATAACTCCCGAAGAGGTGTTTTCGTTTACATGATTAGAGGGTTGTGCAGAGACATTAGAGGTGGTGGTGGCTGTGGCCCTGGTGATTGGCGGTGCTACGCTTGATGGAGTGCATTCAGAGTTACTGTAGTCAGTGGTTGATGTAACAACATTATTGGGAGAGACGTTAACATCATGGACGTGCTCTGTGCTGGTATTCTCGGTAGCGGATCCATACCTGAGTTCCACCATATTGGGATTGACATTCGGGAAAAAAAATAAGGAGGTGGAGTTGCTATTATAACCGATAGATCAATCCTCCCGCTGTGGTCGCTAATTGTTTATAGGTGACAATGGTTTCTGCTGATTTCGGTAATTGAAGGTGTGAAAGTGAGAAACAATTTAAACCCTAAACAATGTACAACAAGGGAGTACTTTTAGATTCGAGAGATCAATCTGTACAAGTCCGGTCTAAACCAAGAAATGGCCGTTCCAGATTTTCTTCGGTCACAAAGTGGAGGAGAAGGGTTGGTTTAGGGAGGGAAACGAAAAGAGTGTTGAGACCAGAATAATTCTGGAAGAGTAGTGCTTGACTTGTATCAGAAGGTGAAATCTTTGAGAAAGCAAACAAGAGTTGCCTTTCTGAGTGTGGTATTTTCCCTGACCAAGAACTCGTGTCTCTAGTGGAAATAGGTAAGCCTATTTATACAAGTCCAAAAAGAAACGTACTCTGGCCACTTAAGAAAATAAAACGGATGAGTTAAATGGGAAGAGGTGGTAACGCCTGATATTGATGGGATTTGATGGAATTGATGTCCCATGATGAAAGAGCGTTTCACCGTTACTTCTTGCATTTACTAACCGCCTTATTCTTATTAAACTATCTTGAAATTGGTATTTGTGTATGCCCCACGCTATAGACCACCAAACCAAAACCCTAATGAGCATCCCCAGTTTGTGTTGATGTCTCGAATGTTTTTGGAAAAAATGTAGCATGTTGTGGTGGCTTGGCAAGTCAAGCTAGGGGAACTTGCTATCCTGGCAACCTTCGACGGTCGATATTTTTCATCTTGAGAGGAAGGGAAAACGTTGATCGCTGCATGCCTTTATTTTGGTAGCCGTGTAGTGGGGGGGAAACGTGGTGGCGCTGCTAGGTTGGCATGGCATGTTTTGGCGTGGCCAAACTTAGGTTTTCGGGCCAAAGGTTACCATGTGTCGTCTGGTAACCATGGATGGCTAGGATTTTCTCCTGGGATTGAAGGGAAATCGTTGATTGTTGCACGCCTTCGTTTTGGTAGCCGTGTAGTAAGGGCCAACGTGGTGGCGCGTCTAGGTTGGCATGCCGTTGGCATGGCATCATTTGGCATGGCCAAACTTAGGTTTTAGGGCCAAAGGTTACCATGCATCGTCTGGTAACCTTGGATGGCTAGGATTTTCTCTTGGGATTGAATGGAAACCGTTGATTATTGCACACCTTCGATTTGGTAGCCGCGTAGTGAGGGCAAACAGGGTTGCGCGTCTAGGGTGTGTTTAGGATTGGCATGTGGGGCCAAGGGTTCGCCTTGGGCGTGGCTAGCTTCGGCTAGGTGAGATTTTGGCTTGGCATTTGGGGCCAAGGGTTTTCCATGGGCGTATGGCGTGGCTAGGGCCAAGGCAAGGGCGCTTGGCTTTGCATGACGTGACTAGCATGTCTAGGGCCAAGGCAAAGTACGTTTTGCATGGCGCGGCTAGCTTGGATAGGTTTGGTTTGGATTGGCATGTGGGTCCAAGGGTCTGCCATAGGCACATGGCGTGACTAGCGTAGATAGGGCCAAGGCAGAGTGCGTTTATTATGGCGCGGCTAGCTTGACTAGATGCGGATGGGCATGTGGGGACAAGGGTTTTCCATAGGCATATAGCGTGACTAGCTTGGGCTAGGTGCGTGACCAAGCTAGGGTTTTTGGGGCAAAGGTCGTTTGGTAAACTTAGACGTCCAGGATTTTCTCTTGGGATTGAAGGGTAACCGTTGATTGTTGCACACCTTCGTTTTGATATCCGCGTAGTGAAGGACAGCGGCATGGGGCCATGGAGAGATGCGTTTGGCATGGCGCGGTAGGTGTGGCTGGCATGATTTTCCATTGGCACAGAGGTGCGGCTAGCATGGTTGGCATGCTTTGGCGCGGTTGGTGTGGCTGACATGATTTTCCATTGGCACAGAGGTGCGTCTAGCATGGTTGGAATGGTCGGTGTGGCTAGCATGATTTTCCATTGGCACAGAGGTGAGGCTTGCATGGTTGGCATGATGTGGTGCGGTCGGTGTGGTTGGCATGATTTTCCATAGGCACATAGGTGCATCTAGCATGGTTGGCATGCTTTGGCGCGGTCGGTGTGGCTGGCATGATTTTCCATTGGCACACGTTGGAATTAGGGTTTGGCTTGTCGTAACCCTAATTTGAAAAAGATACCCTGGTAATTATTTAGGGACACATTAAAGGTTTCAGTAAATGTTCCTAGTAAATGCTTGTGTTTTAAATGTTGTGACATCACTGTCTGCTAGGGTTTAGTGTTTTACGATTTTAACCCTAAACTAAAATCCACTATCAACAACGGGAGAAGGCACCTTATATAAAGGTGTCAAACCTACACTTGGTGGAAGTGTAACTGAGGTCGTGGCCCCCCAAAGGAAGAGGGGAAGACCACCTGGTTCGATAGATACTCACCCAAGGAAGAAAAGAGTGAGTAATGCACAACCCGATCCATTTATCATCAATACAGATAATCCTTCTCATGAAATTGTCTCTGACTATAGTTATGTCCATAAATCAATACTGGAGGACTCTCCGATGTTTGAAATGATTCCAGACAAAAAAGAAATCTCTAAGGATTATGAGAGTGCATCCGTGTTGATGTAAAGATCCTCAACGCAGATTGATGATGTATTTGCATACACTGTTGCTCAAGAGATCATTGAGCACGATGACATCGAACCACGCTCTATTGCAGAATGTCAAAAAATAGCATACTGGCCTAAATAGGAAGTTGCAATACAGGAAAAATTAAATTCACTGGTAAAGAGACGGGTATTTGGTGCGGTAGTGCTAACCCCACTGGGTGTAAAGCCCGTAGGACATAAATGGGTATTTGTCAGAAAGCGTAATGAGAAGAATGAAGTCTTGAGGTATAAGGCTCGCCTTGTGGCGCAAGGTTTCTCACAACGCCTTGGAATTGATTATGGGGAAACATACTCTCCCGTAATGGACGTCATAACGTTCCACTACTTAGTTAGCTTGGTAGTTTCAGAAGGACTTGAAATGCAGCTTATGGATGTGGTTACAGCATATCTATATGGCGATCTAGATTCAGAGATATACATGAAAGTGCCTGATGGCCTTCCATTGCCCGAATAAAGTAACTCTAAACCATGGAGTGCATTTTCGATTAAGTTGAAACGCTCACTTTACGGATTAAAGTAATCCGGGCGGATGTGGTATACACGTCTAAGTGATTATTTGAATGTGAGGGGATATACAAATAATGAGTTATTCCCCTGAGTATTTATAAAGAAAACGAGTTTCTGATTTGCAATTATAGATGTTTATGTTGATGATATGAACATAATAGGTACTCTTGATGAAATAATAAAAACCGATCCTATAGAATACTAATCCACCAGTCTGCATATGTCCATAAGATACTCAGGAAATTCAATATGGACAAGGTGCATCCTGCTAGCACTCCCATGATTGGTCGAAGTTTAGATGTACAAAAGGATCAATTTCGTCCAAAGGAAGATCACAAAGAGGTATTAGGAGCTGAAATTCCCTACCTAAGTGAAATAGGCGCATTATTGTACTTAGCACAATGTACTTGACCTGATATATCATTCTCAGTGAACTTGTTAGATAGATATATCTCAGCGCCAACGCAGCGTCATTGGAATGGTATAAAGAATTTATTTAGATACCTTAAAGGAACCATTGACATGGGTCTATTTTATCCCTATGATGACGAAAGGAGGATTACCAAAGAAACCCCCTAAACTGAAACCCCAAATAATATTTTGGTTGGTTTTGCTGATGCTGGGTACCTGATGTAGTGCAAGACCTAGCTGAATCCTACCTTGAGAAAATGGAGCGCCGAGACCGTATTCGGTAACCATTTATGGAAACTTGGATTGAGTTTGGTTACTTTAAGATATTTCAGTTAATAAATAAGATATATGTCAATATATTGGCATGATATCACATTATCTTTATTTTGTTTAGATTTTCTCTTTATTGGTCTAGATATTTTTAGTTATCTTGCTTTATTTTCTAGGTTTGACATTGAATCTGTAAGCCTTTATAAAGGCTAAGTCTTTATTGTGTTAAGATCACGATTCAGAAAAATAAAGAAATACACTTCCAATTGAGAAGTTTTAAGATGTGTTAATTTCTATCGTTTCCGGTAATAACATCCTACACCATTTGGTATTCAGAAATTGGGTATCGATCCTTCAATCATGGTTCGTGGAAGAGGCCGTGGTGTTCCTAGTGAAGTTTTGGTTAATGAGGTGATGCAGAGAACTAGATACAAAGAACTCTCACGCGCGGTTAAGCAGCTCGCCGGTCAAGTAGCTACTTTTCTGTAACGACATGAGCGCCGTCGTCTTGCTACGGATGCATCAGACACCGAAAGAACTGATGATGATGATTCGGAAAATCCTTTTGCTGAGAATGTAAGGGAGAACTTGCATCATGAACGTGACTCTAGAAGTTGGGAATCAGAATTCCGTGTAGAGATTCCTGAGTTTCATGGTAGTGGATTGACGCCGAAAGATTGTATCGACTGGTTTTCTACCGTGGAAGAAGTGCCTGAGTTTAAGAGGGTACCTGCTGCTCGTGTGATTCCTCTTGTTACTACCCGCTTTCGAGGAAGGGTTGCTGTTTGTTGGCGGAAATTGAAAGCATCACGCATTCCATAAGGTAAACCACCTATTTCATCTTGGGCAAGGCTTGAAAAGAGTATGCCTACTGCGTTTTTACCTTTTAACTATACTCGAGAGTTGTATATTCGTCTTCAAAATCTTCGCCATGGTTCTCATTCAATTGACGAGTATACGAAAGAATTTTATGATTTGGTTACTCGGTCGGGAATTATCGAACCTGAAGAGCAACTTTTCTACCGCTACATAGGAGGTTTGCGCCAAACTTTTCAAGACACGCTTAATTTATTTAATTATTATTCTGTTTCTGAAGTCCATCAACGTGCTTTGCGCTTGGAAAAATAATTTTCCCATAAGAATGTTACCGCTGGATTTAGCCTTCCTTCTATTGTCCCTTCACAGAATGATTCCGCACAACAGGGTGTTAGTATTCCACATAAATCTGCTCATAAGTGTTATCGTTGTGGTGATCCGAATCATTTTTATAATGATTGTCGTAAAGTCGGTAGACCTGGTAAAGCCTTACCAGTGGAAGTTGATGAAAATGATGATTCTTTTGCTGATTCTGAGGAGAATACAGATGATTTAAATGAAGTATTTCTTCCTGGAGATCAAGGTGAGTGCTTAATGGTTCTTCGCCGCTCCTTCCTGGCCCCAAAAACTGCCACTGATGAATCCTGGTTACGCAAGAATATTTTTCAGACAACTTGTACTGTGGGTGGTAAGGTTTGTAGTATGATAATCGACTCTGGTAGTTGTGAGAATATAGTGTCGGAAGAGGCAGTCCGCAAGTTAAAGCTTCCAACAAAAAAACATCCCCATCCGTATTCTCTTCACTGGCTTAGTAAAGGTTCAGAGGTAACTATCTCAAAACGAAGTCTTGTGAATTTTTCAATTGGGTCTTTGTAACAAGATAATGTTTGGTGTGACGTTGTGGTAATGGATGCTTTCCATCTCTTGTTGGGGAGAACTTGGAAATTTGATAGGGATGTGAGTCATGATGGTAAAAATAATACGTACTCGTTCAATTTTAATTCTACTCGCATTACATTGATCCCATCAAAAGAGTCGGTTCCATCATCTCTCTCTACTGTTTCTTCAAATTTGCTTTCTTGGCGTGATTTTGAAACTGGGATGTTAGATGTTGGCATGATATTTTTACTTTCATCCGTTCCTCAAGCTGATTCTAGTAGTTTGGAAGTTCCTTCTTGTGTTCTTGGGTTATTGGAAGACTTTGCGGACATATTTCCTACCGACCTTCTATACGGTCTACCTCCTTCTTAAGATATCCAGCATCGAATATATTTCGTTCCTGGCTCGGTTCTTCCTAATCGTCCACACTATCGTATGAGCCCAAAAGAGCATGCTGAACTGCAACGTCAAGTGGGGGAACTATTACAAAAGGGTCTTATTAGGGAAAGTCTCAGTCCATGTGTTATCCCGGCGTTACTAATCCCTAAGAAAGATGGTACTTGGCGCATGTGTGTGGATAGTCGTGCTATTAATAAGATTATAGTAAAGTATCGCTTTTCTATTCCTCATTTGGATGATATATTGGACCAGTTGCATGGTGCTACAATTTTCAGCAAACTGGATTTGCGAAGCGGATGCCATCAAATTCGTATTCGCCTAGGTGATGAGTGGAAAACTGCTTTTAAGACTAGAGAATGCCTTTATGAATGGTTAGTAATGCCGTTCGGTCTTTCCAATGCTCCTAGTACTTTTATGAGGGTGATGAATGTTGTTTTGAAACCATTTTTGGGTAAGTTTGTTGTCGTTTATTTCGATGACATACTGATTTATAGTACTGAGTTGGACTCTCATTTATCTCATCTTAGAGAGGTTTTATTGGTATTGCGACAACATCACTTTTATGCTGCTACCAAGAAGTGTGTATTTTGTACGGATCGCATTTTGTTTCTTGGATATGTCATTTCCAGGGATGGAATTTCAGTGGATGATTCCAAAGTTGATGTTGTTCGTACTTGGCCGTGCCCTCAAACATTACATGAAGCCAGAAGTTTTCATGGTTTTGCTTCGTTTTAAAGAAGATTTATTCCCCATTTCAGTACTATCGCAGCTGCAATCACCGATTGTATAAAGAATGGTAAGTTTTCATAGACCGATGCCGCTACAGCAAGCTTCGAATTGATCAAGGAGAAGTTGTGTTCATCTCCTATCTTAGCTTTACCCAATTTTTCATTACCATTTGAGGTCCATATTGATGCTTCTAAAGTGGGTATTGGGGTTGTGTTAAATCATTCGAGTAAATTAGTCGCGTTTTTCAATGAGAAGTTAAATGGAGCTAAGCGTAACTATAGAAATTATGAGTTAGAATTTTATGCTATCATTCAAACGCTGAAGCATTGGCGACATTATTTTATTCATTTAGAATTTGTACTGTTTATTGATCATGATGCTCTTAAACATATTAGAAATCAAGACAAGATGAATGCTCGTCAGGTGAAGTGGTCTAACTATATGGAGGAGTTCTCTTTTGTTCTTAAACACAAGGCTGGAGTTCAAAACCGTGTGGCAGACAGACTGAGTCGTCGAAGGAGTCTCTTAACTTCTCTTCGTAATCAGGTAATGGGCTTTGATTCTTTTTCAGAATTATATCGAGATGATCCCTTCTTCTCTCTTTTTCTAGACATTATCGAAGCGGGAAAAAGATCACAGTTCATTCTTCTCGATGAGTTTCTCTTCAAGGGTACTCGTTTGTGTGTACCTGACTGTAGTTGGCGCATTAAAATCATTCAAGAATTGCATGGAGAAGGTCATTTTGGTCGGGATAAAACATTTCAGTTGATACCAACATCTTATTTTTGGCCGAAGATGTTTAAAGAAGTCCAAAGGTTTGTCGCTCGCTGTCACATCTGTCAAGTCTCAAAGGGTACTGCTACAAATGCTGGCTTATATATGCATTTACCTATTCCTTCCAAGCCATGGACTGACATTAGCATGGATTTTGTCGTTGGTTTGCCTCGAACCCAAAGAGGAGTGGATTCAGTTTTCGTAGTAGTTGACAGATTTTCAAAGATGGCTCATTTTATAGCGTGTAAAAAGACGACCAATGCGGTAAATGTTGCACTTTTATTTTTAGAAATGTTTATCGCCTCCATGGTCTGCCAGAGTCCATTGTTTCAGACCGCGATTCTAAGTTCTTGAGGTATTTTTGGAGATGTTTGTGGAAGTTACTACATACGGATTTGAAGTTTAGCAGCGCATATCATCCTCAAACGGATGGCCAGGCCGAGGTGGTTAATCGATCTCTAGGTAATTTACTGCGTAGTCTGATTAGTTCACATACAAAACAATGGGATCATCAATTATTTCAAGATGAGTTTGCTTACAACAGAGCTATCCACAAGAGAACAGGTTTCAGCCCCTTCCAGGTTGTTTGTGGTTTTAATCCTCGGTCCGCTATTGATCTTGCACCTGTACCTGATTTACAAAGAACTCATTCTACTGCTGATGGTTTAATTCAAAATTTGCAAGACATTCATAACATTACGGGAAAGAATTTGGTTGCTTCTTCCACAAAGTATAAGTCAGCTGCATATCGTCATCGTCGTAATGTTGAGTTTGATGTTGGTGATTTTGTGTGGGCAGTACTTACCAAAGAGCGTTTTTCAGCTGGCTCATATAATAAGTTGGATCCTCGGAAAGTTGATCCGTTAGAAATCATTGAAAAGATTAATCCCAATGCGTACAGATTGAATCTTCCAATCCATATTCGTACTGCGGATGTTTTCAATGTGCGTCATCTTGTTCCATATTATGGTGACTCCTCTGACGACGACCCTCCTAATTCGAGGGAGAATTTCCTCCTTCCAGGGGAGAATGATGTAGTGCAGGACCTAGTTGAATCCTACCTTGAGAAAATGGAGCGTCGAGACCGTATCCGGTAACCATTTATGGAAACTTGGACTGTGTTTGGTTACTTTAAGATATTTTAGTTAAGAAATAAGATATATGTCAGTATCTTGGCATGATATCACATTCTCTTTATTCTGTTTAGATTTTCTCTTTATTGGTCTAGATATTTTTAGTTATATTGCTTTATTTTCTAGGTTTGGCATTGAATCTGTAAGCCTTTATAAAGGCTGAGTCTTTATTGTGTTAAGATCACGATTCAGAAAAATAAAGAAATACACTTCCAATTGAGAAGTTTTAAGATGTGTTGATTTCTATCGTTTCCGGTACTAACATCCTACACCAGTATCTCTCTGACACAACAATATCCTTGAGATCGACCAAGGAAACTCTTGTAGCTACCTCCACGAACCACTCAGAGATCATTGCCCTACATGAAGCGGTTCGTGAGTGTATATGGTTAAGGTCTATCATTACACATATTCGAGGGACTAGTGGTTTGAATTCCACCACTGTAGAACCAACATGCATTTATGAAGATAATGCAGCTTGTATCGAACATATGAAGCAAGGATATATTAAGGGTGATAATATGAAACATATTTCACCAAAGTTCTTTTACAATCAGCAACAACAATGTCTCTTAAACATTCAAGTCAACAAGTACCGTCTGATGAGCATGTGGCAGACTTATTTACTAAGTCACTTCCTAAGTCCTTATTTGAAAAACACGTAAAGAGTATTGGACTAAGGAAGTTGTCCGAACTCCCTTGATTGAAATCAGGTGGAGATGTCGACATCAGAGGGAGTATCTAATGATATGATGTCGACATCATGGGGAGTGTTTGTTGAACTCTTTTTCCCTTTACCGAGTTTATTTTTTCCCAATGGGTTTTGTTACTCGGTAAGGTTTTTAATGAGACAACAACAACACCAGGATTATGACTCCCCAGTTGAGATTATCTTTTTCCCACATGGTTTTTATATTTTTAGGATTTTCTGAAGAGAAATGGCCAGCGTTATGAAGCAACTTTACTATGAATCAACACGTTGTACTCTTTTCCTTTCGTCAAGGTTTTGTCCCACTGGGTTTGTCCTTGTCAAGGTTTTAATGAGGCAACAAATTTGAAGTTCCGTTTTTGAACTGCACAAGGGGGAGTGTTATAGGGCCTTTGGCCCATTGATGTGCGGTCCATTAGTATAATAGGGTTTTACCTTTACTCTTGTATATATAGAATACTTACAAATGTAATGGGGTTCCTTCCCCTCTCTGGTTAATCAAAAATCTCTTCTCTCTCTTTTTCTCTATTTTATTATCCTATTCTAATAGCTTCCAAATTAAATTCCTTATAAAGGTTATACTCCATAAGTATACAATCTTTCATCTCTATAATCTTTTCATCTTTCTTTTTCCAAACACCATTTTTTATCTCTATAATATTTTCATCCCTCTTTTTTCCAAACTCCATGGTCTATGAAAAGCTAGCTTACCTAGGGGCTATAGCTGAGTCGATTTTGAAAGCTAGGAGTGATGCCGCCAAAAAGAAGATACTAGTGGTCAAAATGAATTCATCAACCAAATATATTTATTGATATGTTTTAGTTTTATTTATTTCCTATTTACAATCCCAAAACAATTTTTGGATTTTTTTATTACTAACATATTTATTGAAATAAATTAGGCAAGTAATTAAGGGTAGGAATGTAAACTACTATGGTCACCTTAGTATCTTGACAAAGCCAAATCGGACTGTCTTTTTGAAACGGAGGGAGTATATATTTTGAACTAAGACTATATAATCATTGACAATAACAACTAATCATTAACATTAACTACTAATCATTAATATTAGATTCTAATTATTATTATTAACACTAATGAAGTAAGGGAATTATTGTCGTGATAAAAATATGATGGATAAGGGGTTGTTGATTTTACCACATACGGACTCTATTTTTTCATTACCTTGTATGCCTCAAAAAATTTGAGTATGCCTCAAAACAGGATTCATACCAAATGGTGACAAAATAGAGTTACTAGGTTGTAAAACCCATCACCCCTTATATACTGTATTTTAATTATGGCGGTTATGTCATTACTTAGTTAGTGTCAATGTTAATAATTAGATGTTAATAATAATAATTAATTGGTAATGTTAGCGATTTATTGAATTTAATAATTTCTTAGTGGTAAAATAGTAGAATCAGATTTGTGTGGTAAAGTTGGAGTTTTTGAGAATGAGAAGTGAAAAAGAAAACTTGGTTTTTGAGATTTTAGTAATTGGAAGTGAACAAAATTTGTGATTCAAACGATGAAGGAAAATCTCATCTCATTAATGCAAAAAATACACATCAATTACAACGAAGTTTGAATTTTTACAAACCTTTTTGGTTATCTAGTGTTAGGATCCGTTGATAACCTAAATGCTGAACCTTGTTGGGAAGAACGGTTTCGCTGATAAATTTATAACTAAACCTCAGTGAATGACACAAAAAAACTCAAGGAGTTTGAAGCAAGGATCAAAATTCAGCCATTAGTTTTGATTCTTTCAAAATTCAACCGTTGGATCCTTTTTTTTTTTTTTTTTTTTGCGTGTGAGCATAAGGACCTTAACATAATAAATTAAAATGCGAGAACTTCTAACAAATATAGGTAAGCTTAATGCACATGGACCTAAACGTAAAAAAAAATCACGCTGACTTCTAATATATAATAGGTAAACTTAATGCATTATGCAGATCACGTGAACTCTACTTGTATTAGCAGTTCGGCTAATTCGAACTGCAGTAGTTGTTAGCGTGACCTATAATTTGTAGATTTTGCACCAACATGTTAAAACCTGATTACCCATTACCTTAGTCGTGAAATTGTACCTTTTGGTCTAAATTCGAAAAAACAAACTACTCAATTCTTTGGTTTATTTCTTAAGAAAAAGTGGAAAATGTAATTAATACATCAAACATTAAACATTCGGCTAAAAAGATCAGGTTCGATTAATAAAATATGAGTTCGACAGAAAACTTATACAAGTTCGGCTACAAACAACGAAGTTCGTTTGAGAACTCTAAAAATTTGCATAACAAAAAGATGTTCGTCTAGCAGTTGGAGATCAGTTATTTGCCGAACTCATATTTGTAAAGTTTGTGTAAACTAAAGTTTAATGTTAGTCCGACATGGCATAATCAAATCATCCAAACTTGAATTTACTCCAAAATAATATGGTTTGATCAATCAAACTTAAAGGTTTTCTTCATTGCAAACTGGGTTCGGCTGAAAACGTTATATTTCAATATTCACTGTTTTGTTCTTTTGAAACCAAAAAAAAAAAGAAAAGAAAAAAGGAACAAAGATAATGGTTCTAACATGTCGCACGACTCGTTTCATAGTTGTGTCAATTATCAAAGATTTATGAATCAACGATCAATCGATGACGAAAGACAAATTAAAAAAAAAATTGAACATGGAGGGTTCGCCTGACAAAAAGAGAAGTAATGGTTAGATTAGGTTTATTTTTTATTTTAGCATAAGATATTTTTGTAATTTAAACTTAGTTATTTACTTACGACTAAGACATCCCTTATATACACACCCTATCTTGAAAAATCATTTTATATGCCTCGAAATTTCGAGGTGTGCCATTAAAATAGGATTTAGAATTTATTAACACCTAGAAGAAAATACAAAATATAAAAAGTTCACAAAAAGGAGAAACAAAAGAGGAATAAGTAACAAAACAAAATAGCGTCCCAACTAATAACGAAATGCAAAACATACATAACATGCTATAGCTAATTAGCAAGTTCCAATATTCCTTTCTCAACTAGTTCACATAGTAGATAATTGGACAAAATGGTGGGTATCTATTACAGTATAACCTCTATAAAAATAATAGCTGCGGGATCGGCAATTATTTTCTATTTATCGCGATATTAAGTTATCGATAAGATAATAATAATTAATTTATCAAAACATTCTATAACACCTGGCACCAAATACTACATCAAAGATTCAATCTTTGTGGCGCATGGATTTTAAGAATTTTAAGATGCATTATCATCGTCGATTCTACCACAGTCTTTTGGAGGGTTATGAAGCAGGAGAACTAAATCCCGTGAAGGTTAATGTTTTAGAAGGGATGAACCTTGCCATTTCAGTTTGAAAAATATATGTTCGTTCCATAGATGACACCACGTCAGAGAATTCTAATGAAATGTTAGTGTTTATAGGTGAAAATAACTTCTGCTGATTTTGGTAAATGCAGGTGTGAAGGTGAGAAACTGTTTAAACCCTAAACAAATGTACTGCAAGGGAGTACTTTTAAGTTTGAGAGATCAATCCATACAAGTCCGACCTAAACCAAGAAATGGTCGTTCCAGACTTGCTTCGGTCATAAAGAGGAGGAGAATGGTTTGGTTTTGGGGAGGGAAGCAAGGAGAGTTTGAGACCAGAATAGTTGATTCTGAAAGAGCAATTGGGTTTCTACAACTTGTATTCAGAAAAGTAGGAGAGCTCACGAGGAGAGCTAGCCGGTAAATATTCTGAGAATTGTTTTTCTCCGAATGAACTCATTATCCAAATAGAAAAAGGAAAAACCTATTTATACAAGTTGTAGTAGAAACATACCCTGGTCTCATTAAGGAGTGAGGAGTAAATGGGAGGAGGTGGTAATCGTATGCATGGACTTGATTATTCCATAAAGTGGTTAACGCATGAAATTGATTTTCATGAAACTGTTAACGTTATGGAATTGATGTTCTATAAGGTTGTTAACTCACGAATTTATGTCCCATGAACGTTTTCCCACATAACTCCCGTATTTACAAGGCGCCTCACTCTTATGACACTTCCTTATGAGGGGCGTAGTGTACGCCACACGATGTAGACCACCAAACCAATAACCAAAAAAGATCCCCCAATTTGTGTTGATATCTCGAATGTTCTTGGAGAACATGTAATACGTTGTTATGGCTTGGAAAATCGAGATCGGGGAACTTGCTAGCCTGGTGACCTTCGATGATCGAGATTTTGTATCTTGAGAGGTGCGTTGCGCGCCTTAGTTTTGGTAGTGAGGGCCATCGTGGTGGCGCGACCAGGTTGGCATGCCGTTGGCATGGCATTGTTTGACGTGGCCAAATTTAGGTTTTGGACCCAAAAGCCATGAGGTGACTTTAGACGGCCAGGATTCGCTCCTGGGTTTGAAGGTTGGCCATTGATGGTCGTATGCATTTTGTTTTGATGTCCACGTAGGGAAGGCACGACCAAGGTGTTGTTTAGACTTGGCGCATAGGGCCAATGGTCTGTCATGGGCATATGGCATGGCTGGGGCCAAGGCAAGGGGCGCTTGGCTTGGAATAGTGTGACTAGCATAGCTAGGGCCAAGGCATGGGTGTTTGGCTTGGTGTGGCTAGCTTGGCTAGGTGCGGTTTGGCTTGACGCGTGGGGCCAAGGGTTTTCCATGGTCGCATGGCATGACTAGCTTGGGCTAGGTGTGTGCCCAAGCTAAGGTTTTTGGGCCAAAGTCGTGAGGGGACTTTAGGCGGCCAGGATTTTCTCCTGGGATTGAAGAGTAGCCATTGATGCGCGCCTTTGTTTTAGAAACCCTAATGAGCGCCCTTCACTAGAATCGCTGTAGAATTCTAGTACGGACTCGGATTTTGACGGTCTGCCCCTCAAATCAACCAGAAAATAATTTCCTATCCCCTTACGAGGGAATATTTAGGTTTTGAACTCGTTCGGGAGGAGGAAACAGCCCGAGAGCGAAACTCAAGAAGAATTTAGGAGGGATGGCGGCATGGCCAGGCTATCATGGCATGCCTTGGCGCAACTAGGTTGGCATGGCATGCCTTGGCGTGGTTTGGCACATGGGTCCAAGGGTTTTCCATGGGCGCATGGCATAGCTAGCTTTGGTTAGGCGTGTGACCAAGCTAGGGTTTTTGGGCCAAAGTCATGAGGTGACTTTGGCCGGCCAGGATTTGCTCCTGGGATTGAAGGGCAACCGTTGATTGTTGCATGCCTTCACTTTGGTTTCCGTGAGGTGAAGGCCCGCAGGGTGGCGTGTCTAGGGGCTACGGCGCGGCATCTTTGACGCAACTAACTTGGTTAGGTGCGTGACCAAGCTAGGGTTTTGGGGACAAAGTCATGAGGTGACTTTGGGAGGCCAGGATTTGCTCCTGAGATTGATGGGAAACCACTGATTGTTGCATGCCTTCACTTTGGTAGCCGCAAGGGGAAGGCCAGCATGGTGGCGCGGCATGAGGGGCCATGGCGAGACGTGTTTGGAATGGCGCGACTGGCGTGGCTAGCCTTGGTTAGGTGTGTGGCCAAGTTAGGGCTTTGGGCCAAAGGTCGTGAGGATAATGCCAACATGATGGCGCGGTTAGCATAGCTAGGGCCAAGGCAGAACGCGATTTGCATGACGCGGCTAGCTTGGGCTAGACTTGGCTAGCATGATTTTCCATTGGCACAAGGGTGCGGCTAGCATGGTTGGAATGCTTTGGCGCGGTTGGGTGTGGTTGGCATGATTTTCCATTGGCACACGAGACATGGCTAGCATAGCTAGGGCCATGACACGGTGCGATTGGCATGGTGCGGCTAACTTGGGCTAGGGGTGGCTAGCATGATTTGCCATTGGCACAAGGGTGCGGCTAGCATGGTTGGCATGCTTTGGCGTGGTTGGGTGTGGCTGGCATGGTTTGCCATTGGCACACGAGATGTGGCTAGCATAGCTAGGGCCATGGCACGATGCGATTGGCATGACGCGGCTAACTTGGGCTAGGTGTGGCTGGCATGATTTTCCATTGCCACAAGGGTGCGGCTACCATGGTTGGGTGTAGCTAGCATAGCTTTCCATTGGCACACGAGATGTGGCTAGCATAGGAACTGGGTGTTTCAAATCGGAGTTGTAACAGGTTTAAGCCGTTACAAAAGGGGGTGTAACAAATTTTAGTAACGGGCATGTCGCCGTTACTAATCTTGGGTTGTAACGGGTTTTATAACGGCCCTACCACGATTACTAAAAAAACATCGTGACAGTTTGGGCCGTTACTAATTTTTTACTAGCGCTTCAAAGTTTTTGACTAGGTCAACATTGACCGACTTCTGTTTTCCTGGTAAAATATTAGTAACTGAAATCTGCCGTTACTAAATTTTTGCAACAAAAAAAAAGTCGGGTCTTCATTGACCTGGTAAAAATTAATTTCCCACCCCTTTTATTTTACCCTGCAGGTGCCCTATCCCCCTGGAATTGTTGCCATTCAATCCACTTCAAACATTCATTTTACAAACTACTCCCTCCGTCTCAAAATAACAGTCCTAATTGACTTTGTCAAAATAATAAGAAAATCCTACAAAAAGTCATGACTAACCCTTGACCAGACTATTTAATGTTAAGTTATTACCAAATGTAGCTAAAAAGGTAATGTAATAATCTATAGGAGTTTTAGGAATTTTATAACTACCCATAAATGTTTTCATTTAAAAAAAGAATGACAATTAATACAAAAAAATATTGTATGGATTTTTTCATTATATATGGTGATAATATTTATGATTTGGAATTAAGTTTATATAAAAAATGATTTTATAACTATAAAAAATAAAGGGTATATTTGATACTTTAAGGCAAAAGTATGTCTATAAACAGAGCGGACTGATAAAAATAGACAGACCAAAATAGAAATTAGGACAGATAAAAAAAGACAGAGGGAATATTAAACATTCATTCTACATCAAAACATTCATTCTACATCCAAAACAAGTCACTCTACTACACATTCAAACATTAATTCTACATCCAAAACAAGTCACTCTACTACACATTCAAACATTCGTTCTACAAAAAAAAAAAAAAAAAAGAGGAAGCATACATTGTTCAAATCATTATATATGTTTATCCATAAGTAAACAAAAGTAAAGTAAGTGATAAGGTATTAAGAGATGCCGAAAAAATAAGCCGAAGTAAACAAAAGTAAAGTAAGTGATAAGGTATTAGAGCATCTCCAACAGAGGGTGGAGGTTTTATTTTTTCATGACACATAGGATTTTAGACCCTCATTTACATTAAATTCATCTCCAACAGTGGGTCATAGAAAATAGGAAGGGTGTTAAAATAATTATGAAGGTCTTGGAGAAGGTCTTATTTAGACCTTGGGAATGACCTCCACATCATCATTTTAACTAATTTTTAATTTTTAATTTTTAAATAAATTATTATGAACCAATAGGAAAAAGGGAATCAATTTTATCATTATCCAAAACAACAAATTTTAAATTAAGACCCCATACTGTTGGAGATGGTTCATGAGCAAAACATTATTATTTTTGCAACATATATATGACCCCATAAATAAGGATCTAAATAAAAATTCCACATAAGATTTTTAGCACCCACTGTTAGAGATGCTCTTAAGAGATGCCGAAAAAATAGGCCAGGGACTAACATGTTGATTCCAACAAGTTTTAAACAAATAGTATGAATATATATCAAATGCTGGATAAGGAATGAGGATGTGGAGACGACAAGGAGATAGAAACATACCTTGACTAGTAAATTACTTGTGCTGGCAGATTTCTAGCAAATTACTTGTGCTAGTAATACTTTTACTAGCAATTTGTTTCATCAGTCTTCATTTGTCTTCATAACATTGAGCCAAAGACCTGCATATATAACACAATGATTACTGATGCTAGGAAAAAGAGAAGAATACATTTAATGTTTATAAAAAATAATTCCCCTACAAAAGGGAGTTAGCAAGGGAGAAAACGATGAACATATTTAGTGATTACATGTCAATACAGTATACATAGGTATCCATCATAACATAAGAGTGATGAAACCAATTGCATAAACATCTTAAATTTTCAACACAGCTTCTTTTCGCGACAATCAAAGTCATAATATCTACAGTACCAAATCCATTGTACTACACGTCACCACCCCCACTACCTCCCACACCTGCCACCATCTCCAGTACCAGCCCTATACTACTACAAGTCACCACCGCCACTAGCTTGCAATAAATAATGCGAAATGTAAACTGAGAATATAGTTCGGGTACATCATTTTAGTTTTAGCCAAAAATAATATATTCCCCTAGGTACTAGTGTTAACAGAAGCATCCAGCTACACAATTTACTTACCGACATCTATAATGATGCATATGTGAGTCCAATACTGCTGCAATAACTACCACTGTGGCCAAATGGACTTCCTTTCTCAAGACAGATTGCAGGGAATACTATGTACATAAGGTTTCCCAAGTTTCCTGTTCAAAATATGAAAAAATTAGCAACGAAAGTTAAGATTGCATTTTTTAAACTTTAGAAGTAATTGTATTGGGTTAATAAGAAAAGAAAAATATATATCTAAGAGACAAAGTGAATGAATAAATCACCAGCTGAACATGAACCAGTAATAAGGCCTTCGAGATAAGGTTCGAGTTTCAGTAGTTTAACAACTATCCATCTAAATATGCCACCAATTAAAAATGATATCGAAATTTGCAATCAGCATCCATAACAGCATCTGCAATCAGTAATAATAGCAATACCCAACACATAAATCGGATACATGATTTGCAAGAAATTACCTGCCTGCAACTACCTTTGCTTCCTAATGTTAAGTAAATACCAGATTCTTGCTCAAACCTGTTCAAAACAAAAACAAGAACAAATCAATCACACAATATCTGAAACCTCTCAAAAACATAGTAAATATTCAATAGAAGCCAACTTGTGAGCAGCCTTCATATATGGCCCTTCATAGAGTGCCTGTAGTATCATAAACAATGCCTGGTTTTTATCAGACATTAATCTCCTACTCGCTTTTCTCTGGCAAAACCAGAAAAAACAACAACCCATTGGAGATTTCCTAGAATTACAAAAATCCAGGTGAGTAAAACTTAAAAGTACAAAAAACTTTTAAAGTAAAGAAATCACAAACTTAAAAGTAAAACCAGAACAAACCTTCTTGTTAATTGTTAATGGAACCAACTTCTTATTGTTGTGTATCAAAAAAAAAAATACTTCTTATTGTTAACTTTTTAATAGAACCTAAATGATTGAAAAAATCCAATAAAATCAGAACCCCGGATTCAAAACAACAAATTCCATTCGAAAAACATGAACTTCTATCTGAAAGTAGAGAAATCACAAAGTGTTTGATCGGTTATACCTTTTGTTTCCTTCTTTGGTAATTCTCTAGCTGGTTCACCTTCTCATGGATATCAAAAATCCTTAATTGAAGCTTAATCCATCTGCTCCTTCAAAAGAAATTACAAAAGATGCATTAACAAACATTGAAAAACCAAAATCAGATCTCTCTTTCTCTTAAAAAAAAAAACCCAAAATTTAATTGACTGACCTAGACCCAATCAAAAAATTTAAAATAAATAAACCATCATTGAAACATCACCTAATTAAGAACGACTCTGAAATTGGGAAAATATTTTCTCAATCGAAGCAATCTCTTACCGAATCTCTACAATTGAAACCCTAGATAATAGATAGAAATACTGGATCTATATTTTCTAGTGTAGAGATTAAACAAGAGTGTTCAAGAAAAAATGATTTAGGAAGAATAAAAAGTTAGATAGTGTAGCTAGCACCGGTGAGATGGTGATGGTGGTGTTCGAGCAGAAGAAAGAGAAGATGAAGGAAGAGAAGAAGCCATGGCTTATCTTCTCTGCTCGTTGAAGAAGGAAGAGAAAAAGGAAAGATAGTTGTGGTCGTGGGAATGGGGAGTGAGGTTTAGCTAAAATAGAGATAGGGTGGAAACATTTCCAAGTTTTTTTAACAGTCACAAAATAAGGGCGGAATAAAACTAGGAAGTGTTACCCTACACACGCTCTTTTCGCATGATTTAAACACACCAGTTACTAATGGAAACAGAAACTAGGCCGTTACGAATCGGTACAATATTGGTAACTGAAAATGGGCCGTTACTAAATTTTCGTAACTGAAATTTCCTATTACGAATTCGTAACGGCTACATGTTGTTACTAATTTTAGTTACTAATCACTGAATATGGTGTAGTGACCTGGCACCAAATACTACATCAAAGATTCAATCTTTGTGGCGCATGGATTTTAAGAATTTTAAGATGCATTATCATCGTCGATTTTACCACAGTCTTTTGGAGGGTTATGAAGCAGGAGAACTAAATCCAGTGAAGGTTAATGTTTTAGAAGGGATGAACCTTGCCATTTCAGTTTGAAAAATATATGTTCGCTCCATAGATGACACCACGTCAGAGAATTCAAGTGAAATGTTAGTGTTTATAGGTGAAAATAACTTCTGCTGATTTTGGTAATTGCACGTGTGAGGGTGAGAAACTGTTTAAACCCTAAACAAATGTACTGCAAGGGAGTACTTTTAAGTTAGAGAGATCAATCTGTACAAGTCCGTGATAAACCAAGAAATGGTCGTTCCAGACTTGCTTCGGTCATAAAGAGGAGGAGAATGGGTTGGTTTTGGGGAGGGAAGCTAGGAGAGTGTGAGACCAGAATAGTTGATTCTGAAAGAGCAATTGGGTTTCTACAACTTGTATTCAGAAAAGTAGGAGATCTTACGAGGAGAGCTAGCCGGTAAGTATTCTTAGTATTGTTTTTCTCCGATTGAACTCGTTGTCCAAATAGAAAAAGGTAAAACCTATTTATACAAGTTGTAGTAGAAACGTACCCTGGTCTCATTAAGGAGTGAGGAGTAAATGGGAGGAGGTGGTAACTGTATGCATGGACTTGATTATTCCATAAAGTGGTTAACGCATGAAATTGATTTTCATGAAACTGTTAACGTTATGGAATTGATGTTCCATAAGGTTGTTAACTCACGACTTTATGTCCCATGAACGTTTTCCCACATAACTCCCGTATTTACAAGGCGCCTCACTCTTATGACACTTCCTTATGAGGGGCGTAGTGTACGCCACACGCTGTAGACCACCAAACCAATAACCAAAAAAGATCCCCCAATTTGTGTTGATGTATCGAATGATCTTGGAGAACATGTAATACGTTTTTATGGCTTGGAAAATCTAGATCGGGTAACTTGCTAGCCTGGTGACCTTCGATGGTAGAGATTTTATATCTTGAGAGGTGCTTTGCGCGCCTTAGTTTTGGTAGTGAGGGCCATCGTGGTGGCGCGACCAGGTTGGCATGCCGTTGGCATGGCATTGTTTGACGCGGACAAACTTAGGTTTTGGACCCAAAAGCCATGAGGTGACTTTAGACGGCCAGGATTCGCTCCTGGGTTTGAAGGTTGGCCATTGATGGCCGTATGACTTTTGTTTTAATGGCCGCGTAGGGAAGGCGCAACCAAGGTGTTGTTTAGACTTGGCGCGTAGGGCCAATGGTCTGCCATAGGCATTTGGAATGGCTGGGGCCAAGGCAAGGGGCGCTTGGCTTGGCATAGTGTGACTAGCATATCTAGGGCCAAGGCATGGGTGTTTGGCTTGGTGCGGCTAGCTTGGATAGGTGCGGTTTGGCTTTGCGCGTGGGGCCAAGGGTTTTCCATGGTCGCATGGCATGACTAGCTTGGGCTAGGTGCGTGCCCAAGCTAAGGTTTTTGGGCCAATGTCGTGAGGGGAATTTAGGCGGCCAGGATTTTCTCCTGGATTGAAGAGTAGCCATTGATGCACGTCTTTGTTTTAGAAAGCCTAATGAGCGCCCTTCACTAGAATCGATGTAGAATTCTAGTAAAGACTCGGATTTTGACGGTCTGCCCCTCAAATCAACCGAAAAAGAATTTCTTATCCCCTTAAGAGGGGATATTTAGGTTGTGAACTCGTTCGGGAGGAGGAAACAGCCCTAGAGCGAAACTCAGGAAGAATTTAGGAGGGATGGCGGAATGGCTAGCCTATCATGGCATGCCTTGGCGCAACTAGGTTGGCATGGCATGCCTTGGCGTGGTTTGGCACATGGGGCCAAGGGTTTGCCATGGGCGCATGGCATATATAACTTTAGTTAGGCGTGTGACCAAGCTAGGGTTTTTGGGCCAAAGTCATGAGGTGACTTTGGCCGGCCAGGATTTTCTCCTGGGATTGAAGGGCAACCGTTGATTGTTGCATGCCTTCACTTTGGTTGCCGTGAGGTGAAGGCCCGCAGGGTGGCGCGGCTAGGGGCTACGACGCGGCATCTTTGACGCGACTAGCTTGGTTAGGTGCGTGACCAAGCTAGGGTTTTGGGGCCAAAGTCATGAGGTGACTTTGGGAGGCCAGGATTTGCTCCTGAGATTGATGGGAAACCACTAATTGTTGCATGCCTTCAATTTGGTAGCCGCAATGGGAAGGCCAGCATGGTGGCGCGGCATGAGGGGCCATGGAGAGACGTGTTTGGCATTGCGCGGCTGGCGTGGCTAGCCTTGGCTAAGTGCGTGGCCAAGTTAGGGCTTTGGGCCAAAGGTCGTGAGGAGAAGGACAACATGATGTCGCGGTTAACATAGCTAGGGCCAAGGCAGAGCGCGATTTGCATGACGCGACTAGCTTGGGATAGACGTGGATAGCATGATTTTCCATTGGCACAAGGGTGCGGCTAGCATGGTTGACATGCTTTGGCGCGGTTGGGTGTGGTTGGCATGATTTTCCATTGGCACACGATATATGGCTAGCATAGCTAGGGCCATGGTATGGTGCGATTGGCATGGTGCGGCTAACTTGGGCTAGGTGTGGCTGGCATGATTTTCCATTGGCACAAGGGTGCGGCTAGCATGGTTGGCATGCTTTGGCGCAGTTGGGTGTGGCTGGCATGGTTTGCCATTGGCACACGAGATGTGGCTAGCATAGATAGGGCCATGGCACGATGCGATTGGCATGGCGCGGCTAACTTGGGATAGGTATGGCTAGCATGATTTTCCATTGCCACAAGGGTGCGGATTGCATGGTTGGCATGCTTTGGCGCGGTTGGGTGTAGCTGGCATGGTTTTCCATTGGCACACGAGATGTGGCTAGCATAGCTAGGGCCATGGCACGGTGCGATTGGCATGGCGCGACTAACTTGGACTAGGTGTGTCTGGCATGATTTTCCATTGGCACAAGGGTGCAGCTAGCACGGTTGGCATGCTTTGGCGCGGTTGGGTGTGGCTGGCATGGTTTGCCATTGGCACACGAGATGTGGCTAGCATAGCTAGGGCCATGACACGATGCGATTGGCATTGCATGGATAACTTGGGCTAGGTGTGGCTGGCATGATTTTCCATTGGCACACGTGAGAATTAGGGCTTGGTTTGTCTAACCCTAATTTGAAAAATATACCCTGGTAATTATTTAGAGACACATTAAAGGCTTTTATTTAATGCGCCTAGTAAATGCTTGTTTTAAATGTCTGCTAGGGTTTAGTGTTTTACGATTTTAACCCTATACTAAAAACCACCATCAACATTAAGTCCCATGCTTAGCTCGGAACAGGTGCCTTGTTGCGGGGTAAGCATATGATGGTGATAGACAACGTAAATTATTGCAAAGATGGTTAGGAGAATCCGACTAACCTTTTAAGTGGTACAAAGGACTTCGGATTTCCATTTTAGTAGCCATAGCAAAAGGGGGCGTGATCTTGGAGGGTGGAGCAGGTGGATGGCTTGGACCGAAAGGGTTGAGAGGTGGCATGGCTTTGACCACGTCAATGGAATGGTGGAGCTTGCAGGGGCGGCTAGGCGTGGTGGGGGCCGCGGCAATGGAGAGATGGCTTGGATCTGGGAGGGCCAAGAGGTGGCGTGGCCTTGGCCGTGGCAATACCTTGGTGGAACACGTCAGGGGCAGCTAGGCGCGGTGGGGTCGTGGTGATGGAGCGAGGGCCAGGGCCGTGGCAAGGTGAGGCGCGGTTTGGACCATGGCAAGGCGGGGCGCGTTCTGGCATGGTGCGGATTTAGCAGGGGGCCACGATAATGGTGTGGGAGGTCCTGGGCATGGGGATTGATCTTTGTGGGGTCGGTTTCCTATTTTCCCTTCTTGGCTCGAAATAGGAAATCCTTTCTTTGTTCAAACTCCCACGTACCATGTATAAAATGAGGGCCGGCCTCTCCCTTTGATTCACGCCTACTTATTCCTCCCAGCCGTGTGATAGCAGTAAAGCAGAGTGGACTAGTGAATCCCAGGGACACCTTCCAACACTTCTCTTTAACCCCCTTTTTTTTTCTTTTTTTTTTGCTGGTGTAAACTCCAGTTGTAGGCGACCGTTTTCATGACTCTGTAGAAATATTTGCGTGAATCTTAGGTATTTTTTTCCTTAGCTTGTCATAACACTTAGGCATGAATACCTCAGTAAGGTTGACCGCCCCTATTCACTGCGCAAGGCAAGCACTTGATAATAATGGCCCTGTCCTTTCACGAAAACCGAGCTTTTAGGGTTTGCTCCTCGTTTTAGTGTGGATGTGTGTATGGTTTCCCTGGTGGGTCACTCCTCCTTGGTTGGACAAGAATTCTATGCCATAGGGTATGGCCTTGAAACGAATTGGCTTGCGTCTTGGGTGAAAAATAACTTCTGTGCCTTTTCCATAATAATTTCTCCTCGTATTGTTTCGTTGTAGTTATTTGGAGAGCGGAAGTACTGTGAGAGAATCTTTGTTATGACGCTGCTTGAGAAAAATTCGGCCATACCGAAGGATGTTGGTAACTCCAGTCCAAACGTGGCTGATGAATTCTTCACGATAATATCTGCTAGGAGAAGTCCTCTTAAGCATGTTCCGCTACTTCTGACCGGCCCGGAGAGTGAGGGATGGGATCGGTCGGTTCCTCCCGGAAATGTGATACGGTTTTGTCTTCATAGGAAGGAGTATTCCGCTTTATATATTGATTTCAAAGCCCCAGTAAGCCCATTGCGTTCTAGTTAATGGAGGTGAAGGCGCCCCGTGATGGTAGTCCCCATGTGTAGCCTAATTTCATTGCATTTCCTTGAATCCACGTCCACGAGATGTTATACAAGCTTATTGTACTCTTTTGGATGTGACGCTGGGATGCTCAGAATATCACATGGATGAAATACTCTAGATAGTAAAGTGGTAAAAATGAGAGAGTTATGTTATTTTTCGTGGCTCCCTCTGCTTCTTCGGGAAAATGTTTCAATCATGTCTCTGGAGGTATCTCATGAATCTTTGATGGTCATCGGGATGGACTGCGATGAGCAGTCCCCAGTCCCCAGTCAATTACTTTAGAGAGAATGTATGTTACGTTTCATCCAGATATATCACAAGTGCTTTAGAGAATTTTTGTTTCTTGGGAATGGTATACTTTTCATTCAATAAGTGCAGATATTAGATCTAGTTCAATTAAATAGTAAATTGGCCAGGCAAAGTTCTTCTTGTCATTAAAGTTGATGTATAAATTGTTACCTTCCTATGGAAATTGGTTGCTATTATGGTACCCGCATTACATTGCTTGTACCAATACTGGTAAGAAGATTCATTCCCAACTCTTTGGTGAGAGCTAGAATTACATCTTAGCTTCATCCCATATTCAATTGATACCTATACTTCTTTTTTTTTGAAGAATTTGATACCTATACTTTGGTGTCATTACTGCTGGAAAAAAATACATTTTTTTTCATGATATATATGTCCCTTTTCACATGTTTTATATGTGTCGATAGGTCTAACCCTCATTACTTCGGGGTTCTTTCCATTTTAAATTTTGCTATATTTAGCTTAATTTGAGAAATTTCTTTATCTCAACAGGCCAAGAGAATCTCACTACACATGTCAACCATTTACTTTTGGTTGAATAGATTACTAAAAATAGTTCTCTTGTTGTTATACTTCAATATATGCTGGTTCGTTAGTATCATGTATGAAGTAGCGGAATGGAAACTTTCTGACTCATATCACCTTTTGTGAGTTCTTCCACAAAAATTAGTATACATTGGATTTTATTTGCAACGTATCTTTTGAAACTACCGACTCTTTAATAGTCGAGGAAGTGGATTACATCCCACGAAACATTCAAATTTGGGAAAAAATATCAAGTACGCAATAATGGTGCTCAAGTACTTCTAAACCCCAAATAGATACATTGGAATCGAGTTGGTACAACCAATTGAACAAAAAACACCATTCAACTATAGCCAATATCATATTCAAGAGAATAAAATAACACTAAGACCAAAATTCTTAATGATCAAGATCAATAGCCATAATTTAATTTGACCGTTTATATAGTATGGACTTATCTTTGTTGTTAGGCTTCCAACGGTAAAATTGTAATTACACTTTTATTTTTCTTCTTTTAATAATATAATAGGCCCTCTGAGGTGTGTTTTTCAAAAAAAAAAAAAAAAAAAAAAAAAAAAAAAAAAAAAAAAAAAAAAAAAAAAAAAAAAAAACTAAGCATGTTCTAAAATCAATAAATAAGCCCAATGTTCAATATCAAACCCCGCATTAGTTACATACCTCAAACTCTGATTCCCCCTCTACATAGACATGCTCGGTCCATCCTTGGTCGCGCACCGTCCAGACCGGAATTAGGACAAGACAGAACATGACCGATCCAGAACAGACGGTCGGATCGGGCAGGAACCGAAAACGGATGGGTCGGATAGGGCAGGAACCGGAACAGACAGACTTGGATCGGGCAGGAACCGAAACCCGAACAGATGAAACATCACCACTTTTCCAGGATTTCCTTTCACTTTTCCTGCTGGATTACGGACAGTATCAGGACGAGAACGGACTTTCATTTTTCTATGTATGCTGAGCTTGTTTGTACAGAGGAAAGCGTCGTTTTTACGCCAGTCAGGTTTTTCTTCCTAAATCTCTTTGATCTTCATTGACGAGAGTTCTTTTCAGATATGGAACTTTTGATTCTGGTATCTCGGTTTTTTCTACTGTCACTTCCATTTTTATTGAAGATAAAAGATGGAAAAAATATCGGTCATAACTAGGGTTGAGATCGTGCTGATAACGTTTTGCAGTGGAAATCACAGGAAGACAGAAGGAGATAGAGAGTTTCTTATTGATAAGACTAACCAAATTACATAGCTATAGGATCCCTTATATACATCTAAAGGGAAAATCTATGTATCTAGTTGGGACACACATCCATGGGCCGTAGACCCTATAACAAAAACATTTTTTAACACAATAAAATATTGTAAATCTTTGACTTATACTTCCTAGCATTTTTAGGGACCACCCAAAAGGAATTAGGGGTCAACAATAAGACAAAATAGGATCACCCAAACCTAAATTGAAGCTATCCCTAATCTCGCGTATTTCGTAACGGCAAAATTGCCCTCCACAATCGGTAGTAAATTGACATACTTTAACCTATGAATATATTCAATTTTTGAATTTTAGTACTACCATAATCGGTAGTAAATTTAACTTCCGAATGTATATCGGCCCCAAAATGAGATTTTGCCAAAATCCTATAATTTTCGAACTTTGGTATTACCATAATCGGTAGTAAATTGTGTTTATTTAACCTCCGAATATATTTAGTTTTTGAATTTTAGTATTACCATAATCGGTAGTAAATTTAAATTCCGAATGTGTGTTGGCCCCAAAATGAGATTTTGCCAAAATCCTATAATTTTCAAACTATGGTACTACCATAATCGGTAGTAAATTGTGTTACTTTAACCTCTGAATGTATTCAATTTTCGAATTTTGGTACTACCATAATTGGTAGTAAATTGTGTTACTTTAACCTCCGGATGTATTCAATTTTCGAATTTTGGCACTACCATAATCGGTAGTAAATTGTGTTACTTTAACCTCCCAATGTATTCAATTTTCGAATTTTGGTACTACCATAATCGGTAGTAAATTGTGTTAATTTTAACTTCCGAATATATAATGGACCCAAAATGAGAATTTTACAAAATCCTTTAATTTTCGATTTTTGGTACTACCATAATCGGTAGTAAATTGTGTAAATTTAACTTCCGAATATGTAGTGTCCCCAAAATGAGATTTTTCCAAAATCCTTTAATTTTTGAACTTTGGTACTACCATAATCGGTAGTAAATTTTGTTAATAAGTGATGTTCATTATCTACCGATTGTGTTCATGGCCCCAAATTCAAATTTTCAAAACTTAAGAAAATTTCGGATTTTTCTACTTTCACAATCGGTGGTTAATGGTGTTCATTAACTACCGATTGTGCTTAATTTTTAGTACTGAAAAATTGAATATTTTGAATCAAGAATAATCGGTAGATAACGATCAATTTACCTACCGATTATGGTTGATGTTCTTCATTTACAGTAGCAGAAACATAATCGGTAGATAACTATCAATTTTACCTACCAATTATGGTTGATGTTCTTCATTTCTTAAGAACATCAACCATAATCGGTAGGTAAAATAGATTTTTTTCTACCGATTATGTTTCTACTGCTGCAAATCCTAGAAAAATTTCGGATCAATTTTTTGATTTCAAGCAATCAAATCCTAATTTTGGATCACAACTACTATCATCAATCCGTTTTGTTTGTTTAACTCTTTTTTTTTTTTTTAATGTTCTAAGTTTCAACTTTAAGGTTAATGAATTATGGGTTTTAATTTTAAACAATCAATCATAAAATTCGTTTGATCGATGATCTTTGGTTTCAATCAAAATTAAAACGATGAAAAAAAATTTCAATGGGTAGAAAAGAGAAGAAGAAAAGGAATGATATAATTATGAAAATAGAGGATATAGATTTAGATTTAGTATAAAGATGAATGACAAAATAGATTATTTCTGTTTTTAAGACACCCCATAACCACCTTCAATGAACGTGAATAAAAAGGTAGCTCGTGATTTCTTTGGGATGGCCCCTAAAAATGCGAGGTTATACTTGCACTCCGTTGTCACAACCCAAACGAGCTCGTAGCCTCGTACTCGATAAGTAGACGCCACATATCGCAACATCACTTGCATCAACCCCAACCCTCAACCGGCAAAGACTCTTTAAACGCCACCAAGATCAAAATTTAAAAACAAAGAATGATAAAAAAAAAGAAAAAAAAAATCAGCAATGGCAGTAGTAGATGTGAGCTCTGAGATTATGCGGCCAGCATACCACGACTGTAAGTAAACAAAATACCGGTTCTCTGACCATTAAAATGTGATTTTTTCTTTTTACATTCTTTTTTCTTTTTTTTTATCTGCTACTTGTTTGGGATTTTGATCAGTAAAAAATATACAGTATATGCTGAAAAATTAATTAATCAAGTACTGATTATTAGTAAAAAATACTGATGCTGAAGTTAATCATCAAACAAAATCTGGTAATACCCCCAAAAATGGATGTATTGATTATTAGGATTTGGAGAATTAGAGTAGTTTTGAAACTGAACTAGGGGTGTTTGATGAATGTTCCCTTTCAATCCAATAAAAAAATAATTGAATGAAAATTATTTTAGTGTTTGAATGAGAATCTAGTGTGTGGCCGGACCTAAAGATAGAGAGACCCAGAGGGAGTTTTTGGTTTTTCTGCAGTACTTTCTTTGGATTTTATGGTGAGTCTCTTTATCTTTATAGCTTTATACAATGATGATTGATGTACGCGAGCAATGACGAAATATGATTAGCGTGGCACCAAAAGAACAAGAATCATGCTTCTTTTCTTATGGCTGAAATTATTGTAGGTCCTGCTGAGAAAAGAATCTATGCCAGTATGGGGTTCACTCCTTGTCATCCAAAGTAACAGGAGATTCACAATCCCATTTCTCCGAGTAATGCTTCTCAAAATTTTATGGTACGTTATTGTTTTCATATCTCTGAATTTATAGCTTTTACATGGTTTTGGATTCTTAAATTATCAATTACATGGGTTTTTAGTAAATCATGTTTAAGAATTGTGAATTGGATGTGTTTGATTGGTCTTGGATTGGTTACTTATTTTGGTTAGTGGTATATGAATTTCTTAAGTAACATAGTGCTTTCATTGATTAACAGAAGCAGAATTTGTAAACATAATCATGGAGAATCTCTGGGCTTCATTTTGCGGAGATTCTGATTGTAATGGTGCAACATGTGGTTTTTTTGAACTTCTGAAACCTTCTTCTTGTGTACATAATTGCGTTGTCGTTTGCTTAGATGTCCTGCTACTATTTGTGTTATTGTCAACTGCTGTTATTTCGAAGCCTTCTTCTGCGAAGACGGTTAATAATGCTTCGCGTGGGTATACTTCCTTGGAGATTGTTTCTGCTGTTTATAATGGTTGTCTTGGATCGGTATACTTGGGTTTGGGGATTCTTCAAGTTAGTAAACAGATAGGTGTGTTGCCTTTGCATCGATGGGTTGTAGTAGTATTTCTGGGATTCACATGGTTGATTCTTAGTTTAAATGTTAGCCTTGGGGGAAAGAAATTAGGGAAAGGGATGTTGAGGCTTTGTTCTGTAATTACATGCTTGATTGCTGGACTTCTTTGTTTTTCGGCAGTGTTGGTCCTTGTGGTCGACAAAATGGTTTCAGTTAACATTGTTCTAGGCATACTATTACTTCCTGGAGCAGTGCTTCTTTTATTATGCACTTTGAAGGGAAACCATTCAGATGATACAAGTGAAATTGGGGACAGAAATTCTCTTTATGCACCTTTGAATGGTGGATCTAATGGACATATTGAAGCAGATGTGGGAAGTGAAACTCCTTTCGCGAAGGCAGGATTTCTTAGTAAAATGACATTTTGGTGGTTGAACCCGTTGATGAAGAGTGGTAAGGAGAAAACCCTTAATGATGCAGATATACCGCTGTTGCGGAAGGTAGATCGAGCAAAGAGTTGTTATATGTTGTTTACGGACCGAATAAATTCGCAGAAGCAAACTAATGCATCTGAACCACCATCAATTTTATGGACTATGTTTCTTTGTTACTGGAAGGAGATATTAATATCTGGATTTTTTGCATTGCTCAAGATACTCACTATGTCTGCTGGTCCTCTTCTTCTTAATGCCTTCATTAAGGTTGCAGAAGGGAAACAAACTTTTAAATATGAAGGGTATGCATTGGTTGTTTCATTATTCTTCACAAAATTCTTCATAAAAATCAGATCAATTCTCTCGGCAGCCATCTATAAAAAGCAATTGAGGCTTTCTAATTCTGCTAGGATGGTGCATTCGGCTGGTGAGATAACAAACTATGTTACTGTAGACGCTTATAGGATTGGTGAATTCCCTTATTGGTTTCACCAGACATGGACAACAATTCTGCAACTTTGCATTGCACTAGTCATTCTTTTTCATACTGTGGGGCTTGCTACAATTGCAGCATTGGCTGTAATAGTATTAAATGTGTTATGCAATACTCCCGTGGCTAAATTACAGCATAAATTCCAGTCCAACCTTATGGTTGCACAGGATGAGAGACTAAAGGCTATATCGGAAGCCCTTGTGAACATGAAGATTTTGAAGTTGTATGCTTGGGAGACACATTTCAAGAGTGTGATTGAAAGATTGAGAGAAGAAGAACTTAAGTGGTTGTCTGCAGTGCAGCTGCGAAGAGCTTACAATGCAATTCTCCTTTGGTCATCCCCAGTATTGGTTTCGGCAGCAACTTTTGGGGCATGTTACTTTCTTGGTGTTCCGCTTTATGCTAGTAATGCTTTTACTTTTCTAGCAACTTTACGTCTTGTTCAGGAACCTGTTCGGGCAATTCCTGAGGTTATTGGTGTGGTTATTCAAGCAAAAGTTGCGTTAGCACGGATCACAAGGTTTCTTGGGGCACAGGAGCTACAGACAGGGATTTCTAAGCAAAAGGATAATGG
This sequence comes from Papaver bracteatum, assembly GCA_023529315.1. Taxonomy (NCBI): domain Eukaryota; kingdom Viridiplantae; phylum Streptophyta; class Magnoliopsida; order Ranunculales; family Papaveraceae; genus Papaver; species Papaver bracteatum. Next base: position 191,373 of record JAJJWX010002732.1, on the reverse strand, counting down.
AGACCAACTTAGGCTGGCAATTTCTATCAAATTGGGCAACTTTTCCTGGGAAGAGAATCCGTTAAAGCCTACGCTAAGCAGTATAAAATTAGAGGTTAAACCTGGTGAGAAGGTTGCTGTCTGTGGTGAGGTTGGTGCAGGAAAATCAACCATGTTAGCAGCAATTCTTGGAGAAGTTTTGAACACTGAGGGAACGGTTAGTTCTTATATATAGCAGTACCTTTTTGGTGTATCATTGCTTAGGTTGCCATGTTTATCTACAGAATAACTTTAGTTTTGAATAATTAATGTTGTTCATCTTCTCCCCTCCGCAGGTTCAAATTTATGGTAAGATTGCGTATGTTTCACAGACGGCATGGATTCAAACTGGAACCATACAAGATAATATTCTTTTCGGATGCAACATGGACAGAATAAGGTACCAAGAAACATTAGAGAAGTGTTTACTTCTAAAGGACCTTGAAATGCTTCCTTTTGGGGATCTGACTGAAATTGGAGAAAGAGGAGTTAATCTGAGTGGTGGCCAGAAGCAGCGCATTCAACTTGCTCGTGCTCTCTATCAGGATGCTGATATATACTTGATGGATGATCCATTTAGCGCCGTTGATGCTCACACTGCTACAAACCTATTTAACGTCAGTTCGTGATACTTCCTTGAAATAATTCTCTTCTTTTTCTAATTGAAAATTCTTTGTATCTAAAGTTTATTCAATTAGTTCGGTTGTGCAGGAGTATGTAATGGGAGCTCTATCAGCAAAGACAGTCTTACTTGTGACACATCAAGTCGACTTTCTTCCCAAATTTGATTCTATTTTGGTGAGATTGCATTTCTAATCCTTATGACTACTTTAATCGTTATTATGCTTCATTTTGATAACATAATAGATGATCCAATCCCCCGAAAACTGAAATAATGAATGTTGTTACTTGAAACTTATAGGATATCTGTACTTAACCATGAAACAATGTGGTTTCCGTTGCAGCTGATGTCAGATGGGCAAATCTTACGTGCCGCTCCTTATCATGTGTTGCTGGCATCTTGTCAAGAGTTTTCTGAACTTGTGAATGCACACAAAGAAATATCCTCATCTCTGAGTTTCAGAACCTCTTCAAAAGAAATTTCTAAAACTTATGGTGAGAAACAGTTGAAATCAGTTGGTCATCAGTTGATTAAGCTTGAAGAGAGGGAATCTGGAGACACCGGTCTAAAACCATACCTGCAGTATCTGAATCAGAGCAAAGGATTCATCTACTTCTCTGTAGCAATTCTGGCCCACATCATTTTTGTGGGTTTACAAGTACTACAGAACTCTTGGATGGCTGCGAATGTTGAGAACCCTCAAGTCACTAAATTACGACTGATTGTAGTTTACTTAGTTATTGGATGTGGCACAATATTTCTTGTACTTGTTAGAATGATTGCTACAGTTTCTATGGGTCTCCAATCATCCAAGTCCTTATTTTACCAGCTATTGAACTGTCTTTTCCATGCGCCCATGTCTTTCTATGACTCCACACCTTTGGGAAGGATACTGAGTCGGGTAAGAGCATTAAAACCAGATTTTATTTATTTATTAATATGTTTGTGTCAAACCTTGATTCCATGTTTCTTATGTAGGTCTCTTCTGATTTGAGTATTGTAGACCTTGATATTCCATTCAGCATAATGCTCTCTGTCGTTGTGGCTATGGGTGCATATGCTAATCTTGGGGTATTAGCCGTTATTACTTGGCCAGTGTTATTTGTCTCCGTACCCATGATAATAATGGCAATCTGCTTACAGGTATTCAATCAGGCTTGCCTGTAAATTTTCAATGGCCTCTTTTGGTATATTTTTAACTTTGTGGAATTTTCTTTCTCCCTTAGAAATACTACTTCGCTTCTGCAAAAGAGTTCATGCGAATCAATGGAACAACTAAATCTATGATCGCAAACCATCTCGCCGAATCCATTGCTGGGGCAATTCTTTGCTGAGAATCTGGACCTTATAGACAAAAATTCTAGTCCATTTTTTCACATTTTCTCAGCAAACGAGTGGTTGATCCAACGTTTGGAAATACTGAGTGCTGTTGTCCTTTCTACTTCAGCACTTGTGATGGTTTTTCTTCCTCAGGGAACATTTAGTTCTGGTAGGTGTTACTTCAGCACTTGTGATGTTTTGTGTGTTCCACCACATGCCTGGATACTAAATTATTACATGATAACTAATCTCTACTGCAGGTTTTGTTGGAATGGCATTGTCATATGGTCTTTCTCTGAACATTTCTCTCGTTATCTCCATCCAGTACCAGTGTACATTAGCAAATCATATCATTTCTGTTGAAAGACTGAAACAATATTTGCACATTCCCAGTGAAGCCCCAAAAGTCATTGAAGCAAAGCGACCCTTACCCACTTGGCCCTCTGTTGGCAGAGTTGAGATTCTGGAGTTAAAGGTAACCTTTGTGAAATATTTGCATTTTCCATATTCAATTCAAAGATTAATGCATATATTGGGTTGGTCACAAGCAGGTCAGATATCGGCCCAATACTCCACTTGTTCTTCAAGGAATTAGTTGCACATTTGAAGGAGGACACAAGATTGGGATTGTTGGCAGGACCGGCAGTGGGAAGACAACTATGATAGGTGCTCTTTTCCATTTGGTAGAGCCAGTAGGCGGGAAAGTCGTCATAGATAGTATTGACATCTCAACCATTGGACTTCATGATCTGAGATCGCGGTTAGGAATTATACCTCAGGATCCTATTCTCTTTAATGGAACGGTGAGGTACAATTTGGATCCTTTGTCTCAACACTCTGACCAGGAAATTTGGGAGGTAATAATTTTTGCTGGCATGTTACGTTTGAACAAAAGCAAATAATCCCTTACTGCACTAACAAAACTGATTTTATTCACGTATGCTCATAAGGTTCTTGGAAAGTGTCAGCTTGAAGAAGCAGTCCGAGAGAAAGGAGATGGACTGGATTCATTAGGTACTCTTGCAGGTTATATTGATTGTCGTTCCATTGTCTTAGTAGTCCTAGTCATTAATGTATCAATTTGATATTACAGTTGCTGACGATGGATCGAATTGGAGCATGGGACAACGCCAACTGTTCTGTTTAGGTCGTGCGCTGTTGAGGAGATGCCGGATTCTAGTGCTGGATGAAGCCACCGCATCAATTGACAACGCAACTGACTCTATTCTACAGAAGACCATAAGGGTTGAATTTGCTGACAGCACTGTGATCACAGTGGCTCACAGAATTCCAACCGTGATGGACTGCACAATGGTGCTTGCCCTCAGTGATGGTAAGCTTTATAATGCCTCCTAACCTTATATAACACTATTATTGACCTTCCAAAACTATTATTTGTCTCCGTACCCATGATAATAATGGCAATCTGCTTACAGGTATTCAATCAGGCTTGCCTGTAAATTTTCAATGGCCTCTTTTGGTATATTTTTAACTTTGTGGAATTTTCTTTCTCCCTTAGAAATACTACTTCGCTTCTGCAAAAGAGTTCATGCGAATCAATGGAACAACTAAATCTATGATCGCAAACCATCTCGCTTGAATCCATTGCTGGGGCAATTCTTTGCTGAGAATCTGGACCTTATAGACAAAAATTCTAGTCCATTTTTTCACATTTTCTCAGCAAACGAGTGGTTGATCCAACGTTTGGAAATACTGAGTGCTGTTGTCCTTTCTACTTCAGCACTTGTGATGGTTTTTCTTCCTCAGGGAACATTTAGTTCTGGTAGGTGTTACTTCAGCACTTGTGATGTTTTGTGTGTTCCACCACATGCCTGGATACTAAATTATTACATGATAACTAATCTCTACTGCAGGTTTTGTTGGAATGGCATTGTCATATGGTCTTTCTCTGAACATTTCTCTCGTTATCTCCATCCAGTACCAGTGTACATTAGCAAATCATATCATTTCTGTTGAAAGACTGAAACAATATTTGCACATTCCCAGTGAAGCCCAAAAGTCATTGAAGCAAAGCGACCCTTACCCACTTGGCCCTCTGTTGGCAGAGTTGAGATTCTGGAGTTAAAGGTAACCTTTGTGAAATATTTGCATTTTCCATATTCAATTCAAAGATTAATGCATATATTGGGTTGGTCACAAGCAGGTCAGATATCGGCCCAATACTCCACTTGTTCTTCAAGGAATTAGTTGCACATTTGAAGGAGGACACAAGATTGGGATTGTTGGCAGGACCGGCAGTGGGAAGACAACTATGATAGGTGCTCTTTTCCATTTGGTAGAGCCAGTAGGCGGGAAAGTCGTCATAGATAGTATTGACATCTCAACCATTGGACTTCATGATCTGAGATCGCGGTTAGGAATTATACCTCAGGATCCTATTCTCTTTAATGGAACGGTGAGGTACAATTTGGATCCTTTGTCTCAACACTCTGACCAGGAAATTTGGGAGGTAATAATTTTTGCTGGCATGTTACGTTTGAACAAAAGCAAATAATCCCTTACTGCACAAACAAAACTGATTTTATTCACGTATGCTCGTAAGGTTCTTGGAAAGTGTCAGCTTGAAGAAGCAGTCCGAGAGAAAGGAGATGGACTGGATTCATTAGGTACTCTTGCAGGTTATATTGATTGTCGTTCCATTGTCTTAGTAGTCCTAGTCATTAATGTATCAATTTGATATTACAGTTGCTGACGATGGATCGAATTGGAGCATGGGACAACGCCAACTGTTCTGTTTAGGTCGTGCGCTGTTGAGGAGATGCCGGATTCTAGTGCTGGATGAAGCCACCGCATCAATTGACAACGCAACTGACTCTATTCTACAGAAGACCATAAGGGTTGAATTTGCTGACAGCACTGTGATCACAGTGGCTCACAGAATTCCAACCGTGATGGACTACACAATGGTGCTTGCCCTCAGTGATGGTAAGCTTTATAATGCCTCCTAACCTTATATAACACTATTATTGACCTTCCAAAACCTTTCCAGTTTCTATAGATTTATAAGTCCTCCGCATTTTCATTTAAACTGGCGATGCGTTCATCTTGTTTGTCAGGAAAAATAATGGAATATGACGAGCCTATGAAATTGATGAACACAGAAGGATCTCTGTTTGCGAAACTTGTAAAAGAATACTGGTCTCATAGTCACTCTGCAGATTCTACCTAAAGTAACGTATCCGTCAGAACCATGGTCAGGGAACGGTTCATATATAATTGCCACTAAAGAAACTGTTAACAGATCTATAAAGCATATCGTTAGTGCACCATTTGTCTGTCATACCTTTACAGGCAGCCATTATAGGGGCAGTTATGGTAGACAGCCGCCACTATTAAGAAGGTGCTTTTTATGGAGCTGACACCATACACCTTTGGTCCTATCTGTCCGCATTTTGAATGGTGGATACCCAATTTGTTCGCCGGGACACAGGTGCATTCTTGTTCTTGAAAGTTCAATAAAAACATAAAACCTTGGAATGGAGTCTTGGAATCTGTTAAACACCAAGACTTGCTAGGTTTTAGAGAAATTTAGAAAATATAGATGGGTATTGGTGTATTTCGGAGAGGCCTCATATGTCTGAAGAAATTACTTTTGGCTGATGAAAAGCCCTTGCATAGATCTTTTTTATAGTTGACTAACATTGTCATGTTGTAATAGTAGCCTCAATACTCTTTAAATTACATCGTTTTAAGTTGTAAGATTAACACCATGTTTACTCCCGACTCATCTGAGTCGTTTGGAGCTGACTGAAATCACCTGATTTGAATCAGATCCGACTCAATATGTTTGTTTTGAGTCAACTGACTCAAAATATATGAGTTAGTGGTTCGGTCAAATGAGTCAGAGGTATTTAGGTACCTGACTCACACGGGTCCGAATCAGGGGTTAGATCTAAGTCAGAGGTCGAGTCAGACTGACATCTGACTCGTGATGAGTCGGGAATTGACTCAAATCCAGATCACGAGTCAAATGCAAATAAACATGGCGGAAGTTTTAGTTTTGTCTTTACCTATTTTTCCTTTACTAAAAAAGGAAAACGCAAAAAAGAATCCATGTGTTAAATCCATATCCCATTCATTCGTGACGCACTGGACGTGGATGTAAATTTAGCACCCACCGTCTAGTTGGGATGGACGCAGATGACACTGAATTCACGAATTTTACCCGCTGCTCGCCCTAATTTTGAGGCATAATGATTTTTTTTTTTTTGCGGATTCGATAGCACAATAAATTTTAAAATTTGGGGGCATTTAGCAAACTTTGGGCCTGGAAACAATATTTAGAACGATTGCTTGTGTACTGCACGGTCTGCACCCATCATTTGGGGATAAGGGATGTCTTAATGTTAGAAAATAACTATGTTATCCTTTAATTATTTAAATTACGTTATTAACCTTATAAATGTTTTTTTTTTTTTTTTAATCTTTTTATATTCCCTCTGTTTCAAAAAGACCGTCCTCTATTCCATTTACGTCAGTTTCAAAATTGTGTCCAGCTTCTGTTTATAGGTGTATTTTTTCAATATACTCTCTATTATAGCCTTAAATTTTTTATATTCATAAATGCATATTAATGGGACCTAGTATAAAATATAAAAAAAAATTGTACAATTAGGGAAACAAATATATCCTTCATTCCTTTTAAACCTTGCATTTTTAGGGGCGACACAAAAAGACAAAAAAGGTCACCCAAACGTAAATCTAAGCTACCCCTTATTTGCGATTTTTTGAAATGGCAACTATGCCCTTACATAATCGGTAGCCAAAAACCACAATCGGTAGTTTAAAATGAATCATAATCTACCGATTAATGCATTTCTATTAATGTTTCCTTTTATAATCGGTAGTTAATTTGACCTATAACACTACCGATTATAAGTAGCCCCAGATTCAACCTTGACCAAATTCCATAGAACAATAACCACTTGGTTAGTGTTTCGGATGCAGCAATAATCGGAAGAAAATTACGGTCCACAACCTTACGATTATAGGTTGCCCCAAAAACAGATTTTTCATAAATCCTTCATCTGATGAATTTTGGAATATGCTATATTCGGTAGATAATCCAACTTAAAAACCTACCGATTATACGTAGCAAACCATAGGTTATGAGGGTGCAAAGCCAAGCATGACCACTTGGCTCAGGGTGAAGAGCCAACCATAACCACTTGGTTTGTGTTTTGGATGCACCCATAATCGTAGGAATAGTAGGTTACCCAAACTTACAATTATAGGTTACATAACACAAGTGCTTTTCTAGTGTTATAATCGGAAGCCTAAGAATAATAATAGTTCCCGATTATAGTGTTGTTTGGATACAGGAAACAAAGTATTCTTCACATATAATAATCGGAGGAACAATATAAACTAACTCTACCGAAGATAATAATCGGAAGTTTAATAAGTTGACTTGTTACCGAATATGGTGTTGTTTGGTTACAGAACAAAAAGTATTTCTTCACAAAGCATAATCGGTAGATACATAATATAAAAACCTCCCGATTCTGACCAAAAAATTTCAAATTTCCCAGAATCGGAAGCTTCGTATATAAACTAACCTTCCGAATGTATGTATAAAATTCAACAGTTTCATATATGTGCATGTGATTCGCTTCCGAGTCATCGTTAAATGCATATAGATAGCAATAAAACCATAAACATAACGTACCAACTTATAATCCGACACCAACCTTGAAAACGACATAATCTGACATAAACAAAGTTATCCATAAAGTTAATAAAACATCAAGAGTTTAGTCGTTCCTCTTTGCTTTGACTTTGTGACCTTTACAACCTCCACGACTTGGGCCCGGACCATTATTGGTTTCATCATTTGAGCCTTCAACTTGAGTGCTCGATGACGCCCGAGTTCTTTTGTTCGCCTTCGTTGTAGGTTTCTTTCCTTTTTCCCCGAAGCGAGATGCATACTCCTCATTGTCAACGTTATCAATTAACTCTTGGTGCTCTTTTATCTTCTCAATTGGCACAGGCTCTCCGGAATTTATGCAATTAGTGCACCATTTGGACAAACCTCTTAACTTGTTCATCTGTTTTAAAACATAGCATACCATCAAATGGTTACTACTTTGATTTTGACCCATAAAATTAAAATAAATTAAGAAAACAATACGTACCAATCTATCAAAACCCTGAGGTTTATCTTTGAGGATACTCTTATACGGTGCGGGCTTTGCTTTAAGATCACGGATTACACGAAAATGAGAAACATTCCGGTACCAATCCATATAGTTTGGAGCATTTTCAAAACCTTGGTTGGCTTTCCTTCCACCGCTTATCAAGTAAACCATCCTTCTATCCCAATGGTGTTTACATGATGGTTTTCCCTTGTAAAACACAGTGATATAATATTTATCAGACCTGCATTCTTCCAGATCCAAAATGAAAATCCCATGGATTTCCCCCTTTGGTATACCTTGTACATAACCGTTTTGTCCCATCACCCTTAAGGCATTGTACATAACATATCCAGCGGGGTGCCACAATGGTACAAAATAAAGGGCCAAATCGGACCGACCTGCGATATGTCCATTAGCTCGGTCTTCCTTGTATGGATCAAAGCATACCTCTTGGGCTTTCAGTGAGTCCAAAATCTCCCTCAAACGAATCAGCTGCTGCTCCTTTGTCCTATAATGGTTGTCATCGAAGACGTACTTTTTTCCTCTAGGGTGACTTGGCGCCTACGCCGGGTTTTCAATGTCCAATCCAAATATAGGGAAGTGGTCGTAGATCCATGTCTATATTGTTAGTTTTGCAAGTATTAGGAAATTGATTCTTTAATGGTAGAAAAATAAAAAAACAACCAATTATGTAGGTATGTAGAGTTCATTAAAATACCTGTAGTTGGCTCACGTTCCCGGCCACTTGGCTAATTCCAAGCCTCGACGCCTTTCTCAACTCTTCCATCAACCACACATGGTATTCCGTTCCCCAAGAGTACTCATGCACTTTATCGAGAGAATCTAGAAGTTGTAAAAGGTTGGCGTCGACCCGATTGCCACAAGTATTGGGGAAAATGACACATCCCAATACACATAGGAGATATGTGATGGCCGCGTGGTTCACTTGCTCATCAGTTAAATTTCCATTCTCTTTGTTTGTAAGGTAAAATTACTTCTACCCCAAGCACAGAATTTTTGTGATGCTTTTGGTGGGAGTCGATCGCTGCCTAAATCTTCAGTTGATTTGGTTAATGGAGAAAGGTGGAGGGTACTTGCAAAAAACCCTCTGATGCCAAAGTTAGCAAGAGAATATTTTCACAGGAGTTTTAATGGGGAAGATTGCATACCTTCTTCATTATAAAACTTTCTATTTATATGTGGCTAATTTCAGTTTTATTTCTTTAACTTTATGGCAGATATCAATTTCCATAACTGGCCCTACATGCCTCCCTGTAATAACAGTCCATGCATGCCTCCCTGCAGTAACAGTCCATGCAGATATTAATTCCAGAAACTTCCATCATTATGGTTAAAGAATCACATTGGGTGTGGATAACCAAAGGTGTAAGAGAAATGGGTGTAAGCAGAAGGGCGTAAGAATCCCAAGAGTAACTGAACTGGGGCGCAAACATCCGAGGCTACGGGATTTCGTTGTTCCGAGATACGCTGGATCAGAAATCCATACGAATAATGGGAGACTAATCGCCCTATCCAGAAAATCGCCGAGCAATAGCCGATTAATCGGCACGATTACCGCTCGTAGAGGCCGACGACCTTGGCTTCCGGGTCTGGCCGCCGGGTCCAGCCGCCGGCGGATACCTGCTGCTGTATGTCCGTCTCATTACGGAATATTCCCGTATATCCCGACGCTGTTAGTAATGGCGTTAACGTTAACCGAAGATGCTGACACCGTTCATAGTTAACGGAATATTCCACGTATATGCTGACGCCGTTATTAACAGCGTTATATGGGGCTACAAAATTAAAATACACCAAGCTACGCCGGATCTTTGCTGCACGATTAATCGGCGATTGTGGGTCGATTTAATAGCAAGTTCAATTCATCGCCGAGTAATGGTGATTAATCGCCACCGATTACCGCAGGAAAGAGCCGTCGGGGTTGTCGCCGGCCTTGGTGACGTGTCACTATGCTGACATGGCTCTATCCGGTTGGTTGGAAATTGGTGACATAGCGGTTCTTATGTGGAACCTTGTAGCCCAAGTTTGAGTTCTTGCTCATGGGCTTGCACGTGGGGTGTTTGTTAGGCCTAGGTAGCCATACTTGGGTAACCAAGGGAAGCTCCTCAGGCCCAATAAACCCTCCTTTGTTGATAGTGGGAACTTTGTATGCCTCGGTTAGCCTATTTATTTGTGTAGAATATTAAGGGTACAAGCATCGCCCCCTCTTAATCCATGACCTGTTATGGGTTAAGAAGTTCGGGTTTCCCTACGAATTTGTATTTTTATGGAGTGTTACATGAATCGTCCCCAGAAATGTAATGACTTAGCTAGGGTGTCATACATCATGTCCCCAAAGGGTTGGGGTGACATACAACACGCCCCTAGTGTGTTTTGTGTTATTCTGCTCAATGCTCGCGCAGGGGTGCACCTCCCTGCTGCATTTTGCTTGCGCATGGAGTGAAAAGTTGAGTTTTTCTGCTATCTTGAGTTTGCACAGGGGGCCAATCCTTCTATTCAAGATGCGCGCAGAGTTTGCGACGTGTACATTCCCATGTGCCTGGAAAAAACGTTCGCTACATTTGTTGTTATCCCGCATGATGGGCATAAAATTTGAGATAGGGTGAAAATACTCGAACTGCGCACTCACCCTATCTGCAGGGTGTCAGAGACGTTGCTGACAGCAGACTCGAACTGTACTGTTTTGTCATTTAGGGTTGACTGTGGATTCGATTATCCGCAGCGGCATATAATTCATTAGAACAATAAAGTATGGAATACCGAAATAAGGCTGAATTGAATTTCTGAATTGAAATAACAAGATAAATACCTACTGCTTCGACATGCCTCATTAAAACCTTTGAGTGGAAAACCCAGTGGGATAAAACCATCAAAAAGGAAAAAGAGTGCAACACAGCAGGATTTGAATCTACTCCTAATGATAAAACTTCTTCAAGTGGAACGAATTCCACAGCTTCCATGGCTTTGAATCCTCCTTTCCATCAAGGTTCCTCAAGTAGTAGGATCCCCGAGATGCTGGCATATCCACTATGTATGGACCTTCCCAGTTTTTTCCGAGCTTCCCACAGTTTGGCTCCATCGTGGCTGCTCGGGTTTTTTTCAAGACATATTCCCCTGTCTTGAATGACCGTTCTATGACCTTGCGATCATATCCCAGCTTTATTTCCTGCTGGTATCGAACTATATTCTGCAAGGCTGTTTATCTCTGCTCTTCCAGTAACTCCTTATCTAGAGCCAGTATGCTGTCGTTTTTCCCATATTTGACAACACGAGTTTTGGTAGTCTTCAGCTGCACCTCGGTAGGTATGACTGCCTCCGTCCCATACGCCAATGTAAACAGTGAAAATCCAGTGGACCTTTTTGGGGTTGTTCGATAGGACCATAAGACTCCAGGAAACTCTTCGGTCCATTTTCCCTTCGCCTTCTCCAGTCGTTTCTTGAGATTGTCCATAATAACACGGTTGGTCGCTTCCGCATGCCCGTTGCTCTGAGCATAGTAAGGAGTTGAGAAATTATGGCGAATATTCAGGCCCTTGCAGAAGTCTTTGATTAACCCGGAATCAAACTGCTTTCCATTGTCTGATATTATCGCGTCTGAGATTCCAAATCTGCAGACGATATTCTCCCATATGAATATTTTCACATCATATCTGGTAACGTGTACCAGTTCCACTGCTTCGACATATTTGGTTAAATAGTCGGTGGCAGCTAATACAAACCTAACGCCCCCATGAGATTTGGGAAGCGGTCCGACTATGTCTAATCCCCACATAGAGAATGTCCAGGGACTGAAAACTGGATGCAACTCGTTGGCTGGTCTTTTCGGAATTGGAGCGTGTTCCTGGCAGGGCACACATTTCTGCGTATATTCCTTGGCGTCTTTCTGCATATATGGCCAGAAATATCCCTGGGTAAGAACTCTGTGTGCGAGGCTGCGCCCTCCAGAATAGCTGCCACATATTCCTTCGTGAGCCTCAGCCAGTATCAGTTGTCCTTCCTCGGCTGATACACATCGTAAAAATGGCTCCAAATCTACAGGTTTGCGGTATAACAGCCCTTCGATCATTGAGTATCTCCATGAATTCTTTTTCACTTTTGCAGCAAGTTTCTCATCTTCGGGGAGTTCGCCAGTTGTCAGGTACTGGATGTAAGGTTGACGGCAGTCTGCAATGTTTTCAACATGATATCCTGAATTGTCTGTCACTGGACTGTCAATATCCATATTGTTGTCGATGTTCTCTGTTTCTCCCTGTGCAGATGTAGCTGCCCTCTCGCCCCCACTAGCGTGTTCGAAAGCCAGAAAAAAATGGCTGTCGGAGATGCTAGTAACTCTTGGAAATCTACTACAACGAATCTGGCGGTATCTGTTGGCACTGCGGAACAAAGATATGCTAAAGCATCTGCGTGCCTGTTCTCCAGTCTTGGTCGCTGCCCAATAGAGAATCGGTCGAACTCATTTGCCAGCTCTTTCATATGGTCCAAATACAATGTCATTCTCTCCTCCTTTTCTCTGTAGGTCCCCAGAAATTAGTTAACTACGAGCATGGAATCAGTCACTAGCTTCACGTTCATCGCATTTAACTTCTTGACAGCTTTTAAACCGATAATCGCAGCTTCATATTCATCTTCATTGTTTGATTCTTGGAAAACCATCCTGGTCGCTTTCTCGATCCTCGAACCTTCGGGAGTAAGGATTACGCATCCAACTCTAGCACCACTAACGTTTGAAGACCTATCCATAATGGTTCTGGTGTATCGATCTCCATTGCAGACTCGCCCCCAATCTGATCAGTGACTGGCTCAGTGGGTTTGAACAAATATTCTTCTTCTCCAACAACCGTTTCTATATCGTCCACCGGAAAATCTGCTAGCAGTGCCGCCAGTGGGTGTCTTTTTTCTGCAGTTATGGTTTCGTACTTGATCTCATACGCCCCCAGAAAATTTGACCATATGGCTAGTCGACTGGAATCTTCAACACGTTCCAGGATTCTCTTCAGCGGGTATTCCGAGTATACTACGATATGCATTCCTTGGAAATAAAGCTTTAGGCGACGAGATGCATGGAACAGTGCAAGTGCTATCTTCTCAATTTTCTTGTACCGTGTTTCCGCCCCCGTCAAGGATTTACTGACAAAGTAAACATGCTTCTCATATGGATCCGTAACAAACAGCACTGCACTCACAGCGTTTTCCGTTGTGGCCAGATAAACTCCAATAGGTTGTCCAGCTTTTGGACTCACCAAAACCGGTGGGGTTGACAAATACTGCTTTATCTCATCAAAAGCCCTTTCACACTCAGCCGTCCAACCAAAATTCACTGCTTTTTTCAAAACATCAAAGAATGGCTTGAATCGATCCGACGAGCGTGAAATGAAACGGTTTAAGGCTGCTAATCGTCCTGCTAGCTTCTGGACTTTCTTTTTCATTCTTGGGGATGGCATTTATATGATGGCTCTGATTTGATCCGGATTTGCCTCGATTCCTCTGTATGTCATCAAGTATCCATGGAATTTTCCTGATGACATCCCGAATAAACATTTTGCTGGATTGAGCATCATACGATATTTCCTTAAGATATCGAACGTCTTTTGTAGATCAAGGAAATGCGATTATTTTTACTGAGATTTCACTACCATATCATCGATGTATACCTCCATCGACTTCCCGATCAGATCCTTGAACATATGGTCCACCAAGTGCTGGTAGGTTGCCCATGCGTTCTTTAGACCGAACGGCATTACAGTATAGCAGTAAACTCCCCTGTCAGCCACGAACGCAGTATGCTCTTGATCGTCATCGAACAAAGGTATTTGATTATACCTGTAAAAACCGTCCATGAATGACAGTCTTCCAAACCCTGCGGTTTTATCCACCAAATCTCTTATCATTGGCAGCGGTTACGGATCACTCGGACATGCTTTATTCAAATCGGTAAAATCGATACAGACACGACTTTTACCATTCTTCTTTGGAACGGCTACCACATTTGACAGCCATCGAGGATACTGCACCGGTCGAATAAATCCTGCTTCCAATAGTTTTTCGACCTCTTCAGTCACTCCATATTTTTTGCTTTGCGCCATATTTATGATTTTATGTCGAACAAGATGGAACTTCTCATCGATGTTGAGCCTGTGGAAGTCTACATTCGGATCTATCCCTGGCATCTCAGCAAAACTCCATGCAAAAACGTCGGTGTTTGCCCTTAGAAATGTAATCAAATCATCGCGTTTAAGTGCCGGCAGATCTGACCCTACAAATGTTGTCTTGTGCTCCTCATCTCCAATCTGGACCTCAATCAGTTTCTCGACCGTCGGGCGTTCAGCTGCGTCATCTTCCCTATACGATTCTGGAGGGAGAGGGTTATTTAATTGCTATTTCTGCTTGACTCGCATGATCTGGTTTCCACTGACTTCTGACTTCTTGTACTCATCCATTGCATTCTCACGACACTTATGGGAGGCCATATGATCGCCTCTAACTTTCACGACTCCTTCTGGGGTAATAAACTTCAGGCACTGATGATTAAATAATTTGACTGCACCGAACTCATGCAGCCAATCTCATCCTACGATTGCGTTGTAGGGTTCTCTGCAATCCATCAATAAGAAAGTTCCCAAGACGGAATTGTGAGCTACTATTATCGGTATCTTTACTTTTCCAATCGCCTTTGTAACTTCGCCACTGAAACCGATAATTGGGTTTTCATCCTCCTCGATCAGGTTGTGTAGGAGATTCATAGAGGCGTAAGCTCCTGAAAACAGCACACTCACTGAGCTTCCAGTATCTACTAAAATCCGGTGCACACGAAACATGCCAATCAAAGCAGTTATAACGACGACATCGTTTTGTGGAGCATATACACCTATCATGTCTGCATCAGAGAACTCGATCTTTTTGCACCCAAGCTCCTTAGTTTCTACTCCATTACCGCTGAAAAAATCAATGTGATTTGTCAGGTACCATTCTTTCAACTGTCTGAGCTTTTTCCTGGTTTCGTCTTCCGATGCCCGCCTGGTCATTGAATGAATCCTGGCGTGACTGACGTTAATCACATGAGCGTTAATCACATGTGCAGTACGAAACTGACCAGGACCTTTCCCAAAGTCCTTTTTCACGTACTGTTTCAGCTTTCCAGAGTCGATCATTCACTGGATCTCGATCTGTAAAGAGCGGCAGTTCTCAATTTTGTGACCATGGTCTTTATGGAACTTGCAGTATTTTCTCCTATCACGTTTATCTCGTGTTTCTGCTGCCAAAGGACGTGGGGGCTCAAATCCTTTTGTATTTTTTCGTATAGCTCTGTAAGACTTACGTTCAGCGGGGTCAGCTTCATATCGTGAAATTTCTGGTACCCAGTTTCGGTGCGTTTACTTTGATTTTTCTCTCGAGCATCACCACGATCAGTATGATGTCCGTTTGAACGGTTCTTGGATTTTTCCTTCTTCCCATTATTTGGATGATTGGATGATCTGTTAACTTCTTCTCGGGCTTTAGAATCGTCTTCCACTCGAGCGTACTCTTCAACTCGATCATATAGTTCCTCCAAAGTTTTTGGTGGTCTCTTGACCAAAGAACCGTACATGCCTCTTTGACCATGCTGGTAAGCCTGTTTTTATGCCGTAATTACAACTTGTTCGTTGGCTCCATCCACATCCGATAACTCTTGCTTGAAACGCCTAGTGAATTGTCTGATGCTTTCTTCCTTCCGGATTCCTAGAAGGAACAGTGAATGGCATCCTTTCTGATAACATTTGTTGTACTTATAGTTAGAGAAAAAATCATCAATCAGCTTATGGTAAGTCCCGATCGACTGTGCTGTAAGCTGATTGAACCACGTTATAGCTCCTCACGTAAGGGATTGCGGGAACATTTTACACATCAATTCGTCGTTGTACTGCCACAAGTACATGGCAGTCTCATAGTGTAAAACGTGCTGATATGGATCATTAGTTTTCTCGTCGAATTCCGGTAATTTTGGAACTAGAAAATTTATTGGCGGTCTGAATTCTCTCATATTCTGCTTGAAAGGTGCTCCTGCTGCTCGATGTAGCATGTCCATCTTTTCTTCTCTGGATTGTTTTTTCATCATCACTTTCTCGATCATCTTAGCAAGACGAGCTTCTGTTATTGCGTTTAGGTTTCCATCTGCGGAACTTCCTTCCTGTTCATAATCCCGGTCCTCTGGAATATGACTATCTGATCTCCTTTTTTTCCTCTCGGTTACAGTAGGTTCTTTTCTGATACGGCACAAGCGGAAGCGATAAAATAGAAGGAGAATCCACTCCTTAATGGTGATGATAGAAACTCCAATCCAGGAGCAAAAGACTCTAATCCAAGAGTTAAAGGAAAATAACAATCAATCTCTCAAGAGAGGTAAACAGGTTTTAAACCAAACAATACTTTTCATTAACGAGCTCGCAAGCTAAACAGAAATGACAATGGAATAGGCTATATATAGCCGTAAAGATAAAACCATAAAGTCTAGAACTTTCCTAAACAAGATAAACATAAATAAAAACTTAATTATCCTAACAAAAATAATAAATATCCAAGATTTTGACAAATCTTGTGAACGGTCAAACCTAGCCCAAATACGTCCCGTATCAGGCTCCCCTACTGCGATGAAACTCGTCTCGAGTTTATACTGGAAATGACAAGTTGAAGAAAGCACTTTGGTATCCCCACTAGTGACACAGCTTGACATGGAATTGTGCATCGGAATCACTAGCCAGTCCACAGTTTGATTCAGGTTCATAGCCTTCGGTATATGCATGTAAAAACGCTTCCTCCAGTGTCCCATGTTCCATCCTTTACAATGTATAAATTCCCATGAGACCTTCCAAGAAAGATCTAAACGGCATCCAACGGACGTGGGCGTACATAACATATCCACTGGATCTTCATACGATGCATTTTCCATCGCAGTCTCCTCTTGTTTAGTTAAGAGATCCTGCAAGCCGTCTTCATTTAAAGTCCGCAGCATACTATCGTCCCTTGCATCTGCCGAAGGTCGTTTACCTGGCATCAGCTTAACTTTGGTTGTTCCCCATATAAATTCACAAACGTTGGCACGACAACTTGCATGAACCTCAAACAACCACGGGGCACCCAACACAATATCACAATCGTCAATATCAACTACTTCACAAAAGATTGTGTAAGAGTAACACTTACCGATTGTTATTGGAACTTTGCAAACACCCAGGCAAGTAATTAATCCATCTTTGTTGTTCACCCATTTCATCTGGTCTAAGACAGGATACCAGTCCATTTCCAACCCCAATGATTCAATCATTTTAATTGACACCAAATTTTGTTCACAACCACCGTCGATAACAAAATTCCAAAGTTTTCTTTCCAATATATATCGACCACGGAAAGTATACATTTGTAACTGCATCTTGATTCTTGCATATAATTTAACTTTCTCCCGGCTAGGTAATGATTGAAAGGTTTGATAACTATCCGTGATGGAACTCGCACTTGCTGCGTACCACTTAATTAAAACGGACTATTGAGAGTAAAATAGTCTATGGGCTTAGTGTGTGTTATCGAGTCATTAAAATAAAATCCAACAACTTGTATCTAATGCAACAGACCTTTTTCTTCGAAACAAGGGTTTCAATAAAATCACTAGATGAAGAATAAGATACGTACCCAAACAGAAGTTTCAGACGATGGACTCACGGTTTCTCTTCTTCTTCTTCTTCTTTTTTTTTTTGATTTTTTTTTTTTTTTGATAAAAACCTAGAAATCACAGGAATCCTCGACTGATTCTTCTAGGCGGCCTCACAGACGAACAGCACAGGAAAACCTGCTCTGATGCCACCTGATACGGCACAAGCGGAAGCGATAAAAGAGAAGGAGAATCCACTCCTTAATGGTGATGATATAAACTCCAATCCAGGAGAAAAAGACTCTAATCCAAGAGTTAAAGGAAAATAACAATCAATCTCTCAAGAGAGGTAAACATGTTTTAAACCAAACAATACTTTTCATTAACGAGCTTGCAAGCTAAACAGAAATGACAATGGAATAGGCTATATATAGCCGTAAAGATAAAACCCTAAAGTCTAGAACTTTCCTAAACAAGATAAACATAAATAAAAACTTAATTATCCTAACAAAAATAATAAATATCCAAGATTTTGACAAATCTAGTGAACGGTCAAACCTAGCCCAAATACGTCCCGTATCATTTTCCATCTCTTCCTTGCTCCGAATGAGCACCGTAATCGTGCGAAAAACCTTCATCATCGTTCCAATCTCGAACCTATTGCTCATCATTTCTGAGGCATTTTGAATGAGATGTTTTCCTGGATGCACTCTGATGTGTTGCAGCTATCCGATCCCCTACTCGCTTAGGTCGTTTCGATAAATCTCCGGTGACCAGTAGCTTCTTGTCTCTTCGATCAAGATTGACTACTTCTCTATTAGAATCTGCAACCTGTGGTCCAATTCGACCTCCAAGGCGTTTCCATACAGATCGTACCCTATGGTTATTCAAAACACCAGTCCTAGGTCGAGGTTGGTTTTCACGTTCTAATCTCAGGATAGAATTTTCCTTCTCTAGCTCCTTTAGCCGATGCAGTAGCTGTTCCTCCTCTGTACTGGGAGTCGCAGTGCGGCCATCACGCAGATCTTGTCGATTGCGATTCTTCCTAGAGGGGCTTCCGAACGCATACCCTCTGTTTCCACGAACATCTTGGTTTTCCCCATCAACGTCGATCAGTGGTTGTTGTTTTTTTCTCCGATTCGGATCTGTATCTCCGTCATTAAAACGATCTCGATCTCGTCCACGATCCAGTGATCTGTTATGAGTATGATCTTGACCCTGTCTGTTTCCAGTGGGTATAACAGGTGCAGATTGGACCTCAATTTCGTCCCTCTCAATTTCGCGTCTCCTGCACGGTTGAGAATTGTTCTCAGAATCAAACCTTCGTGCAGTCTGTCTTATTATTGCCATATCTCGATCTAGTAAAACACGATTTTCTTTTTTCGAAACCGTTAGTCGGCGCCACTATTTGTAAGGTAAAATTACTTCTACCCCAAACACAGAATTTTTGTGATGCTTTTGGTGGGAGTCGATCGCTACCTCAATCTTCAGTTGATTTGGTTAATGGAGAAAGGTGGGGGGTACCTGCAAAAAACCCTCCGATGCCTAAGTTAGCAAGAGAATATTTTCACAGGAGTTTTAATGGGGAAGATTGCATACCTTCTTCATTATAAAACTGTATGTTTATATGTGGCCAATTTCAGTTTTATTTCTTTAACTTTATGGCAGATATCAATTGCCATAACTGGCCCTGCATGCCTCCCTGCAATAACAGTCCCTGCATGCATTCCTTCAGTAACAGTCCATGTAGATATTAATTCCAGAAACTTCCATCATTATGGTTAAAGAATCACATTGGGTGTGGATAACCAAAGGTGTAAGAGAAATGGGTGTAAGCAGAAGGGGCGTAAGAATCCCAAGAGTAACTGAACTGAGGCGCAAACATCCGGGGCTACGGGATTTCGTTGTTCCGAGATACGCTGGATCAGAAATCCATACGAATAATCGGATAATAATCGCCCTATCCAGAAAATCGCCGATCAATAGCCGATTAATCGGCATGATTACCGCTCGCAGAGGCCGCCGACCTTGGCCATTGTGCACCACGGGGTCCACGACCGCCGTGATACCTCGTTGTATGTCCGTCTCATTACGAAATATTCCCGTATATCCTGACGTCGTTAGTAACGGCGTTAACGTTAACCGAAGATGCTGACACCGTTCATAGTTAACGGAATATTCTAGGTATATGCTGACGCCGTTATTAACGGCGTTATATGGGGCTATATAATTAAAATACACCGAGCTACGCCGAATCTTTGCTGCACGATTAATCGGCGATTGTGGGTCGATTTAACAGCAAGTTCAATTCATCGCCGAGTAATGGTGATTAATCGCCGTCGATTACCGCAGGAAAGAGCCGCCGGCTTTGGTCGCCGGCCTTGGTGACGTGGCCTGCTGACGTGTCACTATGCTGACATGGCTCTATCCGGTTGGTTTGAAATTGGTGACGTGGCGGTTCTTATGTGGAACCTTGTAGCCCAAGTTTGAGTTCTTGCTCATGGGATTGCACATGGGGTGTTTGTTAGTCCTAGTTAGCCATACTTGGGTAACCAAGGGAAGCTCCTCAGGCCCAATAAACCCTCCTTTGTTGATAGTGGGAACTTTGTAGGCCTAGGTTAGCCTATTTATTTGTGTAGAATATTAAGGGTACAAACACTTTTCTTTTTCCCTGGTTCCCCTGAACATATCCATCAGATTACTCATGTTGAAATGTCTAGTTCTATACCTCATGCATCTATTGAACTCAGTTGTTGATGTTTTTGCATCCCAACCCAAACACTTTTTACTTAGAGCATAAAGTTTGCCCCAATCCAACTACTTTGTGTACTCAGCCCTGACACCTTTTCCATGGTCAGGGAGTCTAAGAATATGCACAACATCATCTGGGGTAATCTTCATCTCCCCAAACGTCATATGGAAGGTGTCGTTCTCAGGATAAAGTCTCTCTACAAACGCCGATATAGCCACCCGGTCATGTTGCAACATAGAGTTTTCAGCAGCATCAGCCAACCCCGAATTTGCAATAATTCTCTTGAACCTTTCACATTCACCGCATAAAGGACATTCCAGCATTTTAGGTGGTGCGGCGGTGGGTTTGAGTAAACGAACTGCATCTGAATGATACTATTATACACAAGACAAGTTAAAAAAATAGAATTACCAAAACCTATAACCCTTAAAACTATTACGAACCAAAAGAAAATACGTAAATAAAATGGATAAGACTATTACCTCGGTTTCATATATTTCACTTGCCCAGGAGTCTTTGTATCCAAATAACAATTCTCCTCCATCCTCCGACATCCCAAGGATTACACCTTCCGGAATACCCTTCACCTTTAGTTCTTTTGGGACAAGGTGTTTCGTTTTCTTTCGAGCATGATTTTTCTTTTCGGATTCTCCTTGTTCTTGCGTACCACTGGGTTGTCCTTCCCCGTTAACTCTATGTTTTGGTACTACTGGTTGAACAGTAGGTTGAATTTCATCTTGTGATTGTGGAGCACTTGGTTGTACACCTTCTTGAACTGACTCTGATTGTGGGGCAGTTGGTTGAACACCTTCTTGACTGGATTGTTGAGTTTCACCATGAGAAGTTCAAGTGGATTTAGCTTCCCTAGCTCTCCTTTCACTAGCTGTCAAGTTCTTACGCCTTTCCATCCTTGCACTATCCGAGACAATTGCATCTTCGGTTTTTTTACCTCGCCTATCCCTAAATAGAAAAACAAGGTATAATAGGTTAATAATCGGAAGTTTGAGTTCCATGTAAGCGGCCGAACATAATTAATCGGAAGACATATTTCAACATAAACTTACGAATGCACATAATCGTAATGCATAAGATCGTATATCCTACCGAATACACAAAAATCGTAAGCCATACAAAACTACTCCCTACCGAATATGCTTCACTTTGTGTCCAGGAGATACAAAATCCTAGTATATTCGGAAGGAAAAAACACGTTTAACTTCCTATTATGGTCGATTTAGGGTTCAGTAATGAAAAACGGAGGCAATCGGTAGGAAACCAAAAAATTTAACACCCGAATATGACTAATGTTCTTGTGCAGTGAAGAATTCGACCATAATCGGAATTTTTAAAGAATAACTAAACTACCGAATCTGGTTAATTACCGAAAACCCTAAAAAAAATCAGTGTTTTCGTCGAATTAAATCATTAGAAACCAAAATAATGGTAGAATCTTACCTAATTGGGGCCTTTTGAAGTTGCTTTAGAGTTTGGCTATCAGAATCATCTACATGAGGGACTTCTTCTTCTTCACGTTCTTCGTGTTCTTCGGTGAGAACCTCTTTATTACGGGCCTGCACTCCAATTTTTGGATCAACACCACGAACAACATTTTTGGTTCGAGCTTTTTGACGTTCCTTATCTTTCATCTTCCTAGAGAATATTCGACGATTATTCGATTCAACGATTAACGAGAACTATGTGTTGAGGAGGAGTTAACGAGGGGGGCAGTTTTTCCTACTGCATTCGGAGGGCAAGAGAAGAGAATAAATTTGAATTAGAAAAGAAAAGAAAAGAAATGAAATGAATTTAGGTTGACATCGGTTCTTTTGAACGAAATAGTCGTTGGAGTATAATCGGTAGTTAGATAAATAATTAAAACTTCCGATTTTCATAAATATTTTGAAATTCATAACAATATCACATTCACATCATCATAATTTTACATATAATTTCCACAATTCTATTACAAGGTATTGTGATTAGCGTCGCGGACGTGTTGGACGAGTCCTAAACGTATTAAATCTTTTCATCGCCCTAAGGATTCTAAAATGAGCTTCATAACGGAACCTTGATCTTTTCCATCTCCGCCATTCCCTAAGAGATCGATATTTTACCCACATCATTGGTTTCACCCCTCAATCAATAATGATTCACAATATAAGTTAAATTGACGAACTCTTCGACGTGTCCGTTTATTGAACCAATTCGGCAGCAAAGATCAGCGAAGTGACGGATGTTTGGGTTACCGGTGTCGGCGCAAAAAAATTCGTGAATTCTACCCAAATAACTCATACTCATTATGCCTCCTTGCCTCCATTTTTCTCCCTGTCTCGGATAGAATTGAACATAAAGATAAATCTTCTTCAATCGTGAACTCTGTAGGATTAATGAATGGCATTATGTTGAAGATGATGTTGGAGAGAGTTTAAAGGTATTTGTGTTCCATAGAGGTTAAAAGGATACAATCCTTATATAGAGTTTAGAGTTCCAACGGCTCTATTTTGTTAGGGAAACTGCATAATCGGTAACCAAACAAGGTATTTCAACTTCCTATTATACAGTTTCCCAAAATTTTGTTTTTGGAAAAATCTCAATTTTTTCGAATTTGAGAACTATTATAATCGGTAGTTAATATGACTACCGATTATAAAGTTGCCCCGAATTTCTTCTCTGACTAAATCACCTATAATCGGTAGTATAGTGAGGTTCTTGTTCCTACCGATTGTTATAGGAGCAAGATAACCGTTTAGCAAAAAAATCTATATTAATCGGTAGGACAAATGCGTTACTAAGCTTCCGATTTAGTTTTAACAATCGGGCACAAATTAGCTTCCAATTATGTAAGGGCATTAACGTATTCTCCGCGTTTTTGGACATCCCTTAACGTTGTGTATGGGTTGGGAATAAAATAGTCGCCCCTAATTCTGTTGGGGTCGCCCCTAAAAATCCAAGGCTTTTAAAAGACAATATATTTGGCTCCAAGAATTAAATTTCCTAAAGAGTTTTGTAGAAATCGGGGCCTATGCACGGGTCGAGTGCCGGTCTATTCTTTTGTCCATAATTGTTATGGGGTGAGGTCCATGTGCTCATCCGTTCATGGATGTTTATCACACAGGGTCTGGAATAGTATAGCCCGATTGTTTTTCTGTATTTGCAAAATCGAATTTTGAGCATGTATAAACTTGTTTTACGATTGAAAATACGAGGGTACCCAAATACACTACAATCTTTTATTTATCCACCTATAAGTCCTCTACCGAAAGTGATTGTCTATAGACTGAGTCGAGACAAGACAACAAATCGGTTGACACTTTGTGTGATTGTCTATGGATACGAGATCGAGACAATACGACAACAAGATAACTTGTGTGATTGAATATGGATACAAGATCAAGGCAATACAACAATGAAGTATGATACTTGATAATAGGTTCGGACTTAACCAAACTCTATAGGATCAATATCAAGTATGTATGGAGTTAACGTTTGTGTAATTTACTTTAAATTATATAAACAAATATAATTGCGGAAAATAAAAGTAAATCACACAGCAAGATTTTGTTAACGAGGAAAACTTCAAATATATAAAAACCCCGGGACCTAGTCCAGAATTGAATACTCTCAGAATTAAGCCGCTATACAAAATCCACACCAACTTCGCATAGTTGAGACCAAGCAACTACTCCTAGTTCACTTAGTTTCCTCAGTATCCCTGCGCTTCTGACTTCGATGAGTGCATGCACTGGAACAATTCCTTTGGATCGTATTCCAAACAGTATAGGAACAAAAAATCTGTTTGATAACAACTCTTTCGATTCTTTCAAGATAAAGATATCTCAAGTCATACGCGAAGGCTCTTCCGTTTAATCTAATAAACTCCTTTGCATAGTTAGATCAATCTATCCAATAACTACCAAAGTAGTCAAGTTTAGATTTGCAATCAATCGATATAAATTCCAACAAGAAACTATACAGTGATGCAGATCTCATATAGCTAATCAATCGAATAAATCTTATTCTAGTTGGATCCCAGCCGATCAAGGTTTGTGCACACCCAAATATATGAGAACCAATTAAGAAATCTTCTTTGTCTTCAAATCTTCTTTAATCTTCAATAAACATCTGCAAAACACCACTTGAATCTCTTGTGATCAATCACACACAGAACGGAGACTGTTAACGATGGATTATCACAAGATGTATTTAGATCTACAAACAGTTCTAAAGATCCCGCCGATACTTTGATCTAGTTTGAGTGAATCTTATATCAGATGATTCTAAAGAATAAACAATCTAGGTGCAATCAAAGTTTCAACAACCGTTAGTCAATCAAATAAATCGAAAACTAATAACACTGCAATTATCTAGTTTCCCACCAATGGTACTTGTAGAGCTTCTTGATCCCACATAAGTCTTTAAATGAGCTCGCCTAATTAGGGTACTTTCCTCAATTCGTGAGGCAAAATTCCAATCAAGTGGAACACTGGATTATTTGTCAAACCAAAAGACACCCAAAAAAGCATTTAGTGACATGCTACAAAGATTTTGTGTTTTTATAAATGCAAAAGCTTGTTACATACTCGGTTCGTCCCGCATGTAAGGAGAGTTTCATATTTTTCTTATCATATTAGATACGCGAAATTTAAATAGTAAACTAGGCTCGTGATATGGGTTGCACGGATACACCAGTTTTGGTGCCGTGTTCGCGTCGGACGCATGGAGGATGTAGGACGCTGATACGACGTGTCTCACATGTTTCTTCCGTATTTTCCACATTTTTATAATTTATACTAAAAGGTTTGTGTAGACTTGAGTCTCGTGTGTGTTTGTGAAGGTATAAACAAGTGAGTCAACTAACCCTTTTTTTTTTTGGTATAGAGTCAACTCACCCTTACTTGGTATAAATTGCAAACTTTATGTATATAATATATTAAAAACCAAATTAATTATGCAAATTACTTTGTTAACCATTTTGATGACGCTATTAACCTATTTAAATTCCAAACCTACAAAACTTATATAAATATTTTATGTAACGATATGGTATCTATAAATAAAATGTTATAATTTAGAGTTTGCATTCTTTCCAATGGGTAAATTGACATATATATTCACATCCTACTTTTTTGGGAATTTGTGCGTGTCCGTGCAACCCAGATCATGACTTCAAAGATGTGAGAAAATAGTAAGCGTTACTCCAGTGGTCATCCAACGTTCAAGATCCAACGCAAAAAGCGTGATCTTTGCCCCCAAATTCAACAAACGCCCACCGGTTTTGTAGAAGGTTATTTGGAATTGTGTAGAGATGTAAATTGGGATGTGCTAGCACGAGCACAGCCCAACACAACACGTTAAAATTTGAGCTCACCATGGCACATCACGTTAGTTAAATGGAACGTGCTGGGTTTGATTAATTGGCACTGTAGCACAGCACAACACGGATAAGCACGTGGCCCAGCCCAGCACAACATGTTAAGAAAACACGTTATAACATGTACAAATACACCGTATAACAAGGCATAATACATCATATTTTTTGTATATTTCACAAAAGAGTCACTATTCTAGCTAGTTTTTAACATTTTATGCTGGCTTATTTATAACAACACATATAATACCTTAATATTTGGAAAATATATTTCAATATCGTTGTTATAATGTTGTCACCTATATTTAACTAGAACATTAATTTACATGACAATAATCCAATTTTATATTTGATGGGCTATTTCTTTTTATTGAATAAACTTGTTAATTTTACTTGAAATAATTTCAAATGATATGTTGCCTAATTAAATTCTTGTTATAATATCTGACTTAATGTATACATTAAGTGATTTCAAATCACGTGTGCCAGCACGGCACAACACGACACGTTTATTCGTGTGCTGTGCTGTGCCTAGCTTTTGACTAGTAAAGCACATCACGTCGCATCACGTTTAAACCGTTGGCGCAGCACAGCACGACACATGGCACGTGAAGCACACAACTTCGTGTGCCGGGCCGGCACGTTTTACACCTCTAAATACAGGGACGCCAAATGGTTTGGCGTCCCAAAAAATCAAAAAGCTTCAACTGATTAAGGCGTCAAGAAAAATATTCTAAAATGCCTATAGATGCCGAATCATTTGGCTTGAGACTTTAGTCGTTTTGACCAGTTGACCGGGTAAAACAGCTTATGCTTCGACATATGGGGAAATTTTCCTTTGATGGCCAAGCGTCTGGCGTCAGACGACCAAGCATCTGTGATGAAACTTGGATCCCCATTGGGGATGGGCAATGAATTTTGATGACGTGGCTCACCAAATTGAATCTTGGATGATCATTATACTAAGCCTAGTCAGTGAGCCTGTGAAACACTGTGAGGTATAAAACTTGTCGATCGAATGCGGACAATCGTAAAATCTTGATTGATGAATTTGATAATATTATTGTACCATTGTTCAACTTTTACAAACAAGTTTGTAATATTATCGATGAAACTTTGTTGTCATATCACATCAACAAAATTATATATAATAAAATAATGAACTTCGCTTTAATTTGAATTTTTTTGTTTCTTGTCTGTTCTATTCATTTCTAAATCGCCCATTAAATTTTTCTTCTCACACCACCTAATTATTTTCGTCACCTAAATTTTTAAAAATACTAATTTACCCCACATTAATTCCTAAAACTCTCTCATATAAATACTAATCTTTCCATTTTCAATAAATCCAAAAACCAAAAAACCTAAACCTAAAAAAACTTTCCATTTTCATCCTAATCTTTCCAAATTCTCAAAACCCTAATTTTCATCTTCTTTTCCAACGAATCTTCGATCCACACAAGCAAAAGGTAAATCTCTATCAACTCATACTATGATTCTTCCTATCTTATTGATTTACATGTTTAAATCTTCGTTTTTGACAAATCAAAACTCTGATTACAACCAGAATCGGTTTTTATTGACATATCGAATAAACCGATTCTCGGTTTGCATTTCGGCCATGAAGAGCATGCACAGCAATCGGTTTACATAATGACTAACATCAACCGATTTTGTTTTAGAAATGAAATCCGAAAATACATCACCAGAATCGGTTTATATATGTAATATGTATAATCCGATTACCATTGTCTTTTCATCTTCCATTCCACAATCGGGTTTTATACATGTACTACATAACCCAATTCTTGAGTCTCTTCAGAATCGGGCTACTTTTGTTTCTATATGTGCCGATTTCTTACTTGGTGTTTGTTAAATTTTTGTGTAGAATGGACTTCGGACACCTAGAAATTTTACAATCGAGAGGTAACCTTGGAGGATGCTTTGAGGAAACCACAAAGATTTCCAGAGAGAAGCCTATATAAGTTTTCTTACGGAGGTGAGACCAATCTTGAACAAGCGCTGCCATTGATTGATAAGCTGGCACTTGAAGAGCTTGTTGAGGTCATCAAGTTCGCTCGGATGAGGAAAAGCATTATGTCAGCTGAGAGGGATCGCCACCAAGAATTAGAAGGTTTGTTTGAAGAAATGGATGAAGCTGAAGCTACTGCAATGGCTGATGCTGCTGCTAGTGGTGCTGTAGCTCGATCTTTCGATCTTTGGTCGGTGGTGGTGCTGCTGCTCATGGTGCTGTTCATGCTGCAAACGCTCCTGGTGCTCCTTAAGTTTTTAAGTTTAACTTTTTTATATTAAAACTTTAAGTTTATAAGACTTGTGGTTGTTTTTTATTTTAAGTCTTTTGGGATGGTTTTTATATGTAATATGGATGATCTTTGTGTGGTTGATGTTTTTATTTTGGTTGATATTTGTGTTGAACTTCTTGGCACATAATGTTTAAATTGATTCTAGCCTGACATGCCAATAATCGGTCGACTCGATATGCCAACGTAAACCGATTATGCAAGCCATTTTTCCTGGATGTTTTTCAAGCCACAATCGGGTTACATATTAAAATATATAAACCGATTGTTGTCGGTGAAAATTCAAAATCTAACAGATCTTTAATCGGTTTACGTTGGTCAAAAAAACAATAGATTCCTTGTGGCATATCAACACAATTGGGTTTTACAAAGCTCTTAAAATACCGATTATAGCAAATTATTTCACGTTTCTCAAAAAAATAGTCGTTAGGGCTTTTCTCTATAAATAAAGACCTCACCCTTAGACCCCATTTTCCCCAAAATTGATCATTTTATCCCCCCTCACTCCATATACTCCACAACTACTCATTCCATACATATACATACAAGAAATGGCATCATTTGATTTAAATGATTTAAATTAAGATTTAGAAATCACCAAAGCTTGGTACGCGGAAAATCAACTTAGACGTCAATCCTCCGAAAGGGAGGATTCTGCAACCTTTTGGGTTAGGGTACACAACAAATATAGGCAAGAGTTTGGGAATCTAAATTGAAGAAGTGTTCAAAAAATCCAAGCTAGGCACCTAGTCATCGAAAAAGCGATACTTGCTTTTTTGGCTCTCCAACCTCGGATTTTTAACACTCGCCCCTTCACCTTGTCCATTGCAGAATTTGTAAGAAATTTTGTATTTTTTTTTTTTGCGTAACCCATGTTGTTTTATCTTCCAATGAAACACCGCTAACAAATGTAAGTTTGTTTTTGTGTTTTTGTAGCATGAAGTCGTGAAAGCGCGCTACTTGGAGGAAAAGGGGAGGCATTCGCTTTCGATGCAAGCTATCACTTCTTGGAAGAAAGAATCTCGGAGGATAACCCGGACTACTTGGATGTTGTATCATCTTCGGGGGAGGAAGATTGATGGTTTTAGAAATTTTTGTTTAGGTTTTGTGGGTAGACCTCTATGTAAACCCTCACGAGACTATAACTCGTCCACTAGGGTCGCCTAGGGGTTTAAAGGCTTGATGCATGTGCAATAATTATACAATGAATGGAAATTGTTAATGAAATGAAATAATCAGTTTATATATGTTATAAGTAAAATCCGATTACCAAAATCGGATTATAAACATGCCAACGTTAACCGATTATATATGTCCTCGGTTAATTCGTAAACACCAATCCAGAATCGGTTTACAACTATATGAACATAAACCGATTATGTGTACTGTTTACGAATTTTTTTTATCAAAATGTTTTATGAACTCTCTGACACTATGGTGTTAGCTATCCCTTCCCTATCCCTCAAATAAAGGGAAGGGATGGCACACGAAAGGCAACTCTGCTATGGTGCCTAGCTATCCCTTCCCTACACTATACGCGGACCCAGTCCGCGTATGAATAGTGCAAAACGGGAACCGAGACCGCGTATTAGTCAACTCGTTGACTTGACCAAATACGCGGATTGAGTCCCCGTTTGATAGGGCTTACCACTCAGGAGCGCAGCAGACGACCATTTCTTCTTTTCTTCCTCTTCTTCTCCATTTTTCTCCACCTCTTCTCCCAATCGATTTGAAGACCTTCCCGTATGTTTGTGGATCTATAATTCATTGGGTATGTTATTAGTATCCCGTGAAGCGTTTGCCTTTATCAATTTCTTGTTTCATCAACAAAATCATCCAAGGTGAGTTATTTAAAATTTAGCGTTTAATTGTTTTTTGAATTTGATTTTAATCGAATTTGAGATGTTGGGTTGTTTTAATGCGTTATTGATTGTTCTTTCATAGTTGTGGACATTGTTGATTGATTTAATGATTTTTTGAAGAATTTTTGAAATATGGTGTTGTGTATGAATGAATTTTGATATGTATAAGATAGTGTAATTGATGATTTGGGATTGTAGAATGATTAAGAGCATATATATTATGTATATGTCACATTGGTGTGAAATTGATGAATGTTTTGGTATTGAAGAATGATTAAATGTATATGGATATGGTATTATGTTTGATGATTTTTGATTTTGGTAGACAATGTGGTTAATATGTAACATACATGATTCATGATTGTTTTGTGATGATTTTTGTGTACATGTGTGTCGTAGATGAACAATGTTGATTTTGCTCGAATTATGGAAGAGAGCTTGCCGGTTTCTTCAAGGGAACATAGTGATCATAAATTGAAAATTATTGATCCGTATAATGTCCGGATGAATTCGTTGAGACATCGGAGTACCATAAGTCAAATTCATGATATATATACCTCAATTTCTAATTTTCCTCATGCTAAAGTGATTGTAGACAACTGTGGGTTTGGTTCAATTTTCCAAGTACAATATCCAAAACAACCAGACAACTGCCTTACTACCGGAATTTTTGAAAGGTGGTGGCATACCACCAATACATTTCACTTCCCTAGTTTTTAAATAGGGTTTACCCCATTAGACTTCACTCAAATTACCAGAATTCCAATCGGTCGAGGAGATCGCATCTCATTGGACTCAATTAGTATGGAGCAAATACATGAAATTGCTCCCCAGACCATAGACTGTTTG
Organism: Papaver bracteatum; assembly: GCA_023529315.1. NCBI lineage: Eukaryota > Viridiplantae > Streptophyta > Magnoliopsida > Ranunculales > Papaveraceae > Papaver > Papaver bracteatum. Next base: position 160,463 of record JAJJWX010002732.1, on the reverse strand, counting down.
CTCCCATATGTTGAGGCGAAACCTACTGGCAGAAGAAAAAAAGGCGATAACAACGTTATCGTTAGTAAGAGAGGTAATTAGAGATATAGAAATAGTCCCATTGAGACAGCAACTTGTGGATAGATGCAACGAGATCAAGAATAATATAATTCGCTCTTTTCTTGAACATAGATTCGGGCTGGAGAACGATGTAATAATGCAGGAGCATATGGCAAGATGGTTTTTGATTTTGTTTACTGTGAATGTGTTTTTTCCCAAACAAAAATTGTGTTGTTGAGGTTAAATGGCTTCGTATAATGAGGGATTTAAGTGTGTTGAGGCATTATGATTGGGGTTCGGCGGTGTATGCATTTATGTTAAGGGGCCTGAGTACCGGAGTCACGAGAAACTCTCCAAAATTGCAGTTCTTCTCGTTTCCTTTGATGGTAAAAATCTCTACCCTCTCGTAATCTTTCTTTCCTTTGTATTTAATTTTGTTACCACTATTTTTGTATAGTTGTTAATAACAACGTTTAATTTTACAGCCATGGTTTTGGGCTTATTTTCGATGTCTATTTCCATATACAAAGGCTGAAAATGAAAATATGGATCCGTGGCCGGCTGGTAGGTTATATGATGATTCCCAACGAGAAAGGAAAAGAGGCGGACAGAGAGATTCAGGTACCCATTCTATGACTATTGTTCGTAACCAAATTGATAACTTTGCATTCGATTCTATATATTGGTCGCCATGGGAGGAGAGTCAATGGAGAAATAAACCCGAGGTGGAAGAGGCAAAACGAATCTCAGTAACACGTAGGGTTTTTTACGATCCATTTGGTCACAACGTTCTGTACCTGGGCGAACGATATCTCAAACAAGTTCTGGGATTGACCGTAATACCGTGCAACCCTCCTGATTCAATAGTAGACATCCCTAATGCATATTTGTACACGGACCAGAATCTTAATAGCCTACACTTTTGTGAAGTGTCTAATCGACAGTATAAGTTATGGTGGAAGAAGAAGTCAATAGGGAAGTATAGGGGTGTAATTGTACATGAAGCAAACAGGTATTTGTATGGAACCCAAGATAACGATGCGTATGTACGCCGACCAGCCCCGCAACGACAAAGCACATACACACAAGAGTTGGTGCCCGTCGACCGTCATCTCTTCCCATATCCACCAAGCCAAACGACGGATAAGATATGTGGCCCCTACTTTCAGGCCTCTGAGGTACCAGTTGGAATGGAGTATTTGGGAATGTTTCCTAAATCCAACTATGATGTCATCTTGGGTACACCTGTGAGTATAATATAACCTTTAATTCCAATATATTTGACTTGTGAAAAAGAATTATACTCACGTCCTTCCTTGTTGTTTACAGGAAATGTGGCGCGATGTTTATGTGGATATGGAACAAAAATACAAGGCTACACATCAACATTATTATGACTACACAGCAGAGCTGCAACACCAAATCAAATACGGTGAACCACCCCGTCTGAGATTTGTGAAACCGTATGAAGCCACATATACATGTGAGTCATCTAGCCAAGGCCAGTCTCTGGATTCGGGACCGTCGACCAATTATTTTGTTCCAAATAGTCAAGAAGAACCTTACTTAGGTCAAAATCCGTCTGAGCCATTAAACCAAAGTACAACCACGTACCAATATCAGGGTAGTGGCCCTTTTCCCTGGTTTGATGTGTAAAAAGGGCTAGTATTTAAATTTCTTAACATAATTGTTTTATTTTACAATATAATGGCTACTTAAGACTTTCCTTACTTTCTTCTATATTTTTGAATGATTAGTTTGTTGTATAACGTCATTATTTTGGGCTTATAACGGCTACTTTTACTGTATAACGGCTTTTTTTTTTTTTTTTTTTTTATCATTCCTCTCATCATATCTCTATAAATATCAAATCACTTTCCAAAGTGAACCTATCCAAACTATCTTTCATACCTTAGTTTTATAAAAATGGTGAGATTCAGCAAAGAAGAATATGTTGCTCTTACGCAAGCATGGATTGAAGCAACCAACAAGATTGTTAACGTAGTTCAGGCGTCAGGCAACCAATTCTGGAAGAATGTTTTTGAAATTTTTGATAACATATCCGGAAATCCAAACGCTAGACAAAGGGGAGGTGTTAGAGCTAGGTGGAGCAAGATGAACGAGGAGATCAGGATTTTTGTGACTATTCAGGCCGATGTTAACATACGCAACCCTGGAATGGCATATGAAAAAAGGGTAAATAAGTTTTACAGAATTCTTTCACTTTGAAGTAAATCAATCTACTTAAGCTAATTTTAATTTATGAAATTTCAGATAAGTGCTGCTCTCTTAGGCTTTCTTAACCAGACAAGCAACAATTTTCCTCAAATGTTATCACTGTTAAAAAGCGGTTTACAACAATTTTCCTCATGATGAATATTTATGTTATCAACATCAGATGTTAATCAAGTCTTCGGAACAACAATCCTGAAGAATGATTGAATTTGAATTTTCTATCTTATATTTATGTAATTTTCTGTATTTCTGTGTGTTTCAACATCAGATGTTAATCAAGTCTTGAACAACAATCCTAAGAATGATTGAATTTAAATGTTCTATCTTATATTTATGTAATTTTCTGCGTTAATCAAGTTTTCGAAATATAGCCGTTTGTTGTTTGAAGATTTTTATAGTTAAAATCCAGACCAAATGTAGCTACATCGCCTATGTGTTTTAGCATCACGAGATGTTAATCAAGTCTTCGGAACAACAATCCTGAGGAATGATTGAATTTGAATGTTCTATCTTATATTTATGTAATTTTCTGTATTTCTGTGTGTGTTTCAACATCAGATGTTAATCAAGTCTTCGGAACAACAATCCTGAAGAATGATTGAATTTGAATTTTCTATCTTATATTTATGTAATTTTCTGTATTTCTGTGTGTGTTTCAACATCAGATGTTAATCAAGTCTTCAGAACAACAATCCTGAAGAATGATTGAATTTAAATGTTCTATCTTATATTTATGTAATTTTCTGTATTTCTGTGTGTGTTTAAGCATAATGTTAATCAAGTTTTCGGAAATATAGCCGTTTGTTGTTTGAAGATAGTTAACACAATTGTGAATATCCCTCAAAGATATCCGTTATAAATTACCAGTTAAAAACTATCCGTTGCGATATAAATTCACAATTTATAATAGGCATTTAAAGTGGTCGTTGGAATTTAGCCGTTACGAAAGATCCGTTGGAATAACTTAATTTTATTCAAATTATCATAATTAGAAATACATATATAATTGTTACAAATACAACGGTACTTAAAATAACATTACTTAAATTAACTACACTACCGAAAAAGAAATACAACGTTACTTAAAATAAATTATAATTAAACTAATCTATTACAAATTGGAAGGATTACAAGAACTTAAATAAGACATTAATTAAAACGAATAAACACTTAAGCGAAGCTATTAAAAATGGAATGGATTATCTTGTTGCATTTGCATCTGCCTGGCCAGTATGGCATTCTTTTGATATTCAAAGTACTTTTTTTTCCTTTGGAGTCATCTTCACGAGATCCATTTGCATTATTTCCCTTTTTTCTTTCATTCGAGCTGCCTCAATTTGTTGTTGAGTTGTGTCTATCAACCTTTCCATAATTTGGTTTTGTTGTATCTGACGGGGTAGGATAATCGACCGTATCGATTTCCACCACAAGCTTCGACGAATTTATTAAAAAGCACCGCCTAAAACTCTTCCTTATCATCATAATTGCTATAACCAACCGCAAGGTACTGAGTAATAAGGTGATGATTTTCCAAAACACTAAATCTGGTTCTTTGTTTCCTTTTTTGGCTTTGAGTCTCATCCATTAATAAGCAAAACAAAATTTAAAAATATTACTTAAACAATAATAAAATTGGAAAGATTTTAGTGAAGAAATCAATTTGTGTAGGAAGAATAAATTGATTTGGTGTGGTTTGAGTAGAGAATTAGATTGGTATTTATAGGGGATTTTGAAAAAATGGCCGTTGGGATCCGACGACGTACAAAATAGAGCCGTTATTAGTGATGGATGGTTAGGATCGGGTGTGACAGAGGTGTAAACCAAAAAGGTCAAACAAATATTATTTGTCGAAACGGGAACTAAGTCCGCGTACAGAATGCTACGCGTACTCAGTCCGCGTATCAATGGCTTTACGCGGACTGAGTCCCCGTGTGATTTCCCTTCCCTACAAGGCTGAACAGATCTGTTCACCCGTGTAGGGATGGTGGTCTCTATCCCTACTCGTGTAGGGATATGGGAGACCATATTGGTTGGATTTTTGGCATTTTAAGGGAAATGGAGGGATAGGGAAGGGAAATGATGCACCATAGTGCTAGCTCTGATGAAACTTGGATCCCCATTGGGGATGGGTAATGAATTTTGATGACGTGGCTCACCAAATTGAATCTTGGATGATCATTATACTAAGCCTAGTCAGTGAGCCTATGAAACACTGTGAGGTATAAAACTTGTCGATCGAATGCGGAGTCCCTAGTTAGTAAGTTTGCGAATGATTCACGAATCATTCGCGAATTTTTCCGTATCACGAATTTTACCGTTTTATTCGTATACGTTTGCAACTCCAAACCCAAGTCGCGTATTATGTGGCATTCCCGGATTATTCGCGAATCGTTCACGAATTTTACGTATCCCGAATCCCGAATGATACACCAGCTTAATTCGCCATAAATTCTTTAGCTTTTACGTTTTTAAAGGCCCCACTTTTTGGGGTTTACTGCCTCCCGGGCATACACGACCCAATATTAGACGTTGTTGTAATTTTTATGAAATAAAAATGACTGAAAAAATTTGAAGGTGAAGGTGAGAGAGATCTCAAACTCACTGACCAACCATCTAAACCACTATACCACGTCCTCTTGGATGACTAATGTTGTATATATTATTAATATCATCATATTAATTTTATTTTTTCTTTAAATAACTCACACATATGCATAAAAATTGGTCTATGACCTTATAAATATAAATTATTTAGTATATACCGAATTTTCAGAGTCGAACTCACATTTATAAATCGAATTATACACATACGTATGTCGTTCCGAATTACTGAGGAATCAAGTCCCGTTGACCGAATTTTGGACCGAATTTGAATTTTACAAAACCGTATAATACTCGTACGTTTGCCGTTCCGTACGTTTTCCGAATTACGAATTGCTAACTAGGATGCGGACAATCGTAAAATCTTGATTGATGAATTTGATAATATTATTGTACCATTGTTCAGCTTTTACAAACAAGTTTGTAATATTATCGATGAAACTTTGTTGTCATATCACATCAACATGATGTGATATAATAAAATAATGAACTTCGCTTTAATTTGAATTTTTTTGTTTCTTGTCTGTTCCCTAGTTAGCAATTCGGGGTATGGGTAGTAGTTCGGGACGGCATACGTACGAGAATTATACGGATTCGGATAGGTCGGATTCGGTCAAAAATCCGGTCAACGGTTCGTTGTTCGGACAGTAGTTCGGAACGGCATACGTAAGTGTATATTTGTTTTATAAATGTGAGTTCGGCACTTAAAATTCGGATTACATAAATGATAAATTGATAAGTATTATGATCTTATTACGAGACTAATTTTATTTGTATATGATTTATAAGATGAAAAAAACATTTTAGCGTGATTATTTAACAAGAAGTAAACAATTTAATCGCATAAATGTATTATAAAACGAATTTATAGATTTTTAAACAAAAATTAACACATAAAACACTAGTTAAACAACTATCAATAAAAAATTTAACTGAATAATTGTATTTAAATATAAAGTATATTCAAAATCAAACAAAAGCCAAGCAACAAAACTCTGATCAGAGAATTACTTATGGGAGAGAGAGGTTGGGTGAGAACTAGGTTCAAAGTTCTAGTTCGGAAATATCATTCGGATTCGGTTAGTTCGGATACGTTCGCGAATCATTCGTGAAGTCCATATAATCCGGGAACTAGGTTCGGAGTTCAAATAGTTCGGAAGTATCATTCGAATTTGGTCAGTTCGGATACGTTCGGGAATCATTCGGGAATGATTCGGAGAATTACTAACTAGGGTCTGTTCTATTCATTTCTAAATTGGGGCCCATTAAATTTTTCTTCCCACACCACCTAATTATTTTGGTCACCTAAATTTTTAAAAATACTAATTTACCCCCACATTAATTCCTAAAACTCTCTCATATAAATACTAATCTTTCCATTTTCAGTAAATCCAAAAACCAAAAAACCTAAATCTAAAAAAACTTTCCATTTTCATCATAATCTTTCCAAATTCTCAAAACCCTAATTTTCATCTTCTTTTCCAACGAATCTTCGATCCACACAAGCAAAAGGTAAATCTCCATCAACTCATACTATGATTCTTCATATCTTATTGATTTACATGTTTAAATCTTCGTTTTTGACAAATCAAAACTCTGATTACACCCAGAATCGGTTTTTATTGACATATCGAATAAACCGATTCTCGGTTTGCATTTCGGCCATGAAGAGCATGCACATCAATCGGTTTACATAATGACTAACATCAACCGATTTTGTTTTAGAAATGAAATCTGAAAATACATCACCAGAATCGGTTTATATATGTAATATGTATAATCTGATTACCATTGTCATTTCATCTTCCATTCCACAATCGGGTTTTATACATGTACCACATAACCCAATTCTTGAGTCTCTTCAGAATCGGGTTACTTTTGTTTCTATATGTGCCGATTTCTTACTTGGTTTTTGTTAAATTTTTGTGCAGAATGGACTTCGGACACCTAGAAATTTTACAATCGATAGGTAACCTTGGAGGATGCTCTGAGGAAACCACAAAGAGTTCCAGAGAGAAGCCTATATAAGTTTTCTTACGGAGGTGAGACCAATCTTGAACAAGCGCTGGCATTGATTGATAAGCTGGCACTGGAAGAGCTTGTTGAGGTCATCAAGTTCGCTCGAATGAGGAAAAGCATTATGTCAGCTGAGAGGGATCTCCACCAAGAATTAAAAGGTTTGTTTGAAGAAATGGATGAAGCTGAAGCTGTTGCGATGGCTGATGCTGCTGTAGCTGCTCCTGATGCTGGTGCTGCTGCTCATGGTGCTTTTCATGCTGCAAATGCTCCTGGTGCTCCTTAAGTTTTTAAGTTTAACTTTTTTATATTAAAACTTTAAGTTTATAAGACTTGTGGTTGTTTTTTATTTTAAGTCTTTTGGGATGATTTATATATGTAATATGGATGATCTTTGTGTGGTTGATGTTTTTATTTTGGTTGATCTTTGTGTTGAACTTCTTCGCACATAATGTTTAAATTGATTCTAGCCTGACATGCCAACAATCGGTCGGCTCGATATGCCAACTTAAACTGATTATGCAAGCCATTTTTCCTGGATGTTTTTCAAACCACAATCGGGTTACATACTAAAATATATAAACCGATTGTTTTCGGTGAAAATTCAAAATCTAACAGATCTTTAATCGGTTTACGTTGGTCAAAAAAACAACCGATTCCTTGTGGCATATCAACACAATCGGGTTTTACAAAGCTCTTAAAATACCGATTATAGCAAATTATTTCACGTTTCTCAAAAAATATAGTCGTTAGGGCTTTTCTCTATAATTAAAGACCTCACCCTTAGACCCCATTTGCCCCAAAATTGATCATTTTATCCCCCCTCACTCCATATACTCCACAACTACTCATTCCATACATATACATACAAGAAATGGCATCATTTGATTTAAATGATTTAAATTAAGATTTGGAAATCACCAAAGCTTGGTATGCGGAAAGTCAACTTAGACGTCAATCCTCCGAAAGGGAGGATTCTGCAACCTTTTGGGTTAAGGTACACAACAAATATAGGCAAAAGTTTAGGAATCTAAATGCAAGAAGTGTTCAAAAAATCCAAGCTAGGCACCTAGTCATCGAAAAAGCGATACTTGCTTTTTTGGCTCTCCAACCTCGGATTTTTAACACTCGCCCCTTCACCTTGTCCATTGCAGAATTTGTAAGCAATTTTGTGTTTTTTTTTTTGCGTAACCCATGTTGTTTTATCTTCCAATGAAACACCACTAACAAATGTAAGTTTGTTTTTGTGTTTTTGTAGCATGAAGTCGTGAAAGCGCGCTACTTGGAGGAAAAGGGGGAAGCATTCGCTTTCGATGCAAGCTATCACTTCTTGGCAGAAAGAATCTCGGAGGATAACCCGGACTACTTGGATGTTGTATCATCTTCGGGGGAGGAAGATTGATGGTTTTAGAAATTTTTGTTTAGGTTTTGTGGGTAGACCTCTATGTAAACCCTCACGAGACTATAACTCGTCCACTAGGGTCGCCTAGGGGTTTAAAGGCTTGATGCATGTGCAATAATTATACAATGAATGGAAATTGGTAATGAAATGAAACAATCAATTTATATATATTATAAGTAAAATCCGATTACCAAAATCGGATTATAAACATGCCAACGTTAACCGATTATATATGTCCTCGGTTAATTCGTAAACACCAATCCAGAATCGGTTTACAACTGTATGAACATAAACCGATTCTCTGTACTGTTTACGAATTTTTTTTATCAAAATGTTTGATGAACTCTCTAACATTAGTTAATCTCACATCCAAAGCATAATTAACTCATAATACGATTAATTAATACAAATTAATCAGGGGTAAAATAGGTATTTAGGTAATTATTTTGATAAGGGGTGGTGTGTAGTGATTTCTAATGACCTTTTTTGTCATCTAGCTATAGGCCCAAATTAAGTGCTATAGGCCCCAATTTAGGAAGGATTCTATTATATAAAGCCGACTACTCTTAGTTGAAGCCGTTAAAATTTTGGACTATTTTGCCCCTGTTTTTATATATCAAACATTTTCATTAGGCAATTATCCGAGGGCATAATGGTAAATGAACCCAGAAATTATTAGTATTATGAATTTACCCCTGTTAAAATATTTTAAATGTACATTCGTACAAGGAAATAAGGGCACTAAAGTACTTTTAAGGTTCCTAGAAATGAATCTCTAAATTCATCTCCTGCAGCCATATTCTAGCAACAATGTGATTTTGTGATCAAATCGAACATCTAACATGAAAAGAAGAAACAGATCAAAGAAGCCTTTATCAACAAAAATAACAAATTACAAATCCCTGATTTGAAGTAAAAATAACAAATTACTAGACCCTCCTATAAATTTCTTTTTGATGTTTAGATAGATGGAATTACGGCTTGATGGTGGTGTTTAAGATTTTAGTGAAAGAAATGGAGCCGTGTAGCAGAGAGGTGGGCACAGAAAAAGGAAGAAAGGTCACCGTTAAAGCAGACGGACGCATAAAAAAAAGAGGGTGACGGACCGTGGCAGAGCTGGAAAATAAAGATTGGGTGGTTTGAAAACTAATTAGATTGGCAGGGGTGGCTTAAGCCTATGATTTAGGCATGGATATTTTTCTTCAAACTTAAAACCATGGTAAAATATTGTGTTTTGCTAGACTTTGGGCTTGCTTAAGCAGCCCAACTCTACACATAGCTCCGCCCCTGGCGGCGGAGGCGGTAGTAGAGGAAAGAAAGGGAAGAGGAGGAAGATGAGTGAGAAGGAGAAAAATCTGGGTTTCGTTTAAGGTTTGGGGGTAAATGAATGGACAGGATCAAATATAAAGGATCCACAGCTAAGATGGATTTCACACAGATTATAGCACGTGCAGAGCACGTTCGGTGTGTTCTTGTATGTATAAACGAAAGAGGCGAAGTCGGCAAATTTGACTTTGGGACAGCGCAGGAGGACAACCAAAAAAAGAAATATCCTAAGAGATGCCTTATCCTTTATATGGCAAAGAAGATAAGGCAAGGTCGATCTTGTTTAAGTAGAAGTATCAGGATAAAAGGAAGGGCAACAAGCTTATACTCCTGACTGTAGTTGTTTTTATGAAAGCGTGGTACAACAATTTTTGGGTATGCTTTGGGACAGCACGTACGTATTTATCCATCTCGCAGCAATGGCAACAACTTACAGCAAGAACACAAAGAAACTAACTAAGCACTTTACTTCTATCCAGCAGTTCATCATTTGCTTAGTATTAACGCTACTACTATCAGAATTACAGGCAGTCTCATCAAGTGGTAAACTGGTCACTTATCTTCCTGGATTACCATTTCAACCTCTTCCTTTCCATTTAGAAACCGGGTCTGTATAATAATATATACAACTTCATTTGCATTTCTTACTTTTTCATTTTGTCATGTCTATAACTAATTAATTATTTAGGAGACGATTTTAACTCCGGTAATCAATGATATATATATATATTGCAGGTATATAGGTGTCGGTGATAGTGAATCATCAACGTCCGGTGACAACAGTGACAATTATCAACTTTTTTACTACTTTTTCAAGTCGGAAAGAAATCCAAAAGAAGATCCACTTATTTTATGGCTCGCTGGTGGTCCTCGTTGCTCTGCTTTGAGCGCCGTGGTTTTCGAAATAGGTTAATATTTTTTACTTCAAACTGCATAGCCTCTTCAAACATCACCAAGAAATTTAATTCTTATCGATCCCATCCTAATGTTTTAGGTCCTGTATACATGACCCATGGGGAAAACATCACCAGTGGAAGCTTACCCACACTGACACTGAACCCAAACTCATGGACAAAGGTATATATATATATATATATACATATCAACTTTTTTTTTCTTCTGTAGACTGTACACCTTAATTCTTCTCAACGCTAACAGTGGTGTATGTTGAAAATCAAATTTTAGCTTGCCAACATTATCTTCTTGGATCAGCCCGTGCACAGTGGATTCTCATATTCAAAGTCCTCACATGATTCAATAATGAGCGACAGTGAATCAGCTAAAAACACCTACGAATTTCTTATAAAGGTAGGTTGGTTTTTATTTGAATATTAGCATTTTTGCACTGTTTCTAATATTACTTGCGGATGTTTGGTTTATTGGCAGTGGTTGATTCAAAATCCAGAATTCCAATCTAACCCACTTTACGTTGCTGGCAATTCATACTCCGGCATAATTGTCCCAAACGTAGTTCAAGATATAATTAGAGGTAACTGATTACTATTATGGTTAATTACAGAGAAATTGGGTTAATTGCTTAAATATTTTTAAAACATGGTTTTAAGGGACGAGTAAAAATTAGTAAAATACGGTTTAAACTTAAAAAAATACAAAATTAAAAATAAAAAAAAATATTTAAAAATAGGTAGGATGAAACAAAATTTTTATTCTCGTCTATTTAAACAAGAAATTTTATATTTATTTTTCACTGGATTCATTGAGTTAATATACCAATTTTGTGTTAAATTAAAATATGAAAAATGTTCTAGCTAAAAAACTGGTGAAAGAAACCTACATCAAGCAATGAAACACAATGCGGAAATGATATAGAAGCAATCACACAACACCTAGATTACGTGGAAAAACCTTAAAAAACCACGGGCAAATAAACAATAATGGGTTAAATTCTCCCATTTGGGGATAACAACCACCTCAAGGTAAAAATATCAATTTGCCTAATTACACTCACCCCTAAGGATGGATCAATTCATTCACCAAATAGATAATAGACACTATCAATTTGACAATAGCAAGAGATTTAGAAACTTACTTCAAACCCTAGAATTTCCCCTTTGAAGAGATGTTTACAGTATGAGAGAAATGGATACCAAAAAAAAACAAAAAAATGAATCTGGATTCATTTCAACACCTTCACTTGTGTCTTGTACAATGTGGTTTAAACTTAAAAAATAAAAAGGGTGAAACTGGATGCATCCTGATGTAAATTAAAAATAAAAAAAAATATTTAAAAATGGGTATGATGAAACTGGTTACATTCTAGCTATTTTTACATTCTCGTCTATTTAAACAGTGTCAAATTTTATATTTATTTTTCACCCAGGAATTATCGTTATTGAGTTAATATACCAATTTTGTGTTAAATTAAATAGTATGATAACCGGGCAGTAATGTTCTAACTTGCTTTTATATTCACTATAAACCATTGCAGATATTGAAGATGGAACGCGCCAATTCGTCAACTTCAAGGTTTCATTGAGGGAATTTATTTTGTATTAGAACTTCACTATCACTAATAATAATAAAAGACCAAAGTTATTTACTTATTTGATTTGTCTTTGCAATTGATAATGTTTTAGGGATATTCATTGGGCAATCCAGTTACTTACCCGGAAATGGAATCAAATTCAACAGTCGAATTTGCACATAACATGGGGCTTGTATCGTATGAACTCTACCAGGTGAGCATAAATGCTTAGTACAAGCTCCCATCCTTCTCGAATGTGTATTTATGGGTAATTTTTTTTATCTTTTCTCTTGCCAACACAGTCTATGAGGGTAAACTGTAATGGAAATTTTCTAAATTTTGATCTCTCAAATGCAAATTGTTCGCACGATCGCCATGTCTACGAAAATGTAAGTTGATTTTCTTCCCTCATTAAGGTGTTTTGGATTTCAGCCGTTAGTGTGGAATTTAATTATCACTGTCATGCATTCTCTAGTTAATCTCAGGAATAAATCCGTCGCATGTATTGGAACCCCTTTGCACTGAGGGTACTCTTACCACTTCCCGCAAACCCAAAGAGACACTAAAATATAGCCAACGGCGGCGATCGCTTAAGAAAATAAGCACAGTTCTTTCTGACGAACAATTTCATTATAGCTGTTGGCGGGTAATCGCTCCTTTTGTCCCTCCCTGCACTTACATAAACAGTCCATCTTTTTTTAATTAAAATATATATCTAATACCAATAGATGAATATGTAGTTATCAGAATTGTCTGAACACTGGGCAAACGATGTTGCGGTTCGTAAAGCTCTCCATGTCAGAGAGGTATATTCATTTATAGTTCAGACCTTGACGGTTTGAAATGTTTGCTAATGTATATATGAACTTATAACAACAGGGAACGGTCGGTAAATGGATTAGATGCAATTGGGGCATTGGATATCATGTGGATGTTAAAAGCAGCATAGGATATCATCGCAACATTAGCACCAAGGGTTACAGAAGTCTTATCTACAGGTGAGGATTTCTTCCAAGATTTCCCTTTTAGATTGAGCTAGCATGCAAAGTCCACAACAACAACAAGCAGCAAGGAATTAACAATTATAGCGAGAATGTAACTAATTGAACACAATTAATTTATCCTTTTAATCTTCAAAATTAATACAGTGGTGATCACGATATGGAGGTGCCACACATATCTACAGAATCATGGATACGATCACTCGTCAACTTGTCTATAGTAGATGAATGGCGTCCTTGGTTTGTGAATGGACAAGTCGCAGGGTATGTTTAATAATGATGTGATTGCTCATCCGTAAGGTTAAGAGTACTGAATATTTTTCTTACTAATAATGTCTTTTTCTTTCTTGTTTAATTTGTAGATACACAAGGGCCTACTCTAATGGCTTGACATATGCATCTGTTAAGGTAATTCAACTTATCGAGCAATTAATTAATGAACATATATCCAAGCTGCATAGTTCCGCAGGATACAAAGCCTAACCTTCTATATCCTTTACCTCTTTAAGGGAGCTGGCCATGATGCTACAGGGTACAATCCTGATGAATGCTACGCCATGTTTGAGAGGTGGATCTCACATAAACCATTATGAAGTATTTGAGAAAATTACTGGGGCAGGATGCTAGTATTGGAGGAGTATACGGAGATTGATGTTTTCGTGATGTTTAATAACTCTGTCTCTGTTCAATTACTCCCAAGTTATTTTCACTTGTCTAGATAGTAAGTGTTAGCATATGCATTCACCTATGACTTCTGGTGGATCCAGTGGAAGCTGGTAGGTGGTAATTTTAACTATCTCCACCTATAACAGCAATAGCTACAATCTGGACTTGCTTAAGTATGAAAAACATAGAAAAACGTACGTGTATCCCTCGGTGATTTTGAGGTTAAAGATTTTGAAGCACTGGTAAATTAATCTACCTAATTTTGGTCACGGGGAAATTTTTTAAGCCACAAGGTGAATTTTGAGTCCCATGATATATTTTGATTTTGAGTCACAATTCAGAGTTTTTGGCTACAAGTGGTCATTAGCATTTGGTTAACAGTTGTAGATTTCAAGTCACAGTGATAAAAATTTTTTTATTTTATTTCCAGTAACAGATTTCGGATTGGTAACGGCTTTACGCAACAAATTTAGTTCACATGGTAAAATTTAGGTCACCTAGAAAAACTTCGGGCCCGGCCTCATGACAAATTTTAGGCCATAACATGAAGATCATAAACCATGATGATAGAGTTTTCGATCATGTCACAAATTTTGGCCCACATGTTTTCCGTGCGGAGTTTGAATTGAAAATATTTTGGAGTAATAATCACAGGAAAACAGAAAGAGACCGAGAGTTTCTTATTGATAAGAAGGAGGGTTACATGGATACAATATTCTATATATACATGGAAAGGAAAAGAGATTTTTCCTGTTTAGTCCACTAAACCCGACCCGGTTTAGTGGCTAGTCCAGCCAAAACTTCTTCTTAATCGCTAGTCCAATAAAGTTTAAATTTAAGTAAATTTACCTATATACCCCGAACATTATAACCACGTGCACATCGTCAGTTTTTTACATTTTCTTCCTTCTCTTTTTTCAGTTGTGTTCTCTCTCTTCTCCGTCTCTCTGAAACACCATCAGAAACGAAAATCACCATTAGCATGTAAACAAAAACAACATTATCAGGTTAAAAAAATCGAAAATCACCGTTATCATAAACGAAAACTGCTTCTTCTTTCAGTTCCTGACCTAATTTTCATCCAAATCAATTGAAGAAGAAATGGGTAACAGAAGAGAAATTAAGAGGACGATTACAGAAGAAATTATTGAAGTATCTCCTACACCCGGTGAAAAAGAGAAGGAAATCGATGATGATTCACCAACAAAGACTCCCCTATTTGCTAAATATCCTACACCAAAGAAAAGAAGAAAGAAATCACATGATTAGGAACAGAACCCTCCCCTACTTCTAAATCTCCCACAACAAGAAGTATGAGTAAGGTTCCTCGGGAAGAAGGTAAATCAAATCAAAAACAAAGCCTAATTTGTACTTATTTGTACTTCATATTGACATGAAATATCCCCAAAACCTGAAAAATGTACTGTTACATATTGAAATGTAGTGTTGTTTAACTAATACATTCTAGGAAATTTATCCAAATCTACTACTAGGAATTACTGGCTAATATGTGTACTACATATCAATATGTTTTATGTAATTTGTGCTTCATATTGACATATTGAAAAAATGTACTGTTACATATTGAAATGTACTGTTACATACTGATATGTAGTACTTATTTTGCCTCTTTATGTAGTTCTTATGTACTATTATATGTAGTACCATACTGATATGTAGTGCTTATTTTGCCTCTTTAACCTGAAAAAATGTATTGTTACATATTGAAATGTAGCGCTTATGTGCATATAATTACATATGATATGTAGTGCTTATTTTTCCTCTTTATGTGCATATAATTACATATGATATGTAGTGCTTATTTTTCCTCTTTATGTGCATATAATTACATAGGATACTTGTCTAATCGTAACACTACTTTTTGGTTTACAGCAGCAAAAATCAAAACAAAGAAAACAGCGGCTGCTAATCCTGAAGCAAAAACCAAAACAAAGAAAACAACAGCTGCTAATCCTGAAGGAAAAAGCAAAAGAAAGGAAACAGCAGCGGAAACTACTAAAGCAAAGGCGACTAAGTCGACAAACGCTGCTACTCCTTCACCGCCAGCAAAGTCTAGAAAGTCGACGAAGGCTGCTACTCCTTCACCGACAGCAATGGGGGAGAAACAACTTGTCCTCAGAGCTGCTACTCCTTCACCAAAAGGGAAAAGGAAATCAAAAGTACCCCTGAAAGAAGGTATGTAGTGGTCCTCAGCAGTGCTTGACACTGTTTGTATTGTTACAAATTAGATATAGTTATCTTAAGCAACGGCTTGACACAAACCATTTGATATATCAAAAGTACCATACAACCATCTTTCCAGAACATGTAATACGTGTGTATAGATATTACATGTTGTTGATACGAGGGGGCGCTGCCCCCTCGACCCCCGTAGATGGTGAATCATATCAGCATGCAGTGGAAAATATGGTTACATATCAGTATGTAGTAGAAGATAGTTCCACTAATAAGGGTAACTGACATGGAATAAAAGTACTAGCAATATGCTATCAATACACCACTGCATATCAATATGCTATCAATATACCACTGCATATTGATATGTATTTATCATAAAGATGATCTTTGTAGCATTTCAGTATACAGTGGAAGATGGTTCTACTAATATGATATCTATACACCACTGCATATCAGTATGTAGTGGAAGATGGTTCTACTTAATATGCTATCAATACACCACTACATATTAATATGTATTTAGCATAAAGCTGATCTCTGTAGCATAATATGTATGTACTGCTTATTATATGTATTTAGCATAACAGTATCTAGTGGTAGATACTTATATTCTTGTAGTGGTTGACACCACTACATAATGATATGTGCTGATAATAATACGTAGTTTCGAGTACAAGCAATAATATGTAATGGTATCTACATTAACTACATATTGATGTTATAACTACATATTGATTTTATAACTACATATTGATATGTTGTGTAATGGTTTTAAACTCTTGATATTGTGTAGGTGCTAGTAAGCGTAGAAAGGAGTTGCAAGACCAAGAAGTTTATACCGAGCCGGTTTCAAAGGCTTGTGGGGCCTTGTGAACACTATTGTGAATGTTCAAAAACTGAAGTTGAGTAAGTTGCAGTGGCGCCTAATTTCAGAAGCATCATATGGGAATTTTTTTTTTAATGTTCTTCCATACAAAGTTTGATCTACAACATTGTCTTAAGCTTGAAGATGCACTCACAAAGATGATAGGTTGCTACGTGAGAGGTGAAGATTCAACCAAGCTTCGATTTTATTTTCAAAGGCATGGCTTAGATTATGAACTGATATCCACACCAGAAGAAATGGGAGTCATTTATGGAATGCCAAGAGTTGCAGGTAGGGAATATCGTGATATAACTCCTACAATTCTACATAAAAAAGTGGATGGCGTGAAACTACATTCTTCAAAAGGGTTTTTCCTGCTGATCTTAAACCTTGTGAAAAAGTGAGTAGGCCAATGATTGTGAAGGAAATCTTGAAGATCCTAAAAAGAACACCAATCAATATAAAAGAGAAGTCTGACAAAGAAGCTGAGGAAGAAGAGGAAGATGAAGATTATAAAGAGGAAGAAGAGGAAGATGTCGAAGATCTTGTTAGACTTATTTGCCTCTTTATGTGCACTTCACTATTCTTCGCAACAAAGGATGCAAATTCCTTGACTAAAAAATATATAGGTTCCGTTCTTGATCTTGAGAAGACCAAGAATATTTCATGGCCTGACCTAATCCACTCTAATTTAGAGAGAGAGAGATGAATGAACATGTGGATAACGTAGAAGACACCAATGGTTGTGCAGTTTATTTATTGGTAAGATATTGTCTACTTTAAAACTCTTTTGTTTTTCATTGTTTCTACTTTAAAAACTACATTTTAACACTGCATATCATTATTTACATCCATGGTTTGCAGAGCATACTCATTTGGTGGAGCCCGAGCCTATAGAGACAAAGCCTCATGGGATGTATGTGCCAAGAGTGGCTAGATGGAATCATACAAAGATATGCACTGAGTTCATGAAGGTTATTGATCTTTCCGAGTATGAGGTAACAAAAACTTGGAATACGAATTTAATATGAAGTATTGATACATATTGATATATTGTGATACATATCAATATGTATCCACTACCACTACCACACTAGTGGATAATGGGTTTTAAACAACTTCCTGGGCTTTAATAAAATGACTTCCTTGGGCTGGTGGTAACTATACCTGCTGTCAAAAAAAGTAGTACTTTAAAAAAAAAAAAAACATGTTTCAGCCACAGTCGTTATACAAGGGGGCATTTTTGTTATGAACTAGTGCTCTCTAATTGAGTAAAAGAACTACCGTTGGAGCAACTAGTTTCTATAGGCCCGGTTTTAGGATATAATATCTCTCTTTGGTTCTTATCTCGTTCACCTACCTTTCTCTCTTTAGTTCTTATCTCGTTCACAGACCAAGATCCCCTTTATCTTCCATAGATATTTTTTTTTTTTCGTTTTTTCTGTCCACGGCGTCCATAACTGAGGCTTATTTTGATGAGTGCAATTTCGTGAACTCAAACCCAAACTTGTTATAGATTAATTTCGTGATAGATTGTCCAATTTCTTTTCTGTCCATGACGTCCATAACTGAGGCTTATTTGAATTTGTTATATGTTAATTTCGTGATAGATTGTCCAAATTCTTTGTTCAATTTCTCTGTTAGGGTTTGAATTTAATTTTTGTGTTTTTTTTTTTAATGTAGAAGTCCTTCATCTGAGGGTGAAGTCCTGTAGGGTTTAGGTCTCATCCATCATCTGAGGGTGAATATTATCCTAGTGGTGGTGAAGTCATGTAGAAAGTGTTTGAGATGAGGATTTTTCCCCTGTGTTATTTTGATTAGTAATTGAAGGTATGGTTCGACTCTAGTTGATCTTTTTACAACTAATTGAATCTGTATTCGACGATTTGTTTAACCAACGGGTTTTGTATTTGGTAATTCAATCGTCTCTATAACTATCTATTCTCGGCAATTTATGCTTGAACAACTTAGGGTTCTTCAGAAGCTATTTTTTTTTTACAATTTCTCTCTGCTAGTTCATGATTTGGGATAGATCTATGCTAGGCTTTGATTTAGATATATTGTGTTACTTCATGATACTTTAAATTTTGGATTTGATATGAAATTTGGATGTACTGAAATACACAGCAACACTTCAGAATTGTTCAACTTTGGGGAATTAACTTGAATACGAACCCTGTTAACGTCTAATTTTGTCTAATTTTGTTGCCTTACTAATGATGTGGTTTATCTCCAGCATGTTAAAACTGGTGATATTTATGATGGAGCCCGTGTATTTAGAGTTGATAGAGGGTTGGGCCTGCTGCTAGAGATTCCTTCAACTCCAGTACCAACTCCGGCGTATGTTAGTGTAAGTTCGTATCGTTGCATCTGTTTTCTGTTGATTTTCCCATATGTTTTTCACCACTTACCATGCCTGATGTTTTGAAACTTTTTCTTAAATTTAGATATCTGATGTGGCTGATGAGGAAGTTCGAAAGCTGGAGAAGAAGTACAAGGAGGGGAATTCTATTCGTGCTCGTATTCTAGGATTCAGGCACTTGGAAGGACTCGTATTGGGTATCTTGAAGGTTGTGTGTGTTTCCATTAATATATATTTTCTCTGCACCTCTCATGTAATATTTGCAAATTTATATAGACTACAAGTGTGACCCCTTGCTAGCAATATATTGTATGTAACAAACTGAACTGTTCAGCATTTGCATTCTGCTGGACATTAAGAATCTTTGAAGGTTAGCCTATTGGTTTTTGGGAATTAAGAATCTTTAAACTGAGCAAGGCGTATTTGAGACTGTGACTTTTCTTGTAAAGGATTTACAGATGGTCTTTAAGATCAAACAAAAATATAAATGCCAGTGAAGAGAAGGTTAAACGAAGTGGAGGCTACTGTAGGATGTAACATCTTCTAATGCTTTCCTCTAACATGCAGTGCATGGATAGGTGTGCTACAAATAGTGAAGCAAGTTGTCGCTATGATGGAAGAGAGCAATAAGACGACAACACATAATCCATTCTGGATATTTTATCCTTCGAATTCTGTGACAGTTTCTGAATCAATATCCTAGATGATACTTGTTTCGGATGCTGTTGCTTGTCTTTTTTTTGTTTGTTATTTGAAATTTCCATGAAATGATCTCTACACAAGACTTTTTGATTACTCAGTGTTTGTCCCACAAGCATATATTTATGTTGACTCTGCATTGTTAAATACTTTTCCATGTACATATACTAACGTTTCAGAAATCCTGTATTAGCAATTCGAAAGATGTATGATTTCATTAACTGATTGTAGTATCCATTCTTTTGTTCGTTTTTGGCTTGGTCAGTACCTTGTTACAAAAAATAGATTGAATCTTGATCCACCAGCTGCACATTTTGCAAGAGACTTTGGTCAAGAGGAGATCAAGGGACTCGGTGCGAGGGTTAGTCTTCTTGAGATGGTAAGTACCGCACGAACTGGTAGCTTGCTTGGCTTTGCATCTTGTACTAGTAACTTGCTTGTTTTTTTCTTAGTCATGTGGTTCTTTCATCGCTTTCTTGTCCCATGGGAATTCTCTCTGTTGTTAGAGCTTGCTCTGTTTGCAGTGTATGTTGGAAGAACTAAATTTTTAGTTCTTGCAATTTTATCAGGTTAATTTTTTTTAGTTCTTGCAAGAACTAAACACTCAATTTTATCAGGTTAAAAATGTGAAACCTGACATCCTTCTTGGTGTATAGAGCATTTTTTTTTAAAACTTCGGTGCACTTTAGTGTGCTGTGCACATATACACTTCCTTGAGTCATTTGGGTCTTGTTTAAAACTTTAAACTAAGTTTTTATGTTTATTTTATTCACGTATTTCATCTGGCTAGTTAATAACTATGCTTTATCCTAAAGTAAAATGCTTATGAAGATCCATGTGTTTTCTATGTTGGTAGTAGGGCCCTGCTTCATAAAGATCAGCTCTTATCTTTTTGGGTTTATAAGTAATGTCAGATATTTGTAGTCATCAGCTTTTAGCCACTCCAGACCAGAGTTCGGTCATATTGGGTTGAGGATATTTCATCCGTATAATAGTGTTGAGGATATATCTTCGGAGTATTATAGAGTGAGAGACATCTCTTCACCATCATAAGTGTGTGCACCTGTGTTTGCTGGCGGTGATTTTTCCAATTGCGTTTAGATTTTATTGTGTTTATACTGTATGTTCTGGCGGTGCTCTAGCTGGTGCATTTGGAGATATTGATTGTTTTTTTGTGGTGAACTCTCCAGGATGCTGGTCCTATTGCTCATCCAGTACGACCACATTCTTATATTAAGGTACTCTAGTTGCTCATGTTTCCCTTCCAAGCCAATTTTGGCATCTTATTTTTTATGTTATTATTCTGATTGTAATATCATTTCCATGACAGATGGACAACTTCTACACAGGTGTGTGTTATTTCTCTAGCATAATCTGAATTATGGATCTGAATACATCTTTTGCAGCTTTCTGGGTTATTTATTCTTTTATTATTGGTTATGTTTTAATACTGATGGCTGATAGTCTGCAATTTGGTTTGATTTGGGACACTCATTTTTGCAACTTCTAGTTACGGTAGGTTTTACAATATGTTTCCTCCCAAATTCCAGTGTGAAATTTGATATTTTGTTTTACTTGATTTATATTTTCAATGTCTAACTAGTTCATTATTCCGTGTGTCACAGGTTTATGAAAAGGTTTGGATCTCTGTTCTGGGAAACACGTATTTTCCCCTCTTTTATTTTTTCTTCTTACCTTACGGATGGGTAGTTCATACTATGCTGTTAGGAATTTTTTATTAAACCTCTAATGCCAAACTTATTTTTTATACATGATAACATTTCGTTCAGTTGGGGACCTCAGTTCATCTTTTGTCTGTAGGTTGGGTTTTAGTGATTGTAAGAAACTTAGCTTTTAAGAATGGTGTGAATTCATTACCAGTGTAATTTTTTTTTTGGGGGTTTTGACCTATCTGTCAGCTCGATTAATGTAAATCGAGTTACTGTTGTAAACATATTTCGAATTTGGATTGAATGGTGAATGTTTTGTTATCAAATGAGAAATCTATCAAAGTTCAATTTAATGAATTTTAAATTTTATGCCAGTCAGAAATAAGTTGTGAATCAGATTTTCTAAATTTTAATGAATTTCAAATTTCAGGCCAGTCAGATGAAAAACTAGTCAGACTGGGATTCAGACGAATCCGATTTTTAAAAAGTATTCAGACCATATAAACCACTTCTCAAAACTGGCGATTAACTTTTATATTTTCTAATTTAAAACTTTAAAACAACTGTGAATGCCAGTCTTATCAATTGACTGTCAGATAAAGTCGTATTTTTAAAGATTTCAACTTCTGTGAGAACCAGTTGTTTTGGAAAAAACCACTCCCAGATTCCAACTGATGAACACAGTCGTTTTTGATGATATTACCGCTTGTCTTGACAGTGGTTTAACTTCCATTTTCCACTAGTGCCAGTATATTTAAAATGTCATCTTTTCATTTATATGTGCTTATTAGCATATCTTATCTATCTAATATGTAGTTTATTTTTAATGTGTAGTTGAATTAATATGTACTTTTTTTTTGTACCTGTTGTGTGTTGAATTAATATATAGTTGTTTTTTTACATCTTTGATTTGTACCAGTTCTCTCTTGATTTCAAACAAGAGATCACACACGAAGAAAAACAAATTCTTACTCGTATCTCAAGAAGGATTAAAGATGAAGATGATTCTAAAGATGAAGATGATGCCAATTCTGAATCGGAAGAAGAGGAAAATGCAAGTCCACATGAAGAACATAAGGAGGAAAATGAGTATGTATTGGGGGAAGAGGATTGGAAGATAAGATATGATGATTTGAGGAGTACAGTTTCTTCCAAATGGAATGAAGTGAAGATAATGCAGGAAGAGGGCGCAACAATTGACGCTTCAAAGCTTGTGCTAATGATGAAAGAAATTTACGTGAAACTTTTCCTTTGCAGAGAGAATCCAGCCTTGATGAAGAATATGTTTTCTTTGGATGTACACCCATTCAAAGAAGCCCCCATGAAGATTTGGATGTGGACACAACAATTCACGTCGAAGTGCAAGCTTCCGCAAAAGATCAACCAGATGTTAATGCCACATCTGAAGCTGTTTTGTCAGCACCGAAAGAACAAGAAAAGGTTAATGCCACCTGTGAAGTTGAATTGTCAACAACACCTGCAGTATTGAAGTTCCATGACCTTGAAGTTCCGCATTCTGAGGTTAGAATATGGGCTAAATCTGATTTAGAGCTAAAATTCAAACAAATAGTAGAGAAAAATAGCAGAGACAATACACCAGTAAGTAGTATGCATCCTAAAATGTTTATTAATGTTTCTTGTACTGTTACATATTGCCATGTACTGTTACATATCAATATGTAGTGGTAGATACTTACATTGTGGTACTGGTATCTACCACTACATATTGATATGTAGTGGAAAATACTTAGATTATTGTAAGGGTATCTAGCATTACATATCAATATGTAAGGGTATCTAGCATTACATATCGATATGTGTACTGTTTCATATGAATATGTAGTGGTAGATTCTTACATTGTTGTAGTGGTATATACCATTACATATTGATATGTATTGTTATATAAAATCATTATCAAAGGATTTTATGTAGTCAAACTTATTTTGAGTTGTTGATACGAGGGGGCGCTGCCCCCTCGACCCCCGTGAAGATGGTGAATCAACTCGGGTTAACTTTAATGTAGTATATTGTGACATATTGTTAAATTTAATGTAGTTGACAGTTTCAATTGTTTTTTTGCAGATTAATATCCACTTGAAGTTAAGAAGGTAGCAGTAAAGGAGTTGCTTACTACTCTAAAAGACACAAAGGATAAAGTTGAAGTTATGTCCCAAAAATCTGAAGAGTATGAGGTTGCATCAGCAGTGGGAGATTTTTTTCTCATGGATGTACCTTTGTTTAGTGAGATGTCTAGATTGGAGAACATTGACCAGCTCTCTATTAGAGATTATTTAGACATGGCAGTCTCAGGCATTGGAATTTATGTCGAAGAGTATGCAGACCTCCTTCCAGATCCAAACGGTGTTATTTTTAGTCTTGACTTACGACAACAATTTGATAACCTATTTGGAAGAGATTTGAAAACCAAAGAATTTCCAAAAGATACACCTGAGCACCAAGAACCCAGTGAACTGAACGATGCAGGTGAATTTTTATCTAAGCAGCAAGAACCCAGTGAACTGAACGACGCAGTTGAAGTTGCAGCTGAGCAACAAGAAAATATACCACCAAAAAGTTCAGTGGATACTTTGGAGGTTTCATCGCAAGACGTTTTTGATATTCCATCACAAGAAGTTTGCGAGGTTCCGTCACAGGTGAATGATATGTTCTAAACGTTAATTTGTGCATACATTTCGTAAATTTGTACATTACATTTTTTTATGTTGATTTAAAATGCAGGAACCAACTATTCCAATACGGAAACAAAAAATGGTAGCAATGAACAAAAAGACCGTCTCACCACCCGCCAAAAAAAGCTGCAGTCAACCAAGTACACCTACTAGACCAGTTCGTAATCACCGATGATATTTACGATAGTGGAAGACAATTCTCTGCCTCGTATAAATCACCAAAGAAGCCGAAAGATGGAGCAACACAAGCATTACCACAAAACAGAAACACAAAGCCAAAATTGCGCCGCAAATTTCGGCAACTGAGTAAATCACCATTCTATAAAGACATGAAGGATGAACAGAAGAGTACCATATCCACATACTTCAATAAAGCAAAAATTCTTAGGTGAGAATTAGATGCAATATTTATATGTATTGTTGCTTTGTATATTTTCTTTTGATATACATACTGAGAAAGACATATCAGTATGTTCTGTTACTGATATGTTGCACAGATCTTCTCATTATGTAGTGGTAGATACTTACATTGTTGTAGTGGTATATACCATTACATATTGATATGTACTGTTACATATCAAGATATATATACTAACCCTTTACGCCGTTATTTTCCAGCACAATTTCTTGGAGAACAGGAGAAGGTGGTCTTTGTGTGAGTGGAAGTATAGTTGATGACTTGGTACATAATGATTTATTAGAGAAAGATCTTCTCAACTACACATAATACAAGATTAACAACAAGTTTCAGAAGGAGC
This sequence comes from Papaver bracteatum, assembly GCA_023529315.1. Taxonomy (NCBI): domain Eukaryota; kingdom Viridiplantae; phylum Streptophyta; class Magnoliopsida; order Ranunculales; family Papaveraceae; genus Papaver; species Papaver bracteatum. Next base: position 135,448 of record JAJJWX010002732.1, on the reverse strand, counting down.
AGCCGATGCATGAAATAGACAGAAAATACTTGTTTGTCTTGCATCTAGATCCGTCCGCTTGGGTAAGTGGTTATCTTACACTGCATATTTACTACAACACATATTAAAAAATTAAAAAGTATGCTGTGGTAGGTAAGTACATTACATATCGATATTGCATAAAACTTAATTAGATATAACAATTTTCAACTACATACATGGTTTCAGTTCAATGTTGAGAACCCGGATAAGCTCAAAGGAGGAGAAGAAGAATTTGTTTTGAAACCAATATTGGATATGGATTCAAGTATCAAGAAGATTCTTGTACCAATGTGCCATCACAATCTTCACTGGACACTACTTGAGTATGACTGTGACAAAATGGTGTTCAACCACTACAATTATTCCAAGGATGAATGGGGAGCAATATGTTATCCAAACGCTACAAAAATGGAAGATTTCATGTTCAGACCTATCAACATGTACTTGATCAATAACCATAAAGAAACATTGAAGAATGTAGTAGTCAATGAATGTGATGCACCTTAACAAGGGAAAGCGCCAGACTGCCTGCTATTTGTGATGTATTTTATGAAGATGAAGTCAAAAAGAAAATATGTGGGAGTAGATTTGGGTGATGATGATCAGGTGCAGATGAAGATGCGCAACAAAAGGGTCGCTTTAGCATACAAATTGCTGACTGCATCCTCACCAGAAGTCAGTTGGGGACAAACACAATAGAGTCTTAAATGTTGAAACTAGTCTGACAGTACCTGGTTTCTTTTTATTCTTGGTTACATTTCAAGAATGTTCAAAAACATATTTTAAATATATATTTTTCTTTTATTAGTAACTTATTAGTGATTTTGTGTTTTTGATACGAGGGGGTGCTACCCCCTCGACCCCTGTGAAGATGGTGTAATCATCTTGGGTTAACTTTAATGTAGTCTAACTATCTTATTAGTAATTTAAACTAATCTTATTACTTCATGTTTGAGTGATGCAACTGTCAGTACATAGTGGAAGATAGTTAGACTACAACCACTATATATATCAGTAAGTACTGATTGTATTCTTTAATATGCACTAACCTGATTGAAACCACAACTTTTAAGTATGTAGTGGAACATGGTTACTCCAAAACCAGTGCATATCAGTAAGTACTGATTGTATTCTTTAAGTAGTATAATAGTAGTAACTAGTACTAGTATGTAGTATCTAGTATACTAGTAGTAACTATTATAATATGTACTGATTGTAGAGTAACCACAAAAATTTTAAACTAATCACAATTACTAAAATGGTGAATCAGCGTGAACATATCATAATTCAACTAACCACTACATATCAGTAAGTAGTGGTTAATATGTAATAACCTGATTGTTTTCTTTAATATGTATTAACCTGAATTGTAATTATGATATGTTCTAAATAATCTTAGTGGAAGATGGTTAAACCACAAACCAATACATATTTGATTGTTTTCTTGTTACAAAACATCTAGTATGGTTACACTACAACCACTACATATCAGTATGTAGTGGTAGATTCTAACACACAACAGTACTAACATGTAATTGCAGTATGTAAAAATACTCACTACTGGTGATAGATACTGACATTTTGATAGACTTAACAACATATTACAGTGTAAAAACAGTATTTTCAGTACACTTGTAATGTATGTACTGTAAAATGAAATACTTATTAACCAGATTGCAGTATGTAAAAACAGTATTTTCAGTACACTTGTAATGTATGTACTGTAAAATGAAATACTTATTAACCAAATTCAGTTGGTACTAACAAAAATCAAAAAGAAAAATGGTAGAATAGAACAAGGGATAGAGGAAAGAATTGTGGAAAAGGAATCTGGCAACATTATCGATATAACATTCTGCTGCACGTTCAAGCCTGTCATAAAAAAAGAAAAAGAGAAATCAGAACACTACTTACTTAAAAATACATTGTATTATATCATACTTACTTAATTAAGACATTATATATGTATCTGACTGAAAATACATGCCTGACACAAAATCATTCTTCAACAAGTTCATACTGTCAGATAAGATTGCATGTTTCCTTGTTGTGATGAGTCTTCAAGTTAAAGTTTGAACACTTGAAAGATTTTCTACTAGTCTCATATGTTGATTTCATAAGTTTCCCCTTTTTCCTTCCTGGTGGAGCCCTAATTACTTTTGGTGGGAGAACGTGATCGTCTACATGATACTCGTCAGGCCTGTGAGAAAAAAACATTATCATTAAATGGAATATCAAAAAATGTAGTGGTATCTACCATTACATATCAGTATGTAACATCCATGTGTAAGTAGGTTTATGTTGACAGTTTCAATTGCTATTACATGTGTAAGTGGTATCTACCATTACTGATTAAAGACACATACCTGTCGTGGTTAGGAACGGGTATAATAGCTATTGAATATAGCTTACGAAAAGTGGTAACTTTGAAATAATCTTCAACGTAATCAAGAATCCTTCCTCCAGATATAGTAATAGCTGCAGCAGCGTGCGAGCATGGAAAACCATAAACGCGCCATCGTTGGCAAGTACAAGTTCTTCTCTGTTGATCTACCATATGAGATCTGCACATTACATATTAATATGTTATTTTTCAGTACACATAATATAGACAACACATATTAATATGTTCTCACAGAAACATGGTACTTAAAAAAAAAGATAAAGTAAATAACATTCAGATGATAGAGATTAGGGATAAACGCTAACCTTGGAGAATGTACTTCATAACGATTAGCATCTGACTTGTTAACATTCCAGGGATGGCCAATTTGGATGTGCAGTTCAAGCAATGCTTGATACGTAGGGGTTAGCAGTTATAGGTCCATCAAGAGACTCTCTTCACGACGTTCTGACATCATTTCCATCATACGAAGACTACACGACAAAAGGAATAGCAAGTCTATTATACTAAAAACATACGTAGATTAACAGAACATATATCCTAATAACATTACAATAAGAAAACTAATAAAAGCTTGTACTGTGATTAAGGAAACTGATACAAACCTGATCAAGTCAACGAACGCACACGCAGGTAATTTCTTATCTTTGTTAATCCATCTATTGAATGATTCAGCAACGCTAGATGAAGTGTAACCATAACTACAGCCCTTGAAGAAATCAGTGGACCACTTTTCTTTGGGAATGTTGCGGCAGTAGTCAGCAACCCAAGTCTTTCCCAAATTAACCATTTCTTGAAGACCTTCCTCGTATGTTGCAGGAGAAAGAGCATGTGTCGCCTTTCGGAAAGCATCAATCACTTCCTTGTACTTTTCGTCAGACTTTGCGATAAGTAAGTTTTTGTCCAAATGGAAGTAACAATATCTTTGATGAGAATCAGGAAACTCTTTGGGAATATATTTAACCAACCCTTCACCTCGGTCAGTCAAAAAAGTGATTGGGCGATCATCATTCAAAGCCTCCTTCAGTTTCTTGAAAAACAATTCCCAGCTGATATTGTCTTCTCCAGGTACTAAACCAAACACAAGCGGATAAAAACCTGCAAAAAGGAATTAATAGTTATGTTAAGCTGAAAAATATTGACACTACATATTGACATGCAGTATGGTTTGCCTCTTTGTTAATATGTGAAAGCCTGACACTACATAATGACATGTTAAGCAACTGATTGACACTACATATTGACATGCAATATGGTTTACCTCTTTGTTGATATGTGAAAACATGACACTACATAAGGACATGTTAAGCAACTGATTGACACTACATATTGACATGCAGTATGGTTTATCTCATACTCAGTATGGTCATTATGTAGTATGTACTATGGTCAATACTCATTGTTAGATAGTGAAGTAAGGTCAATATGAGTGATCTAACTACCAGACACTACATATCAAAAAAAAAAAAACCAATTACCTTGATTTCCATTAAGACATGTTGCTGCCATGAGACCGCCTTTAAATATTCCAGTGAGAAAAGTACAGTCACAGAAAATCATTGGTCGACATAGTTTATATCCCTCTATACAAGCTCCAAAGTAAACAAAAAGTCCGTTGAATATTTTTGTAGCATCATTGAAATCGAAGTCAATAAATGACCCAGGGTTTGTTTCCCTAACAACATTCACCCACCAAGCAAGATCAGTGTACGACTTCACATCATTACCAAAAATCTGTTTATGCGACAACTCAATTGCATGATATGCGTTGTGATACTGGATCTCGATGCCACCACCAACTTTAAGATAATCTATGATCTCTGCTGGTGTTATACGAGGGTTGTGCCTGGCCATCTCATGAATTAGACTATTCATGAGTTTTTTTTTGTAACTCTTGGATTCTTCAACATATAACCACCACCACAGGTGTTCCTTCCCACATATTGCTTTATCTTAAAAACATCAATAGAACTACCATTGGCAGTTGCGTGAAGCTTCCATGAACAACCTTTCACACTACGTACGGTGGAAAATCTCTCAAGGTCATTCTTCTTCTTAATTACCTCGTATCCAGTTTTCATGCAGTATTTTTGGCATGCTATACGTACGGTATCTACGCCACCATAGAATAATTGATCTGTATCATCAAAAATCTTATCCAAACCATCTGTAAAGAACACTCTTGGAGATTCTTTACCCTCTTTCAAGTAACTATTCTTTGCACTGACAACTAAGTCTGCGTTGCTGTCAACTTCCATACGCCTAGAGGAACTAGATGCGCCATTTGAAATTACATCCACGTGCAAATCAAATAAAGCTGATTGATTTGAAGAATGTAATGCAGCGATTCCCTGGAGTATTACATCGGCAAGAATAAGAACTATCGCTTGATTCTGGAAATAGTTAACCAGAATAGTCGACGGAGTCAACCAGCTCCACATATTACAGATGCAAAATTTTAAATCCTCTAAAGTTGAAAATGATGTAACCTCATATGCAAAATGATATTGCTTATGGTATACATGAGAATAGATGGAGAAGTCTGGTTTGGGAGCAACGTCAGACATGTTAACCCTGTAAAAAATGACACGTACTAAGATGAAACAAAAAGAGTCTTAGTATTGACATGCTATATGCAGTACGTATTGACATGTACTGACTCATATTGATATGTATTGGCATCTACTGCATGATGAAAAATAGCATGCTATATGAAGTACGTATTGACATGTACTGACTCATATTGATATGTATTGGCATCTACTATAGGATGAAAAGAGAGCATGCTATATGCAGTACATATTGACATGTACTGACTTATATTGATATGTATTGGCATCTACTGTAGGATGAAAAGAGAGCATGCTATAATAGTGAATCATAATCATACGTATTGGCATCTACTAACTCATAATCATATGTACTGAGTCATAATCATACGTATCGGCATGTACTGACTCATAATCATATATGCTATCAGATTACAGAAAACAGAATAGAAATCATACCTTGTTCGAATCTGAGATAAACCTAATTCGACGCTCAAATACCTAATTGAAACATACAAAAATCACGAAAAAATTACTTAAAAAAACGAACGGAAATTACTTAGAAACTAAATTCACATTGTAAATCATCATAAAAACAGAAATCATAAACATAAATCATAAAAATATAACAATGTACATCATATATAATTATCCTGATAGAAATCGGATCAGAATAAACCTAATTATTCATCAAGAATTCTAGAACAACAGTAGAAGAGGATGATTTGAAGGATAAATACCCTGGTTCGAAGCTCAGATGACCTAATTCGAAGCTAAGAAGAACCTAATTTGAATATCAGATGAAGATGATTGAAAAACAGTACCAGAAATTGATTCTATCCAAAATGCAGAGTGAGAGAAACCGATCTGAGAAGAAAAAAAAAGGAAAGAAAACTGATTCTTGTGTTTATGTTCGTCACGAGTTGCAGAAGGGTAAGCTGGGAATATTTAAAAGAAACTCTTGTGTGATTGGCACGTTTTTTGACTAGGGGATAAAGTTTGTGGTCCAAAAACATGTTTTTGGACCAGCTGATAACCAATTCTGGTACTGGACTAACCAGTAACCGGGTATCTCATTTCTGGACTAGCCAGTAATTCCTAGAAAGGAAAACTCTTGGTATGTAGTTGGGCCCCACATTTATGAGATGTAGGCCCTACAACACTCCCCCTTGTGCGGTCCAATTGAACCTCATATGCAGTGCTTCACATATAGTGCTTCGAATGTAGTTCTTCAAATGTCGTCTTCTCCTTGATGATTTGTGCCGAAATTAATTGCCTCATTAAAAATTTGACAAGGAAAAACTCAGTGGGACAAAACCTTGGTACAAATCTTCACATATAGTACTTCACATGTTGTCTCGTTATTTACATGTAGTTCATCACATGCGCAATACGATCATCAAAGACCGACGTGTCTAAATTAATTGCCTCGTCAAAAATTCGTCAGGAAAAACCCTGAGGGAAAAAACTTGAATTAAAGAAAAAGAGTACAATATTAAGAAAACTTAGACCATAGTTGGACTCGAATATGTTGCCTCATTAAAACCTTGTCAAAGGGAAAAGAGTACAACGTGACAGATGAAAGTAAAGGTGATATGTTGCAGATGATCACTTTGCTCCGTTGAAGTTGACTAGTTGCTTCACAACTCCTAAGGAAGAAAATCCCCGTGGGAAAGACAAATAGTCTTAGATGGGAAATTACATTCCCGGTGTTTGTTGTTGTCTCATTAAAAACCTTGCCGAGTAACAAAACCCTGTAGGAAAAAGCAACCTCGGTGATGGAAAATATTTCAACACACCATTAGATGCTTCCCTTATGTCAGACAATTTCCATTAGTCTAATGCAGTCAAAAGGAGTTTATCACACTTTACTTTGGTGACTTGAATGTTTATAAGACCTTGTTGTTGATTCTGGAAGTTACATTGCTTAACAGACTATCGCGTTTCATTTCTTTGGTTCATATATTTTTAGTAATATCAGCACGGTCTTTATGTCTTCAACGTTCAACATACTTGATGTTTTTAGTGTTTTCTCACTAAATACCTTGTCGAGTAAAAAAACCCTTTTGGAAAAAATATTCTCGATCGAAGGGTAAAAGAGTATAACATGAATTCAATTTTGAAGTAAAATATGTCGACATCATATCCTTGGATCCTCCCCCTGATGTCGGCATCTCCCTCTGCTTACTTTCATATTTTTTCCATACAGTTCCTTTAGTTATGTACTTTTTAAAATTTAATATATATTGGTAATGACCTAGAAAATAGTCTACCATATCTCCCTTAATTACTTTCGTTGGCGAAGAGATTATTGTTCCTTCATAATCAACAACTTTTGGATATTGAACTTTCATTAGCATTCCTTTTAATGTCTTTGCAGGGATAAAACAAATTTATCTCAATGGTTACTTTTAAGTACATGATTACATTTACTATTGCATTCCAATGACGCTGCGCTGGCGCTGAGCTATATCTAGCTAACAAGATCCCTGAGGATGTAAATTTTAATCGAGTACATTATTATACTAAGTACAACAATGCGTCATTGTACTTAAATATGGGAATTTCATTTCCTAACACATCTTCGTCATCTTCCTTTAGATGAAATGATCACTTACTTACATTCGAACTTCGACTAATCATGGGAGTGCTATTAGGATGCATGTCTTTGTTAAATTTCTTGACAACTTTAGTCATATGCAAACTGGTAGAATAATATACCCCAAGCTAAGTATTCAGTCGATCTTTCCCCAGATTTTTCATCTCAAATTCGGATTTCAAATAGATTTTAAGGTCTCATATTACATCAAGAGTACCCATCATGTTTGTACCATCGACATAGATAGATACAATTCTAAATCAGGAACTTTCTTGTGAATACGCAAGTATAAATAACTTACTTGTCTATCCCATCCAAATCAAATAGTCACTTAGAAGGGTATTCCACATCCGCCTGATTGCTTCAATCTATAAGTGAGCATTCTATCTAACTGTTAACACAATCACTAGTGGAAAATGAAGCTTTTATAACCCACATCCGTGACCCTCGTTGATGATAGTTTGACCTTTGACCGATCAAGACCGTCTCTGATATTAAAAAAAAACAAGGGAAAATTAATCGAGCATTAAAATCGGTCGTTGAATAACTAGTTTTATTTACAATTTTTCCCTCATATTACGACCACTTCTCTGCGGACGATTATGTTGTCAGATTTTCTGGGTCACACACTTTCTATGGTCCTGATTTGGTCAACTAAAGTGAACGGTTGGATGATAATAACCCTATCTTGTTTTTATCGCTTCCCTAAGATATGCCTAAATCCTTATCTCTTTCACCTTCACCTCATATCTTTCTATCTCTATCTCCCTCTCACCTCTGTATCCACTATCCTCCCTATTTTCTTCTTGTTTGCAGAAAACTAAGAACCATATCAGTTTCTCCTAAAGAACAAAGATCTTGAATTATTAATCCAAGAAGAAATCTCCCACCATGATTAAATCATATCTTTGTATCATTATGTTGGATCTAAATCCATTTTCATATCCTATCTTAACTCAAGACTAGTTTCTTATTCAACCATTTTTCATTTTCATCTTTGATGTTAAGGTTGTAATCAATTGTTTTGCTGGTAATTCGTTGTTAGGGTCTCAATTTAGCCATTTAATTCAAAATAAACTTCATCAAGTCAGAGTTTGCAATTTAATTTTTTTATGAATTGATTTTAAGGTTTGATTAAGTGGTGAGAGTATGAAGTTTTCGGTTATTGGTGGTGGGAAATATCAAAAGACGGTTCGACACAGAAGCGTACGAAGAAGAAGAAGAGGTGGGTTTTGGTGGTGGTGGTGATAGCTATTTTGGTGGGTTTTATTTCATCAATTGGAAGAAACAATGATTTATCAGATGGTGGTTATGGTGATTTTGATGAAGGATCTGATGATGGTGATCTTCAAATCTAGGGTTTTAATAACCTCTATTTATTTTTGAGGATTTTGTTACTTTTGGGGATTTCTTCCATGGGTAGTACCGAGTTCGATCTTAATGTTAATAAGCATGTATCCATTTTTATTTATGCAGTTTATTTTTTTGATGAAATGACTAAGAGAGTTTTTATGAGTACTTAAATATCTTGATAAACTTTGTGTTTTCGATGGATGTACAAAGAGATGCAAAAGAGAAATTCAAGAGGAAGTTGTTGAGTTCGTAGTATGATTATTGGGAAGAGGAGCATCTGGTGGTTATTTAGCTTCGAAATATTGAAGTAGAGAGCACAACAAGAGGAGTTCTATGAGTTTGTTTTGGTAATATCCTTTGCACACTTGTCTTATATTTTTATTTCTTTTAGTTCATATGTCAATTGATTTGAAGTTGTTAAATTGGCAATGAGTATCATTAAATTAGTAATAATGCAATAAATTAGAAAGAAAATCCTTTTTTACATGGGACTGTGTTAGCGGTGAATTCAATTATTTCTTTCATTAGCACTTCATACCATATAGGATGGTGAGGATTTTGTGTGTTGTGTTTTAATCAATTTTTGCTTTGCGTTGTCACACACAATAACTGTGTTTAATCCTTAGTGTAACATATCTAGAAGCACTATTATCTTTTTTATCCTTGCGCTAAGTAATGTGCAATATTAGGAGGAAGTTAGAAAATTTAATCCATGTCACATAAAATTGTGAATCATTTTGTTGAATTCTGATTTTGCAATTTTTTATTTCAATTTCTAATGAATGAAACATTAATTCTGTGAATTTCATGAGGTAATAATTGCTTCCTTACCTTATTTGTTTTTAGGAAATGAGGTGGCAATATGGCTTATTATCAAATGTCCATGATGCATCCTTGTACTATATGTGTGATGAATGGACTCTTGTGATGTTTGTACTCTCAACTCAAAGCATTGTAAGAAATACTTTCCTTTATTTATGTTGTTAGGGAATTGCTCGGTCGAACTCACATGCGTTGATATCTCAAGCATGTTTGTCAATGTTAGTGATCAAAACTATAAAGTCTTGATTTTTAATCTACTATAGCTAAGGTCTCAGACTAGGATAGAAAGTGTATTTGAGATTAGGCCTGTCAATATTTGTCCGATATCCGGGATCCGTTTCTGATTATTCGATATCCTATAGGATTTTATCCGTTGTATCGGATATCGGATATCAGATATAATATGTTATCGGATATTTCTTCCTTAACATATCGGAATCGGAATAAGCTATATCCGTTTGTTTAGATATCCGATATGTTAAGGACGTAATTGTAATTTTCCCAAACCCTTATTTCCCCTACTAATTGATGTCTGATTTTATTTTAATGTTCAGGTTGATAAGTTTGGGATTTGATATCCGATAATATCGAGTATAATATCGGATATTATCGGATTTTGTCGGATAAATATCCGATAAGTGTCAATTATGAAAATGTTTTACAAGGGTTTTTAAGCTTTTTTGGTATAACCGGATATTATCGGATATCTATCGGATATCCGATAGCTTAACCTATCGGTATCGATATCTGATTTTGATATCCTATAGGATATTATCGGATATCGGATATCCGATAATCCTTAACATGTCGGATATCAGAATCCTTAATATCCGACGGATATTCTTCCATTGACAGCCCTGTTTGAGATCAAGAACTCCATTGCAATCATCATAAAAAAGGAAGGACTACTCAAGGAATCAGTGGATCTTCATCGACTAAAAGGTATGTGGAGACTTGAACTTATCTATCACTCAAAAGTCTATCTACTCTGTCTCCTATCTTGAGACAAAAGTCGTATTACTATATAGACTAAGAATATACACATGTGACATTTCGAGCTGAGTATATCTCACTTATCTATTTCTCTAAATGTGTGTTGGTAAATCTTTCGCTTTAGCCAAGTTCATCTTTGCCTAGTGACGAAAGTCATGTTATGTTTCAATCACTTGAACATAGTTTGTGAATAACAACTATATAACGCCCTCTGAGCATATTTCATTGATTGAAATGAGAGTTTAGACAATATAACCATTGGGGGATATAAACATTGTTTTTGTAACACATATATGTATAACTCTTTAGCACTTGAACCGAAGTTTGCGAACTTTGTTGATCAAGTGAAAACCGGAACTTGAGCAGTCAACCCAGTCCGCGAATGTGCGTAGTTCTCGAACCCGAGAATTTCTGCTGGAGTTGTAGCTTAGTTTCAGTCCGCGAACTGACGGAAGTTCTCGAACCCGAGAATTTCTGCTGGAGTTTGTGAACTCCAACCGGTTAACTTGAGTTCGTGAAACCAGTCCATGAACTTGAGTGGTTATGTCTAATAACGATATTCGTGAACTTATCTAAATTATCTAAGGAATGTTATTGGAAACTGTATCTTTATAGTTCATGAATTGATTCGAGTGAATCACATCGTTTTTGCTTCAATTGTGTCTTGTGTAGTACATAAGATCTCATAGCAATTGAACAACTCTCTAACTAGTTCATTTGCGTCATTTGGACTAGTTATGGTGAAGAAGAATATGGTTGATATCAAAGTTATCATTTGGCTAACCATTTGGTTGACTAATATTGAACCAACTATTGTACACGTTTGGGTACAGTTACACAAACCCCAAATCATCAAGTACATGTGTGTATGTCAATCTAAGTTTTCGATCTAACGGTTGATAGATATTAGCTCTTATTTAATCAGGTTTTCATCTAACGGTGAATATTGAATGCTTTGTTACTAAGCTAACATTGATTGCAAACCCTGATTTGAAAGACTATATAAGGGAGAACTCTAGCAACTGGGAAACCTAATCCCCACATATTCTGTGTGATACTAGTTTGATAAGCTAGAGTCGATTCTCCTTTAACCTTTGATTTTCTTCTTCTAAAACCAGGTTAACGACTTAAAGACTTCATTGGGATTGTGAAGCCAGACCGATACTGCTTTTCTTGTACTTGTATGATCTAATCTTGCTATTTCTATCGTACGAGTATAATTGTAATAATTGGCTTGAGATTTATATCTCTTATAGGCAAGATATAAAAGTAATCACAAACATCTTCGTCTCATCGTTTGTGATTCCACAATATCTTTTTTCGCTGCGTCGATTAAGACTATTGTGAGGTGATTGATAAAACTGAGCTGTTCTTCGGGAATATAAGTCTGGTTTTATTTATTGGTTCCTGTTCACCTTGATTTATCAAAATACGGAACAAAACTCATAGGTTTATTCGTGAGAGACGGATTTATCTATCTTGTAGACTTTTATGTGTGAGACATATTTGTTTGCTAAAGTCTTTGACTTTGGGTCGTAGCAACTCTTGGTTATGGGTGAGATCAACTAAGCTAAGGGAATCAAGTGCGCATTATCCTGCTGAGATCAGAGGTGTAGGAGCATAATTGTACCTTGGATCAGTGTGAGATTGATTTGGGTTCAACTACAGTCCAGACCGAAGTTAATTTGGAGTAGGCTAGTGTATGTAGCGGCTTAATTCAGTGTATGTTTAATCTGGACTAGGTCCCGGGGTTTTTCTGCATTTGCGGTTTCCTCGTTAAAAAATTCTGGTGTCTGTGTTATTTCTTTTCCGCATTATATTTTGTTATATAATTAAAATTATACAGGTTATGCGTTGTTCAATCAATTAGAATATCCGACCTTATTGATTGTTGGTTTAAATTGATTGACACTTGGATATTGGTCTTTGGTACCATCCAAGTTATATCTCTTTAATTATACTCGCGAATCACATTTTCTTGAGTAAATCAAATTGAGAGATTGAGATAATAACTCCTTGAGTAATTTCTATTGATTGAGTCTAGTTGATTCTCTAGAAAAAAACTCGGAGTTGTCCATACAGATTGCTAATCGAAATATTGGGTGAGGTTGTTGATAAGTGCATAATTCATATGATTTTAGTGTCCATTCCATACTTGCTTTAGCTATTATTCTTGCATATTTTCGTATTATTACTCTTGTTTTCTCTTATTTGCCTCTATTAGGTGAATCATCTAGAAAGGAGCTACAAAGTGCTGAAAAGAGATAGGAAGAGAAGAATTCCAAGTATCCAAGTGCCAAAGTCTAAGAGAAGTGGAAGAAAAGCGACGAAAAGGAGCAAGACGCTCAATATCAAGAGAAGGGACAAAGACCGATCTCAACTCATTCGAATTAAGGATTTATCATCACCATCTTGAAGAGAATCTAAATATAAAAAGAATGCAGAGGACATTCCGATTTCGGATGAAAAAGTTGTGGAAAAAACAGTTTTTATTGAAAATCGAAGATAGTGCAGTCCGCGAACTGGGTTTGCAGACGGGGTTCGCAGATGTATTTCCGAAAATATCTGCTCGAATTTGAAGTTTGCGGACTGGGTTCGCGTACTTAGCAAATGGGAAACGTATATTAACACCTTGGAAAGCCGAAGGGCACGTTTGGGAACGTTATTTCGTTATTTCGGGTCGGGTTCCTAAACCTAACTAAATACTTGATGGTCAAGCAATGTAAACCTATAAAAAGGTATTAGGTTTTGTAAGATCAATATCATATCGTCTCATATCACAAGTTCTACATCAAAAACCTAGGGTTTACCCCTTTAGGGGGAACCACCATTCTTCATCTTCTTTGTAATATGAGTAGCTAAATCCTTTGTTCATTAAGGATGAATTCAATGTTCTAAGTGTGAAGCTTTATTATTAATACAAACCTATTTAGAGTTTTTATCATCATCGTGTGTTTTCACTATTTCTAGGGTTTATGATTGATTAATTAGATTGTTTGGAGTGCACGCTAGATTAATTTATTGATCATTCTATTCCTAGTAAAGGATTAGGATATCCATGTAATTATTGAATAATCCTTACACAAGTAGAGAACATGAGACCTCGTAGAGGGATTCTATGGAGCAATCATGTGTGAAGACAATGCTAGTAAGTGGACCTTGCGCTAAGAGTCTAACTTCTAGGATCAACCTAAGTTCACATAACTTAAAGCTTCCGATTGGGCTACATCTTGAGTGCGCTACTACTTGGTGGTTCAGTTGGATAGAACTTGATATGCGAGCGCTTCAGTATCAAGTTACACAAGGAGCTTTGGGGATAGCACTGCTCTAGATGTTATTTTACGGTTGGTGATGAATGGTTCTTATGATCAATAAATAAGTATTCTAATCCATCTATCGCTTAGCAATGGCGAAGGATTCCTTAATCATCTATTTTCTTTATTGTCTTCTTTAATTATATCTTAAAAACCAAAAACCCCCTTTGTTATTTACTTTATCTTGCTATTTCAAATAACTTATCAATTACACAGCTCTTTGTGGGGACGATCTCTTACTACCGCTATATTACCAGTTAGTTAGTGGGAAATATATTTATTAATTTGTTGAGCCTACGACAACTCATACAGTTGTTAGACCCCGCTTTTTCATATGTGAAATTTATGAGCTGTAGTTTTGCATTACGCATAATATGGCCTTAAACGCTATTCTTCCTGCAAATATGACATGTTCAAGAGTGGCAAAAATAAAGAATCTTAGTTACATAACCAATTCTAAAACAAGACAAGTTTTTTACTGCAGATGTGGGACAAGGGAGCATTGAAATTTTTACCGCTGAGATGGGAGTATTGGATAAGTTCATCATTGTGGGGGGAGAATCATGTTACTTTAATGTTCTTTAGATTGTTTGTGGTTTCATTCAGTATCCCAAATGATAGTCAGCGGTGTTTTGTTAAGTGATGTTGCTCTAATTATTTTCTTATCATAATATACTTTTGTGCATCTTATCAAGAAGTGGTGGTTACCAATTTGTATCATAATATACTTGTGTCTATTCAATTGGTGTTGGTTTGTCTAAACATGTTGCTGCGCCTTTGGGAAATTGCTTGATATGATGTGCGTTTATGGCAGGGACAATTGTTGGCTAACCCATGACAATTTAAAATTCCAGACTAGTTACTAAACATAAAGAAGGATTACAAGGACATAAGATACTCTCAGGTTATATCTAATGCTCTTAACATGAAGCTCAGTGATTATTTGGAGCGTTTTAAAGAATATCAGGTGTATTCTTATGTATTTAGATAGTTGTATGAACTTCGTAGTTTTGTAGCTTAATTTTGCGTCAACTATTCTTTGATTTTGAAATAATTTTCTATTTATTCTAATGATTGTGTTGTTTTTGTGTTGTTTTGGTGTATGATTGTTGTGTAGAAGACCGAATGGAATCACATTATGTGCATAGATTTGCTTCACAAGAAAGATAGAATTTTGCTAAGAGGATTTCTTTTAGCACTGGTTTCTTATATATGCAAGAGAAGAAATTCATGATGCATTGGATGGTAAGTTTATTTTACCCCATCTTTGTTATTCGGAAAATTTAGAATGATTGTTTAATTACATTCAAGAAATTGAGTATGTTATTCTCTTTGAAAATGAAGATGTTGTTTATCTTAATAATTTCACTGTTTCGGTTTAGGAAATGAACTAAGAACTCGTGTTTTAGTTCGCCAGGGTGTATGAGTTTTCCATTGAGGTGTTTTCTTATTTGTGTAATTCACTAATTTGTGGATGTTCTTGTATTCTCATTCAACTGAAAGTATAAAGAAGAAATTTACAGGTCATAGTGGCTCATTGGAGCTAGTGGTAATTGTTTAATCATTTTGTTCTTATTTCTTTCTTGCTCCATATTTCAAAATCAACAAATATCCATGAGTTAATATATGTTATTCCATCTGAACTTCTTAATAATTTAAATAAAGTTTAATATAGGCTCTTACTAATTCATTTTCATTATTTCAGAGTCCAGACATTGTAATGCACTCATCTGCCAAATTTATATCTAGGCACGCGGATGTCATGGAAGGAGTCCTTGCAATTAAGGGATAAAGGTATGGGTGTGAAGTTGAACATTCATTCATCTGTTTCAAGTAATGTATTACCCTATCAAGCTAGTTCAGGATCGGAAGGATGAAAACTTGTGTTTATTTTCATGTGAAGGTCATACATATTTCTGGATAGCTTTTATCCCCATCGTTCTAAGCTTTCTAACCCTCACATGCACCTTTTATGTTAACTACCCAGTATGCATATAACTATATTTACGATGAAGCATATTGTGATGAAGATGCTCAGGCAAAAATTGGTATTCAGTACTTGTTTTGGTTGAGATAGGTGGAGAGTATTAAGGAAATATTGTGGTAAATGTTGTACTACTACTTCTTTTCTATAATGTGGATAAATCTAGGCAGAAGAGACATTTCACTGACAATCATCTCTTGTAGATTGTAGGCTTACGGTGAAGACTACTATGTTGAACCTATCGATATGTGAAGGTCCTTCTGTACTCTTCTTGATGTTGGAAATATACAAAAAACTACATAGGTAATCTTAGCTCCTGAAAATGTTATGCAATGATGTTTTCCAGATATTTACCATTGGTAGCATCATCAAAGTCTACGGAGCTTTGATTAGTTCTAAAGTTTGTAGGATGTTTGTTTAGTAGAAATTCTGATAGCACCAGCATAATGAATCTGTTAAAGATGGTTTAACAATTTCATTTCATACTTATCATATGCAAAAACTAATGCATGTACTGTTTGTTACATAGGTCTTGTATATATTAGGCTTTTTGTTTGACAGTTAAGTGGCTGGATGCCATTATACTAGTTCTGAATTTTTTGATATGAAAGTTTCCCTATGTACAAGTAGTATCCATACTCTGTTTTTTCATTTAAGTAGTTTATGCACAATCTCTCTATTTTCTTTTCACTGCGATTCAATGCCTTACTGTATTTTGTTTGTTTCTTTTCCAGGTTGTTTAGCTTTGAAACCTGTTCTGGTGGTAAAATTTTTGATAGAGGAGGAGGTGTTGAAGATTAGAAATCTGGTGATTATCCAATGGTTTTTATTTAGATCCCTATGTACTTCTATTTTCCTTTAGTGTGTTGTTTAGCTGTCTTTTTATGTCAATTGTATTCAGTTATGGTTTGTGCAATGAATGCAATGAATGTTTAATGGAATGGAATTTGGTCCAGCATTATTATTATTATTTGAGTTTGATTTTCTTCTTATTTAAGCTTCATTTGAATTTTGATTTGAGATTGAGTCGGATTCAGTCAGGCCAGACAGCCAATCTGAATATATTTTTCTTTATATTAAGATTTATATCTATGATTGATTATAGTCAGTCATAAAGTATTTACCATTAAAATCGGTCGTTGATATAAGATTTTCAACGACCCCCAGAGACACGTCATAGTAGAAAAAGACGCTCAAACAACGACCCTTTCTTTGACCACCAAAGCAAGTCATTTAACTCGTATCTATGACTTGCTTCATCGTCCGCGAAACTGCTATTTTCCACTAGTGACTGTGGTTTAGAGTCACTTGATTTGGTCAACAAAAGGCTATCAAGTACTTTTGTAAATATCTTCTATCTCTTGAATCTTTCATAGATACGTAATAACCACGTACATATGTTGCATTCAACTCCTTTGAAATTACCAAGCTAACTAAGTAGCGGAACGCTATAACGTTCATTACAAGAGTACAATTCCAGGGCTTTGTGAGAAACCTCGCGCCACAGGGCGAATGTTCATACTTTGAGACTTCATTCTTCCCACTGTGCTTTATGACAAATAATCATATATGTTTCATAGGCTTTAAACTTCGTTGGTTATCACTACCACACCAAATACCTGTATATTTGTCAAAGAACCAAATTCTACCTGGATTGTATAGGACAAATATACTCTTTGTTAACATTAAACTATAAGAATCATGGTTCGATCTCATTGTGCTATATTTCCTTGAGAAACTATATATAAAAATAATCATTAATATGCTTGCATGATCTTTCCATTGACTAATATGTGTTCTCATAGTCATCTAGGATTTCATTATTCTCTGGAATCATTAAACTTCAGAGCATCCTCTAGTATTGATTCATGGACATAGTCAGAGATAATCAAATGACATGATTTCATTAATGATACAAATTAGGTTGTGCCTTACTCATCTACTTCCTTTCTAGGTGAGCATTGATCGAACCTGATAGTCTCTCCATCTTCCTTTATGGAGCCAAGGACTCAACCACACTTCCCATAAGTGTAGTTGCAACACTTTAGTCTATGGTGTATATCCCTTATTGTGGATTCGTAACATTGCAGGTAGGTTTGCAGCTGCTATGAATGATCTCATCACTTTAGCGACATCAATGTACATTCTGAAAATCGATTATTCTTTGTCACTTCACATTTACATTTGTGGAGTACAAGAATCTATATGAGACACAGTAGGAACACACCACGACAATTCATGTCGTTCCATTAGAAAGTACTTTTTCTTATCCCCCCCTAACGATGGGAAGATTGTCTCATTAGGATGACAACCCGCAAATATAACGGTAAGATATCTCATGCAAAAGGTTTTAAAACACGAATGTCAGGCTTATGTACAGTTACCTACTGGTACGCAAAAAGGGTTGACTAATATTGGGTTCTAAAATGAATTAAGTAAAAATGCGTGCAATATTGCATATCGCCAAATACATAAAAGGTAGGTTGGTACACATAACCTATTCCTTAGACACCATCTGTAACCTTTGATGGTATCCTTTGCGAGACCATTAGATATAAGATGCTTTATGTTAATCCTATTAAACATGAAATATTCATCAAGTCCTTTCGATGCACACTCTATATCATTTACAGGGGGTGGTGAGCCCTTACATATATAATATACGCTAGTAGTTTTCCAAACGCAAAACTTCTTTGGAATTATAACTAGTTCAAAGTGTCAAAACATCCACCAGAGCCATAAGTACTTTAATGATCTTCATTCTGCATGGATATGTTTATAAAAATCACCTTGTTTTATTTGTAAAAATTGGTTGTCTATCATTTGCATCTTAGGATGGTCTCAATCCTGTTTGAATTTGTAAAATAAACGATATTCTTTCTTAATTTAAAAGCTTAATGGGAAGGGGTTGGTGCATCTGGTACGTTAGGAAACACTTATTATGAGATATGCGGGACTTCACATTATGTCAATGTTTTTCCCATTGTATCGTCCCGTCGAATAAAGTGATGTTTATGTGAGTCATTTCAAAACAAAACATCATTTCACAATCAAAGTGCATTTATGGTCATGTCAAAGTCATGAAAAACATCCTCAGCTTGAATATGACTTGGAATCTTCACACGGTAAGCATCAAGATTAATCTTTTCAATGATCTCCAAAGGACCAACCTTACGAGGACCCAAGTCTTGGGAAGTTTCAGCTGAAAACTTACCTTCGCGTAGAACCACCCAAACAAAATCACCAACAACAAAGTCAATATGGTGAAAATGATAGTCTATGTTTGACTTACACTTGTTGAAAATGTCATTCAAGTTATGGACAGTAGCATTGGAAGTAGGTATGGTCCCGCCAATAATATAATTATCAATGGGAACCAATTGGGATTGCTGGAATAATATCTTGTCGGTAATATGCATTGGCTTCAAGTTAGGCACGGGTGGAAACACTTGCTGATCATGTTGTTTAGTATATGAACAAATAGTCATTATATCTGTCTCATAATTACATCCCAACAGCATATTAGAAGAAACCGTAGAGGTAGTTACTGAAAACGGCTCTTTTGTTGGGACTAGTGTATTGCATGTGGAATCAAATGTTAATGAATAAGAATTCTTCTTACCATCATGCTCAACTTCCCTATCGTACTGCCATGGTCTTCCCAACAGTAGATGACAAGCATCCATTACGACGACATTACACCAAACACTATCTTCATACAAAGAGATAATAGAAAATTTCACGAGACAACGTTTAGAGACGGTTACCTAAGAACCCTTACTGAGCCAATGAAGAGAGTAAGGTTGAGGGTGTTTTTCATTATGTAGATTCAACTTACGAACAACTTCTTCCGTCACCACATTCTCTAAACTACCCGAATCAATTATCATACGACAAATCTTTCCACCAATGGTACAAGTTGTCTGAAAAATATTCTTTCGTAGCCATGGATCATCAGTTTTTGGAGACAAAAACGAACGACGAAGAACCATTAAACACTCACCTTGATCTCCCGGCAAAAATACTTCTTGTAGAACATCCGTTTTTTCTTTTGTTTCAGCAACAGATTCATCCTTTGAATCACCGTCTACAAGTAAATACTTACCAGGCCTGCCTACTTTGCGATAATCTTTGCAATATGACCAGGCTCTCCACAAGGATAATAGTTAGCAAAAGATTTTGACGATGAACTAACATCCTGTACTGCGGAAGCATACTGTGACAGGGCCATAGGTGGGTGACTAACATCCGAAGTAACATTATGACGGGTCCATTGTTTTTCCAAGCGCAAAGCACGCTGATGGATTTCAGAACAGAAGAATAACCAAACAAGTTCAGAGTATCTTGAAAAATTTGATGCAAACCTTCTATATACGATAGACAAGTTGTTCTTCAGGCTCCATAATACCCGATCTTGTAACCAAATCATAAAGTTCCTTCGTATATTCGTCAATGGAACGAGATCCTTGGAGAATATTTGGAAGACAAATATATAAATCTCGAGTGTAATTAAAAGGTAAAAATGCTGCACGCATACACTTTTCAAGTCTAGGCCAAGATGATATTACTGGTTCACCTTGTTGTATATGAGTTGCTTTCAATTACCACCACCAAACATCATCCCTTCCTCGAAAGCGGGTAGTAACAAGAGGAACCACACGAGCAGCCGGTACCATCTTAAACTCAAGCACTTCTTCCACGGTAAAAAACCAGTCGATACAATCTTCCGGCATCAATCCACTACCATGAAACTCAGGAATCTCCACACGAAATGCAGATTCCCACCTAGTGACGTTCATGATGCAAGTTCTCCCTTTCACGATCAGCAAATGGGTTTTCAGTATCATCATCATCGGTTCGCTGGATGTATGATTCATCAATAGGAAGTCGACGACGCTCATGTCGTTGCATCAAAGTAGCTACTTGACAAGCGAGCATCTCAACCGCGCGTGAAAATTTATCGTACCTAGTTCTTTCCATTACCTCATCAACCAAAGCTTCGCGAGGACCACCCCGACCTCTACCACGAACCATGTTTGAAGGATCGATACCTAGATTCTGAATACCAAATGGTGTAGGATGTTAGTACCAGTAAACGAAAACAACAACACACTTTATAAAACTTCTCAATAGGAAAATCTCTGATTCACCGCCTTCCATCATAACTGACGCAACCTTTATATATAGGCTTCACAAATCCATAAATATCCTAAAAACTAAAGCTAAAGATCTCCAAAATCTAAACACTTGAAGAGAATATCTGTTCAAGCTATAAAGAAAGAATATATTCTTTATTCTCAAGCTAAAGATAACTTAAAACTAACCAAACTTAGATTAAATAACCAATATTAGTTGCGAGCGAGCCCTTTCTTCATGCCAACATAAGGTCATCTCGTGCACTACATCAAGAACACAACTAACTGTCTCTTGCTTGCTCTCCATTCATCATTTTGATGAGTGAAACGTTTTTAATACAATTTGCCATTTTTCTGTAATTTTTTTGTTTGTTTGGGGATTTAGTGTTTCCCCCCAAAACAGATACTAAATTTGCATTACCCCATTTTAAATCACTAACTGGCAAAACCCCCTATATGTTATAACTGGCGTGATTCTTCAGTTAGTTATGCACGTGCAGTGCACGCGAGTAATAAATAAATAATTTATTTTAAGAATCTGAAGATACCCTATAGGTCAAAAAATGAAACGTCTAGATCTCCCTTCTAATTTAATCTGACGGTTAAAAGAATGTGCGAACCCTTAAAACATATCATCTTCCTCACCGTGACACCGTGTATAGTCTCTATACCAGTCTGGGTTGGATTTTTCACTTGAACAAAGCTAATCCGGTCAAGAAAATTGGAAGTGCGTTCACTGTTCACCAACCAATTATCCATCAGCGCGAAAAATGCATACATGGGTGAAAATCATACCGTCCATTTTTCACAGATGAAGACAACTACACATGTGATTATTGAAATCACCAGTTTCTCTTTAATGGAGAGATTTTGGATCTGATGGTATTGGTCAAGTGTTTTGAAGAATTAAATTTCAAATTAATGGAGTCTTGCTGCTAACCGATCGGTTTTATTGTTCAGAAACTTGCTTCGTGAACTGGGTTGCTCTTGAATTTTTGTTATGGTTTAGCTTTGATTAACGACATCTTCAACATACACAAATTGCGGTTTTTTGTCAAGAACGGGGGTTTACAGGTTAATGGGATTTGAATAGAATAATTATTGAAATCAAACAAAACTTATCAGAGATGAAGAATCCTATTGCTTGAATATAGAAGAAGAAAAAAAAAACTCACCGTCGATTGATCGAACTGATTTGCAATTTTGGGTTTAAATCTGAAACCCTACCCAGATTCAGGTTGCAGGTTTAATGGCGACTGAGAAAAGAGGATAAACAGAAAAGCGACGGGCATTTAAAACGTGTGGATTTTTCAATTCTGCAACGAGTCATCTAACTGTGCTGTCACGGCACATCCAAAGGTATAGGGGGTTTTGCCGATTAGTAGTTTAAAAAGGGGTAATACAAATTAGGTATTTTTTAGGGGGGAAACGCAAAAGGTTCCCAAAGTATCGTCCAGTTATATTAGGTCATAAGACTCAAAACAGAAGACTACAGGCCACAATAGATTTTATGGACACTAAACAAATTTGTCTCAGGGGTAAGCGTTGTGCCACAATGATAGATTTTATACCACAGAACCCGTATCATGAGATTTTTTTTTTTGGTCTACAAATGTTTTGATACTTTTTCGTAAACCAAGCTGCCAGAGGACTGCATTAAACGTAATCTGTCAAATAAAGGACTACATTAAACGTAATCTGTCACATAAAGGACTACATTAAACCTAATCTCTCAAATATTGCGTTCAAAACGTAGTGTAGAAAATATGTGTCAGGAACATTTAAGCGTCCACTATGCAGTAGGGTCTTCTGGTCTTTGGACACCACATCTTACTATCCCATAGTGCTGTACGTGTTCAATGATGTCCCATCTTGGACCACAACTTGGCACCCTGGATGCGTATCCATCTTGGACCATAACTTGGCACCGTGGATGCGTACATTTGTATGATTCAAATGCCTGCAATTAATCACCATTATGCGTGCCCATCTAACTTGACATAGCCAGAAAAACAAGTGTTTAGAAGTCGACGGAAATAATAGATACTCTTTGGTCCGTCCAGGGGCGGAGCCAAAATTTCAAAGAAAGGGTGCAGAAATTTGCTTTGGGGAGATAAAAAAAATTTAGGGGGTGAAACAAAGCAAAATTAGGCTTATAGACACTTGAAAGAAATTGTTTTGAGCTTAAATTAGCCTTTGGAGCCAGCTGGTCAGGTGTGCAAATGCACACCTCAGGGTCCGCCCATGAGTCTAACAACAACTTTTTGATGTCGGAATCATCTCATCAACAAGTGAGTCATTCAAATGATAGTATGATACATAACTATCCCTACCCGCCACAAAAGATATTAGATATAGGATTTTAATGCAGAATATATTCGTGAGATGTTGCATTACTCAGAAGGAAATTTCGTGGAAGAAGCATATGAATACGTTTCACTTATGGGCCACAGGTTTTCTTCCATGTCGGTTGTGGCTTCTACTCAAAGATCGTATCAGTCCTAGTCCCATCCCATGACTGCCATCCGTACAAAATCGTATCCATTGTCTTTTGCAACATTCAGCAAGATCTACCTTTTGAAAAATCATTAGATATCATACAGGTCGGTCCAACTCCAAAAGGAATATAAAGCACAACAACGACAGCATGGGAATGCAGTTACATGTGTTCCATCGACGGATTAATTTCATTATGGCATCAACAGCATTGTCAGGGGAGCTAGGAACCTGCCTGGAAATTGCGCATAATGAATGAGCTTTTGTCATAAGCTTGGACCGCAGGGTACAGTCCGTCTAGGACCGTCAAGTGTTCCATCAGTACCAAATCTATATGGGGTCTCCATGAAACGCACATGGTTTGGAAGATGGCTCGAAAAAATCTTTGGTTAATTTCCTCCACAGCATTCTCTTTCAGGATAGATGCGATAATTCCACCCACAACCTTATTTTTCAAAATTGATTCAAACCTTCAAAGGAAGTTTCCTAGAC
This sequence comes from Papaver bracteatum, assembly GCA_023529315.1. NCBI lineage: Eukaryota > Viridiplantae > Streptophyta > Magnoliopsida > Ranunculales > Papaveraceae > Papaver > Papaver bracteatum. The sequence continues at coordinate 111,286 of JAJJWX010002732.1, read as the reverse complement.
GGTCGGACTCTTTTTACCTTTTAGTCATGACCTTTCATAACATATGAAGATGACTCGAAACATGACAAGAGATGAAAAAAGCCTTGGCAGAAAAGGATGCACAAACAGTACAATTTCTCCAAAAAGAGATGATGTTATGCAAAATGATAATCATCTCCCTTTGCAGTTATCAACACGCAACCAACAACTACAAGAAGTGACCAAATTTCACGAGGAATTATTAAATCCACAGCAAACAAAACATTCTTCACCACTGAATTGGTAACCCGGTGAAACGTAGTAACCTTTCGTAGCATAATTTAATCATGTGTTGTACAAAAAAGAAAAAAAAAAAAAAAAAGGTTAAGCCATGCATCATGCATGCATGTTGCACGTTTCGTTAGATATGTCTCGAACAAAAATACATCTTCAAGAAAATAAGTTTATCTCTGTGTTATAGATGTAACTATAAACAAGGTACTTTCGATCAAAAAAAAAAAAAAACAAGGTACTCACGAGGGTATACCCCGTTGGTTGTTCTTTTGGGTCAGGAATTCAACAACCAATTCTGAATCACATATACATGATGAAACTATTAGTATTAGCAGTGAAAGTTAATAATGTTTGAGCAGTGAATCCGAGAATATGAGAGAAAACTGTCAAAAGGATCTGTGGAAACATCTTTTTGAAGATGTTGAAAAGTGAAACTCCCTTGTTATTGTCTTCGTTTAAGTCCCGAATTCCAAAATGGTGACCACTTTAAAGATATCAGAAACTAGGTAGGATCATTAGGGACTTCGTGAAACACGTTGTTTTAAGACCTTTGTTCTCAAATGTGGTCAGTGAACGTAACCGAAAAAAGATAAAACAATCTTTGAAGAAACTTTTATTTTTATTTCTTTCACAAATAAGAGAATTCATCAAAAATTACACACTAGGGTTTTTAGTTGGCAGCCGAGCAACAAGCTGAGCGCCAACCCCCTTCTGAATAGTAACACCCAATATATGAAAAACAAACATACCTACACCACTACCAACATTATTACCTTTGTTTTGGTGCCTATAAAATGGTATACCTTTGCGTTTGGTGCCTAACTTTATCCAACTTTGAGTTTGATGCCCAGTCAACCGATTGACTTTGTTTGACCGTGTTGACCATCAGCTTTATAGTTAAAAGTGTGAAATGACTAGATGAATGCAGGAAAGTTATCTGTTCGCCAAGAATGGTTCAATGTAGATGAATGCAGAAACTATTTGAAGGACCTTGAATTTTACAATTTTAACTTAGTATCAGCAATGAAAGTTAATAATGTTTGACCAGTGAATCCCAGAATATGAGAGAAAACTGTAAAAAGGATCTGTGGAAACATCTTTTTGAAGATGTTGAAAAGTGAAACTCCCTTGTTATTGTCTTCGTTTAAGTCCCAAATTCCAAAATAATGACCACATTAAAGATATGAATAGTAGTAACAAACAACTCAATAAACTTAGTAGAGGCACGTATGAGATACGAGAAACTTGAAAAAACAAAAGCACAAATCGAAACTACAACCAGTGATGTTTCAAACTAATTTCTGTTAAACAAAGTTTCAAACTAATTTCGAGAAGTAGTTATACAAAATTATGTTTTTGTAAACTACAACTTGTTTAAGATAAGAACATTTTTTGTTTCGTAAACTTAAAAAGGACTTAAAGAATAAGAATTTCAGGGAGAAGAGTGAAAAATGAAGTTTACAACACGTTGTTTTAAGACCTGATTCACGTTCTCAAATGTTAAAAGAACAGGTCACGCATTCAAAATTTTCGAGATTCTTCTCGAACGTAAGAAAACCGTCACGCGTGAAAGAAGATGCTTCTCGAGGGCTGTCGGTTATCCAAAACCGAGAAGGCAAAGAATTTGAAAGCGATGTTGACCCAAAGGGCCATACCCTTAAGGCTAAACTAATGCTATTTAAGTCTAAAACTCTTAGTGTTTTAGTCTATATGGGACTAATGTTTTATTCATTCACATGAAAAAACATCTAGGGAGCAATAGGTCTTGGGATCAAAACATGGTCCATGCATTTTTTTGATTAAAACAAAACATTGTTTTTTCTAACAATCCCCCACATGAATAATAAAACATGTCGATAAAGCACGATAAAACATAAGGCAACAAAATAGGCTAAGGTGTCCCAAGGATTGAACCTTAACTTAGTTTACCCGAATTAATGTCTTGAACCGCCAACAAAGAATGCAATTCGAAATAACAGTCTTTTGGCCGTGGGCTAAAATCCGGACTTAATGAATGTCTCTAGAGAATCAGCTCATATTCTCATAGGAAGCGGCCACACTTCCAACATCCACAAAGGTGGGTCCATAAAGAGTGTCCTGCCACACCCCGCTTTAATCAAAGCCATGGTACCCATTAAGATCGCAAAAGATCATCCTTAATTTCGCGTTTAAAACATCGTCCCTATACATGTCTGTTTGGTAATTCCAAGCAAGAAGATGTACCCACTAGTAGATTTGCACTCTTCTGAGTCAAAAATGGTGAGGTCCTCTCGTGTAACCACTTTCATAAGATACATAAGACTACCAATAATGCGAGAATACTCAAGTTGATCAATACCCTCACCCTTGTTCTTTTTCAATTTACAAGTGGGATCAAATGGAGTAGACGCAGTTTTAGCATTTTCATAATTAAATCTCTTTAATACGGAAACTAAGACTATATCCATCGGATTACATCAAAGAGGGCCTAAGTCTTTCATGTCAAAATTATCTCTAAGAATGATATTAATAATATCAAGGTTGCTGCCTAATATGAGCATATCATCAACATATAGGCAGTAACCTTGAAACCATTAGTTATCATAACATGATCAAATTTTTCATGCCATTGTTTAGGTGCTTGTTTTAAACCGTATAGAGATTTGTTCAACTTGCATACTTTGTTTTCACAACCTTTTACAATAAAGCCTTCAGGTTGGTCCATATAAATTTCTTCATTCAATTCACCATATAAAATGCAAGTTTTAACATCCATCTGATGTTATGCAAATCATAAATTTAGCAATCAACATCCTAATCGAGGTGATTCTAGAGACTGGTGAATAAGTATCAAAGAAATCTAATCCTTCCCGTTGTCTATAGCCTACCAACCTAGCTTTATATTTATCTATAGTTCCATCTCTTTTGAACACCCATTTGCAACCTATGGATTTACAAAATGGACTCCCATTCATTTAATGAAGCTTCTTCCAGAAAGGAGATTCTGAGAAGTCATAGCTCCTTATAGGTTTGGGGTTCGACTGAACCCTCTTACTTCTTCTTGTTCATCTCATACTCCAAAGTTGGAGTTTGAAGTCGATGAACATCCGGAATCATCATGGACCTTTTACTTTGTCCAGAAAAGGAAATATGTGTTCATAAACACAAGATTCTCTTGATTCCATTATTTCTTTGTTATTGTGGTCGAACAACCATAAACCCGTGAGCATTTGTATGCTCATATCCTAAAAACACAAACAATTGTTTTAGGACCTATTTTAGTTTTCTTGGGATGAGGAATGGCCACCTTGGCCAAACACCCCCACACTTTAAAGTATGCATAGGAAGGTTGTTTACCATTCCACAATTCGTAGGGAATTTTATCTCGATTTTTTAAATGGAACTCGTCAAAATATAGCATGCCGAGAGGATAGTTTCCACAAGTTCGAAGATAACCCTGAACTTGTCAACATAGCATTTACCATATCTATGAGTGTTCTATTTTTCTTTCTATTCAAATATGGTTTTCATGAATGATTCCATTATTTTTACAAACTCTCCTATGAACATACTCACCGCCACGGTCCAAGGGATTTAATCTTAACTCCTTTTTGGTTTTCTACTTCAAGTTTATAAACTTGAAAGCCTCTAAGGCCTGCCGACCATTTTCTACCCCTCTTGTTGGTGTTGATTTCAAGTTCCTAAATCCGAATTAATTCCAAAGGATAACAACACTTTTATTAAATGGTTTTCTTGCATATTTAGAATTTCACATCTTTGTTTTTTATCAAAGTTTATTTTGGTATGCAACCTAAATTAGCAAGTCTTTCTAGCGATTTGAAATTAACATGCCCAAGTCTATCATGCCAAACATGTGAGGAGTCACAAACATAAACAAGAAGATGCATTAACATTCAATTTCAAATTTAAGCTTAATCATGTTATCGGAACATAACCTTTTCCTACGAATTCACCATGCTTAGAAATCACAACAGATTGGACTCGGAACAATTTTAAAACCTTTCCTAGCGAGGATGGTTTCGAGATGAGATTTTTGCATGTCCGGGACGTAGAATACGTCATTCAATGCGAGTGTTTTTCCCGAAAACTTTCGATTTCCATGAACATACCTACACATACTAGAGACAAGGTCGACTGCCACCAACATTATTACCTTTGTTTTGATGCCTATAAATCTTTTATGGTATACCTTTTGATTCATCAAGAGGAATATGATTCCTAACTTTATCCAACTTTGAGTTTGATGCCCCAAGTCAACCGATTGACTTTGTTGAAGCCTTTTGTCAAAGGATCTCCCGTGTTTTTCAATTACTTTATAGTTAAAAGTGTTGAAATGACTAGATGAATCCACCATGTGTCTTGAAAGTTAATCATTCATCAAAAGTCAATTTATCAGCAAGAATGGTTCAATGGTAGATGAATTAGCCATCAAGAACTTCTTACTTCCAGAAACTATTTGAAGGACCTTGAATTTTACAATTTTAACTTAGTATCAGCAATGAAAGTTAATAATGTTTGACCAGTGAATCCAATAAGGCAGAATATGAGAGAAAAATACTGTAAAAAGGAACAAACAACTCAATAAAACTTAGTCTGTGGAAACATCTTTTTGAAGATGTTGAAAAGTGAAACTCCTACAATGAGGGTGGAAGCTTTTCAATCACACCGATAAAGCTTCATCAAAAACTTGTTATTGTCTTCGTTTAAGTCCAAAATTATTCCATCTTTCAAATTCCAAAATAATTAATTACAATAATCGAATGAATAAATAATACTTAGAATTTAGTAACCACATTAAAGATAAAATGAAAAACGTGAGAAACTAGCTATTCACTACAACTTGGATCTCGATCATTATGGACTTCAAAATTTTCGTTCGTGAAACACGTTGTTTTAAGACCTTTGTTCTCAAATGTGGTCAGTGAACGTCTTTGAAGTGAAAATTAAATTATTATTTTTTGGGATATTTTGACTTTAGTACCTATAAAATGGTATATTTTTTTTTTGATTAAAACGTTTGGTGTTCTCAAATGTGGTCGTGAACGCCTTTTGAATTTTGACTTTAGTACCTATAAAATGGTATATTTTTTGCTTTGACTAATTTTGTCCAACTTTGAGTTTGGACCGTTTACTGCTCAGTCAACTAATTGACTTTATTTGACAGTGTTTGACCATCCGCTTTACAGTTAAAATTGTAATCCTTCTGTTTTAGTAATGAATCTATTTTTCTTAACAAATTTTTTTTTTTTGTTTTTGATTTTTCGTTACATTTTAATACATTAAGTACAACAAGATACATGTTATTGATCTAATCCTGCAAGTGCAGAGTTCTTTTTAACTAATTTTCCAGAACCCTATTAAGTATTTCTTTCTTTCTTTTTTTTTTTTTTTTAAGAAAAAGAGCATTTAACAACAAATATGTAAAGTTTACGACACAATGGCACCTTTTACTATCAGCGAATATTATTGTCTAATATTTTGGGGTTGAAATATCATGCCGGATGCTTATAAATATGATAAGCAGAGAGGAGAGTGATAACCAAACCAAACAAAAGCAGCTCTAGTTTCCAATTATTAATTGTGGAGGGCAAAGATATTTAGTGTTATGTAATTCTTTTATCTTCCGGTTCTTTCTTTGAACGGAAAATGTGAATGCGAGTTTCATTTTATCTTCTCTCAGGGATCCTCTTTTGAATTAACTTGAGATTCACCGTTGTAGTTTGAAAGCTCAAGGTCCAATATTTTATCAGGTAATATATACATCTTTGTCATTTATTATACTTCTTCATAATTATTACTAGTATGTCAACTTTCTCAAACTAGTTTGTTGATGTTGGAGAATCTATCTTTCTCTCTGCATATATATATATATATATGATGTCCTCTGTTTTTTGAAATTTAGATTTTGTTATTAGTATGTTTTAGTTTTCTTTAGAGTTCTTTGACATGATCTTGAGTCTAAACTCTTAGAGTTAGTTCGTAGACAATGAGATTTCATTTTTGGAAGCGCTATTCTCTTGTAAAGGAGATCGAACAGAGCTAATTCTAGCTAATACGGTAGTGAAATTTTGTTTTGAATCTGGTCAATATAGTTTGACCAGAAAAGTATTGTTCTAGGATGATTGTAGGATTACATTTGCATGACATAGATTTTATCCAGAAGCCCAACTGTTTTGTGATTAATCAAAACACCTGAAGGTTTTAACATGTTGTAAATTTTAGGTGCGCAAAAAGTATGATGAGATTTATGGATTGTGTCACTGGTTTGTTCATCAATCTTAATAAAAAGAAAGAGAGTGATTCTCAACAGAATAACCCCAAAATTGTATGCCCGACATTTTGGCACCCAAATTTTTCTTTAGGATGGCGGTTGCACACAAATGCCATAATATCCTTGAATATAACATTTTAATGTCCTTCTTTTTCACGGTTCAACAATTTTTTTTTAAAGATATTAGCGATCTGAGTTTATAATTCCCGTTCCCCAAAGTTTTATGTGTTCCAGGAGGTCCCAGGTTCTAGCCCCCAATATCGTAATATTGCAGGAATTATCATAAAAGTTAGTGTTAGTTTGTTGCTCTTGTAGCACAATCTCAGTCCCCCCATCCACTTCGGTTCTCTTGGCTAGGTTACCCATGAGGCTCGCTGGTAGGTTATCACAACAACCTGTTCAATTAATGTAGTAGTATGTTGTTGGAGCTTATTATTGTTAGGCTTCCAACTAGTTAATATAATAATTTTAATTCAATAATATTATATAAAAAAAATTATAAGGATTTTTTATAATAAAAAAAACAGCGTCAAATTTAAAACTTTTAGTGGAAAATCTCGTAAGATAGTTTAATCGGAACCCCGACTATTTCTTTGGATTTTGTAATTAACACACTATCCATGTCACAATCTAAATGGAACTGTAAATCATAGATTTTTGTCGTACAAACTATAAATTTCATTGGGAAAGGAGTACGCTGGAAGTGGACCTACAGAAGTACGGTATAGGCACCTAGAACAGTGATAATTTAAATAGTACAGTTGAGTAGCAGCTTCACAATTTTTCACGTGTACATAGGCATACCACATGTCCCTAGCCTACTCTCAACTAGTTGGTTAGGGGAGGCAGCTAAAGGCTGGGGCAGTTGCCCCATAATTATATATTTGTAAAAGTCCTTGGAAATATACACTTATTTTAGAAAATTAGGATCCCCACCAAAAAAACAATACAACTTTGATACACCCACGGAAACTTTGTACCGCAAAATGTACTCCGGGTGATCCAACGGTCCCGCTATATTTCTAAACATTGGAATAGGAAATGGGACAGAAGTGGGCCCCACCCCATCTCTCACAAAATTAATCACGGTGCATCATGCGGTGTAGAGTTTCGGTGTACTAATTATTTTTGAAAAAAAATAAACCAAAATGAGAAATGATTTTTACAAGGATTTTGTTATCTTGTGCTCACATACATAAGATAACTGCCAATCATTAGCATTGGAAATGATAAACACTAATAAAAAAATATGAGAGATAGTGTCTTGTTCATTGGAGAAGGGAAATAATCATGGATTTTTTGAATTTTTCTCTATACAAGTGTACACTTTTCCTTCTCCAATGCACAAGACATTATCTCTCATATTTTTTTAATGATATTTATCATTTCCAATGTTAATAATTGAGTGTTATTTTGTAGATGAGTACACCAGATAACAAAACCCTTTTTGCAACGTTCATCCAGTCGGCCTGTGTTTGGCAACCAAAAAACACCAGTATTTTTTTTCTAACTTAGAGAACTAAGAGAAGTTAATTAGAAATTTGGTTTTCAATTAAGTTGAAAAGTTACTTTTTAATTGTGACCAAACATCTCATTATAGTTTTTGAATTCATTTTTCAAAGATGCTTTGACAAGCCGCCTAAAAAGCCTACCCAAAACAACTCCCACACATGCAAAGCTTTTAGGCGGGTCCCATAACATTCAGACGGGACCCACTGTTTCCTGTGACTTCCTCACAGCCCTTGATTGGGTTTATTATTTTGGTGTTGTTCAGAACGATGGTTCACCAAGAAGTGCTCCAAGAGGCTCAAAGTTGTCTGTATGATTTGTAAGGAAAGAAAACTTCTTAAATTTGTTAGTGAAGAATTAATTAACTTCGAAATCTAGTCTTCATTTTCTGAGTAAAGAATCGAACAAATTTGTAGATGGTGATAATTGCATGATAAATTTGTTCCTCAAAATTCTTAATTTGAATCAAATTCTTATTACAGGGTTGTGTTTTTCGTACAACTTGCACAAAGTGCATTTTTGGGACCTAAAGCTAGGAACCAGCACAGAGGAAACGTACACCAGTTATGGGGGATTTTTGGTCAGCGTTTTGTGGAGAATTTGATCATTGCTCGACTGGTCATGGAAAGCCATGTGCTTCTGGAATCCATGCCATTTACTCTCCTGATACATGTGCCAACAACGCCATTGTCATTTTCGTCAATATACTACTAATACTCATGTTCATGCTAAGCTTTCTTTGCAAGCCCTCCTCATCAAGAACAATTCAGAATCCTAACCGTTTTTCGGCTTTTGGTCTGGTCTCTGCCATTTTCAATGGTAGTTTGGGATTGGTATACTTGGGGTTAGGAGTTTGGATTCTACAAGACCAAAGTGTTTTACCAGTACATAGGTGGCTGGTGTTACTACTTCAGGGTTTCACATGGTTGTGTCTTGGTTTAACTGTCGGCCTCAACGGAAAAAATCTCGAGAAAAAAATCATGTGGCTTTGTGCTGTAGCTACTTGCTTGTTTGCAGGAATCTTATGTGCATTGTCTGTTGTTGATGCTATTGACGATAACCGAGTTTCGGGTAAGACTATTTTAGATGTTTTATCTCTGCCAGGAGCAATTGTGTTGCTGTTATGCACATATAAGCTGAAGAAAGGTGACAACCACAATGATATAGCTGGTTATTCTCTTCTGAATGCTGAGCCTAGTAGTAAGAACACTGAAACCCTGTTTGCGAAAGCCGGGTTGTTTAGTAAAGCTTCGTTCTGGTGGTTGAACCCACTGATGAAAAAGGGGAAGAAACACACCCTCAAGGATGACGATATACCCAGGTTGAGGAAGGTTGATCAAGCTGAAACCTCTTATTTGTTATTCATGGAGGAGCTAAAGAAGCTAAAGCAAAATGATCCTTCTAGTCCGCCTTCGGTTTTGCGAGCGATCATAAATTGCTTCTGGAAGGATATTCTGATTTCAGGTGTTTTCGCTATGATCAAGACTCTTACGCTTTCTGTTGGTCCGCTGCTTATTAGTGCATTCATTGAGGTTGGAGAAGGAAGAGAGTCTTTCAAACACGAAGGTTACGTCTTGGCTATAACATTGTTGTTTGCGAAATGCTTAGAATCCCTGTCGCAGAGGCAGTGGTATTTTCGCAGCAGGCTTATGGGTATTCAAGTACGGTCAGTACTCTCTGCAGCTATTTACAGGAAGCAATTGAGACTTTCTAATGCTGCAAAAAAGATGCATTCAGCTGGTGAAATAATGAACTATGTCACCGTGGACACTTACAGAGTAGGCGAATTCCCTTTTTATCTACATCAAACATGGACAACAGGTCTTCAGATCATTGTTGCTCTTGTGATTCTCATCCGTGCTGTAGGACCTGCAACGGTTGCTACGATGATCGTAATAGTACTCACCGTGCTATGCAATACTCCATTAGCCAAGCTACAACATAAGTTCAAGGGTAAACTCATGGGGGCACAGGATAAGCGGTTAAAGGCTATGTCTGAAGCTCTTGTTAGCATGAAAGTGCTGAAACTTTATGCGTGGGAGATGCAATTCAAAAATGTCATAGAAGGACTAAGAAAAGAGGAATACAAGTGGTTGTCAATTGTGCAGCTGCAAAAAGCATACAGTAGTTTTCTCTTCTGGTCTGCTCCCGTACTGGTCTCCGCTGCTACGTTCGGGACATGTTACTTTCTTGGTGTTCCGCTTCATGCTAGCAATGTTTTCACTTTTGTATCAACTTTTCGTATCGTGCAAGAACCTATCAAAGCAATCCCTGATGTTATTGGAATAGTCATTGATGCAAATGTTGCATTCTCAAGGATTGTGAAGTTTCTTGGCGCGCCAGAGTTGGAGAATGAAAAAAATGTCAGTGACAAGAAAAATTCAGAGATGCATAAGCCAAGTATTTCTATAAAGTCAGGTAATCTTTCATGGGAAGAGGACGCACCAAAGCCAAGCCTTAGAGGTATAAACCTAGTAGTTCAACCTGGTGAGAAGGTAGCTATATGTGGAGAGGTTGGTGCAGGTAAATCGACTCTCTTAGCAGCAGTTCTTGGAGAGGTTCCATATGTGGAAGGACAGGTAAATTTGCACCCACTATAAAAATGATTCTAATATTCATAGCTGACAACAGCATCTCATTTCTATTTATATGACTCTTGCAGATCGAAGTTTCTGGGAAGATTGCGTATGTTTCTCAAACGGCATGGATTCAGTCAGGAAGCATACAGGATAATATTCTATTTGGATGCAACATGGATAGACAAAGATACCAAGAAACGCTTGAAAGATGTTCATTGTCAAAGGACCTTGAAATGCTACCTTTCGGAGATCTAACTGAAATAGGAGAAAGAGGAATTAATCTAAGTGGTGGTCAGAAGCAGCGTATTCAGCTCGCTCGTGCACTCTATCAAGATGCGGATATATACCTCCTGGATGATCCATTCAGTGCAGTTGATGCTCACACTGCTACAAGCCTATTCAATGTGAGATTGCATTTCTCTTCTCCTGAACCCTGAAAATGAAAACTAACTTGTATTGTCGTGCACGTAGGAATATGTAATGGGAGCTCTTTCAGGGAAGACAGTCTTACTAGTCACTCATCAAGTCGATTTCCTTCCTGAATTTGATTCTATACTGGTTAGTTTCCAATTCAAATCATCCAAATTGCTTTATCGCCATTCTGTTCGAGCTTACTTCTTGTTCTAACTTTTTTGACAGTTAATGTCAGATGGGGAAATCCTACATGCTGCTCCATATCATGCACTGTTGAGTTCTAGCAAAGAATTTTCTGACCTTGTTAATGCGCACAAAGATACAGCCGGTAATGAAAGTCGGCACACTGAAGTTGCATCTCCTATTATACCTATTAAGGAAATTGCAATAAGCAAAAGCAAAAAGCAATTTACCGAGCCAGTGGGAGATCAACTAACTAAGAAAGAAGAGCGAGAAAGCGGAGACACCGGTTTGAAACCATATATACAGTATCTGAATCAGAACAAAGGCTACTTTTACTTCGGCTTAGGAATTTTTTCTCACCTCACGACAGTAATCGGGCAAATAATGCAAAACTCTTGGATGGCTGCTAATGTCGACAATGCTCAAGTCAGCAAAGCAAGATTGATCATAGTGTACTTAATAATCGGATTTACCTCAACGTTGTTTATACTTGTCAGAAGTCTTTGTACAGTTTCTTTGGGCATGCAATCAACACAAGCTTTATTCTCTCAGCTTCTGAAGTCCCTTTTCCATGCACCAATATCGTTTTATGACTCTACACCTTTTGGAAGGATCTTAAGCCGGGTACGTAAGCATAACTGACAGAAGTTACAGCATTAACTAAGAATTTTGTTCCAGTGCTGAATGTGGATATTGCTTCTCTATTTCTTTCGCAGGTCTCTTCTGATTTGAGTATCATCGACCTTGACATTCCGTTTGCATTGATATTTTCTGTCAGTACTGCCATTAACACATACTCTATTCTTGGAGTTCTTGCTTTTGTTACATGGCAAGTACTGGCGCTCTCACTGCCCATGGTAGTAATGGTGATACACTTACAGGTATGACGCGTGATTATTCTTGAAGGTTGCTAGCTAATACTTGAAAGCTATCATTAACTTTGGTGGGATGTGTTTTCAGAAATACTATTTCGCTTCAGCTAAAGAGTTTATGCGAATCAATGGAACAACTAAGTCTGTGATAGCAAATCATCTTGCTGAATCCATAGCCGGAGCAATGACAATCAGAGCATTCGGGGAGGAAGAAAGATTTTTTGCTAAGAATCTAGATCTCATTGACAAAAATGCAAGTCCTTACTTTCACATTTTCTCTGCGAATGAGTGGCTGATTCAACGTTTAGAAACCCTGAGTGCCATTGTTCTTTCCTCTTCTGGACTTATGATGGTCCTGCTTCCTCCAGGGACTTTTGGTTCTGGTAAGTGCATTAAGCCTTTTTTTCAAGAAAATAACAAAATTATTCGCTGGGAAATCTAAGAGTTCCATAAACAATTATTTTTGATGCAGGATTTATTGGAATGGCGCTATCTTATGGTCTGTCATTGAACATAGCACTTGTGCAGTCTGTGCAAAACCAGTGCACAGTAGGAAATTACATCATTTCAGTAGAGAGGGTAAGTCAGTACATGCACGTTCCTAGCGAAGCACCACAAGTAATAGAATCAAATCGACAGCAACCAAGTTGGCCAGATAAGGGAAGAGTAGAGATCCTTGATTTAAAGGTAACCTAATTTGGTGCTAAATTCAGCAGCTTCATGGTTTCTGAACATATTTCAATATGCTAATGAAATTTATCGGAAACAGGTTCGATATAGGCTCGATACTCCACTTGTTTTACGCGGAATCAGTTGCACATTCGATGGAGGGCATAAAATTGGGATAGTAGGCAGAACAGGCAGCGGAAAAACAACTCTTATCAGTGCACTGTTCCGTTTAGTAGAGCCTGTAAGCGGGAAAATCATCATAGATGGTGTCGACATTTCAACAATTGGACTTCATGATCTAAGGTCACGCTTAGGAATCATTCCTCAAGATCCAACTCTCTTTAATGGGACAGTCAGATACAATTTGGACCCTCTGTCTGAACACACTGACTCAGAAATCTGGGAGGTCCTTAGGAAATGCCAGCTTAAAGACTCTGTACAAGAGAAAGGAGAGGGACTGGATTCACTAGGTAAGATTTCATTTCTCTGTTAGTCGGGTATATTTTAGGCGCATTCACCAAGTTCAAGTCACTATTGCAGTTGCGGACGACGGATCAAACTGGAGCATGGGACAGCGACAGTTGTTCTGCTTAGGTCGTGCTCTGCTGAGGAGAAGTAGAATACTAGTGCTGGATGAAGCCACAGCATCAATTGACAATACAACTGACGCAATTCTTCAGAAAACAATCAGGGTGGAATTTGCAGATTGCACAGTGATAACAGTAGCTCACAGAATACCAACTGTGATGGACTGCACCATGGTGCTTGCTCTCAGTGACGGAAAACTAATGGAGTACGATGAACCCATGAAGTTGATGGAGAGGGAAGGATCACTCTTTGCGAAGCTCGTCAAAGAATATTGGTCTCACGTTCATTCTGCAAATTCAACCTGAAGCTACACTGCAACATCTCTAGTTTACGATTAAACTTTTCTACCCTTGCAAGACAAAGAATATTGCCTTCCCTTTGTAAGGTTTTTCCTAAGCTTGTGTTGTAGTAGTTGCAGCTCATACGTCTTATCGTATTTTCTATTTTTCCTTCTTCTCATCATAATAAAGATCATTTGAATTACATGAAGAAAAACATATTGATACGAACAATTTCAGTGCACTACACAACCTACTTTAAGGCCACTTGAAGTTACAGGAAGAGTATTTTGAAACTACCTAAAACATCCACTGATGGCAGTGAAAGTTGTGAATTTCCTTTTTAAGGTCCAAAAATGAGAAACAGATGTAAAATTCCTATTTAATTACTAGATGGAAAGGCTAAGACAGATGTGGATGCCACCAAAACAAAGAACTGAAGAAGAACTCACAAAATTGATGGAAAACTATATTATCACATGCTCCAGGCAAGTATTCTGTTGGTTCTGTTTCGTCTACGACCAGAGGACTCCTAGATACAAATATTAAGTACATGGAACACCCTAGTACAAACACACACACATATGGAACACCCTATAACCATGGACTTAAAATTCCCTATCAGGAAAGCTCATGAAATTGATAAAAAGGCGAGTTCCCCAAATAAGTTGGAGAGACAAAATTTGTTGATCACAACCAAGCATATCCTGCCTTAGGGAAGACAAAAGCAGTACCAAATGGAAAGAAACACATTTTGAATTATATCGAATCACTCATAATTGCATTGATGCAAGTTTCATGCACATAAACAAAAATTGAACACTATACATTCCACAATTAAAAAATGTACTAAAAAGTAACGATAGAAACATAGCTCGAAACTACCTCAAACATCCATTCAAAGCTCCAATTTGTTTGATTTTCAAGGTCCTCCAAGTATTGCATTCTCAATATCATCTCTACTAAGCGCATAACTGAATCTTCTATCAACATCTTTCTCCAAATTACCAGGTCCACTCTTCAAATACCTGCAATCATCATCTCAAACTGAAATCAACCAAATAAATACAACACAAACTCACTTCAAAACAATGAAGATTGACCAGGTCAATTGAATTTGACCACAGCAGAAAATTGTGCAAAACCCTAGAAAATTCATTGAAGAACTGAACTGAAATGAAAACCAAAAAACTCTAGAGAAATCAAATCTATTAAAAAAAATTAAAGAATTAGAAATCAAACCTTATGTAAAGATCAGTGACATCAAGAGATAACTGAGCATGCCAATCACCATTCTTCTCAATAAACCAAAGAGCTCTATCTTCTCTACTCTGATAAAACCCTAATTTCTTCAACCAAGCTTCAATACATGGTAGACTATGAGAATACAATGGTTTCTTCTTATCTGGTAGTTTCTTAATCCATTCTTCTTCTGATGAAGTTAATTCTATCCTTCCAGATGATGATTTTGATTTGAATCTTCTGTGATGGATTGTTTGAGGAGGACAAAATTGGTATTTTGAGAAATTGCAAGAACTGGAAAATTGGAGATTATTTGAGGAAGAAGAATAAGACGAAGTGGTAGTTATTGTCGATGGAGATGAGATAAGAATCGATTGAGAAACAAAAATGGCGGGCATTTTTTGAATTTTTTTTAGGCAGAGAGCGAGTGACTGATGTGAGGTGAGGACTGAGGAAGAAGAAGAGTTATGAAACGGGGGCTTATCTTTACTTTGCAGAGGATACATATCGGATACGCGTCCTTGTAACGTTTTTTCCTTTCTCGTATACAGCACTTTAAAAAACGTTTTCTCAAAACCAGGGTCTTATTTCTTGATTCAAGTAGTGGTCCAAGAGGTAGTTTGAACCAAAACTGAAGCGCGAAGCAAATGGTTTTCAGTTGGCCCATGGTCGGAGATCAGTGGAAACTTCATTTATTAGAAATTTAGAGGTACAAGATGACGGAACTTTGAGAAAGTTTTGAATAAGATTGATTAATCATTGGTATTAGATCCTCGAGAAAAACAAAATCACCAACAAAATGAATGTACGTTCAAGTTCTATGAGCATCTTATTTACGCCCCAATAGACGTTTTCATATCCTTTGTTGCGTGCCAAAGAGCAAGTCGCATAAGCTGAGTCTAGGGGTGGTAATTTCAGACTTCATCTGAAAACCAGGGTCTTATTTCTTGATTCAAGTAGTGGTCCAAGAGGTAGTTTGAACCAAAACTGAAGCGCGAAGCAAATGGTTTTCAGTTGGCCCATGGTCGGAGATCAGTGGAAACTTCATTTATTAGAAATTTAGAGGTACAAGATTATTTTGTGCTGGCTCCAGAGACAGGTTCCTAGACCATTTCGCAAAACTTTCTTGATGAATTAATTGGAAACCAAGAACTAGGTAGAATAGTAAGTAGAAACCCAATTATTTTGATAAACTGAGTTCCTTGAGAGGTATAGACTCAACAGAAACAAAAAGATCTCCATTTATTATCTACATCTCCGAAGAAATCAGACAAATTCCATAACCAACGCCAATGAACAAGAAAGAAGACACTTTTTGAAATTTAAATTTAATTGCATTTATACTGTGGTGTTCTTACAGATTCAAAGCAGAAATTGGTCAGGATAATGAATTGAATGATAATCGGCTTGAACAGTAAATGGGTGAATGTTCTAAAATCATATCCAGCTGATATCCCTAAGGAAAAATCCAAAGGAAAAGATAAATGCTTATCCGTCAAAGCCAAAGAAACCTCCTCTCCACTAGAAAAGATCAAATCAGAGACCAAACTAGTTTACTAGGAGAAGCAACCACACCGTGATGACATACTAAATTAACATTATGAGAGGAGAAATCATAGTGCAAGAATATCTGCTAGTTGTTGAACCACCACCCACCACTTTCTTCTGCCATGATTTTCTTGCCGTTGATGAGAATCGGGAAAGTGAGAACTGTTGTTGATTGATTCGAGGGTTAGGGTTTGCTTTCTCCACACAGACGGAGGCGGCACAGCTTTGAATCATGACCTAGGCGACAGCTTCACTCGGATTTATATAGGTGAGAATCGTGAGATATCTGCCCTTTAGTTTTAGGGTTTAGCTTTCTACCATTGATAATTCAAATGTTGTATTTGATCTAACGGCTGTGACATCACTTGATACAAAGGGTTTAGGTTTTTCTTTCAAGGTGTCATCGAGACTTGGTATTTGGTACTTAGGCCGAGCACAATGGTGAGCGATTCCGATTTGTATAGTTTATTCATGGAGAAATCCGAATACAATGGTCTTTCGTGTCGGTTAAATGTAGCGATATCCCTTAGGCTAAGTCTAATCATGGTGCAAGTGTTGGAATATATGCCACCTACCACTATGGTGTTGTTAGGTGAATGAAGAAAATGGAGTCAATGTTAGACAATTAACATGTGTAAAATGAGTGTTCTAGAGTTAGACAAATCAAATAAGAATACTAGAGTGTCTAGTAGTTTCCATGGTAGGTAAGCCTACATTGTTGAAACCATAGTTCTCTTCTTCTCTTTGTAATCTATAAATAGGTATGAGTAGTATCATTTGTATCCACTCAAATTAGTGAGATTGGGTCCTTAGTAAGTGAGAGTGGAGAACTCTCCTTACGTGAGTTTATGTGTGTGGGGTTTGTAAATCATCTCAGTGATTATTGATGATCAATATCATTCACCTTTCGGGGTTTTGTCAGTGGATGTAGGCGTTAGTGCCGAACCACTTTAATCTCTTGTGTCTTCTTTATTTACATATGATCCTTACTCTTATCATAAACCTAATATGGTATCAGAGCTCGAAGTTTCATCTCAATTTCTAACATGGTATCAGAGAAATACCCAAGTCCGGACTCTTCTTTAATCTCTTGTGTCTTCTTTATTTACATATGATCCTTACTCTTATCATAAACCTAATAGCAAGATTCAACTTTCTTGGTGAATCCATGTCACCAAAAACCAATGCCCAGCCGCAGTGAGGATCCAAGATTCTACGTCCATACGCGGTTTGAAACAAAGTACAAGACAGCAGCTTTCAAACAACAAGATCATTTATCAACCATTAGATCTCCAATAAGACTAGGAATCCAACGGTCTATTTGGTACTGCGTTTCTTGCATTTTCCACACGCAGTTTCAAACCGCGTTTCTTGTTTTTTCTACACGCTATTTCAAACTGCGTTCCTTGGTTCTTCCAACTTGGATCCAAGCTAAACGCAGCACTCATTCTGGATCATGCAAACTATTCACCAATAAACGACGATTCTACAGGGGAAAATCTTGGATCCTGGACTCCATAAGAGCCAGCCTTAGCTACACTTTAATGTTGATCGGATCTGATGCACCTTGTAGGTGAGCGAAATCTCGCGGAAACTCAGTTTTCGCTGGGCTTTTCACTTTACGGAAACTCAATATCTGTTTTTCAATTGGAAGAGATACTTAGTATCCGTCGACATTTCCACGGAAACTGAGTATCAATTGGTAAATAATATTTGTTTTGACATTTTTTTTGTCACACTCACCTAACACCCGATCTTAACCATCGTCATTATCTCAACGGCTTTTCTCCACCGTCGGATCCCAATGGTTAATTATTTTTTCAAAAAAATTAAAAAATGTCAATAAATACTATTTTTTAATTCTCAAATCCCTCCAAATCAACTTCTTGCAACAAATCTCTTCCACTCAAATCTCTCAAATTACTTTCTTAGCGTTAAAAGTTTTTTAATTTTTTCTTGTTCATCTCTTTTATTTGTAGATAACAATGCCGCAATCTCAAACGGATAAAAAATCTAAACCGAGAAAGAGATACGATCTTCGGGAAGACAAGCATATTGTTACTACGTTTTGTACTCTAGAAAATGAAGGGAGTTGTCCGGACTCCGGATAAGAATCTCTTTTATGAAGAACTTTTTGAAAGTTTTCTACAAGCTTGTGGTGGAATTATATTCCATTTAATCCTACTATAAAATTAATTTGTAATAGCTTTAGCATAATCAAGATAGAAGTGGATAAATTTTCTGAATATGTTGTAATAGCCACTACAAATAATCCGGACATGGATTCTAATAAATGGTATGTTATCTAATCATGTTCACAACAATTGTTATATTTTTTGTTTGTAAATAATTTAATTTCTGTATATCTTATATATGGTTCGATATAGGATATAATGGAGAGAACTGAATGTTACAATATATATATGAAAATCTTTACCCACGATGACGAATTTGAGATCCTTAAAAATATTAGAAATGTAATGAGGACGAAAAAGGAGACATGGATCACGAAGCTGTCTTTTGTCAAGTCAATATCCAAGTAATATACCCCAAATATATTTTCTAATCAATCCCCAACATCTCAAAATCCATCTTTATGTTACCAAAAAAAAAAACAATTTGTTAAATTTCCATTCGCAAATCAGTTTCCAAACACTTTAAAAGTCCATTACGATATCCTTTTTCAACAAGGATGTCCCCCAAGTACCGACCAAACTACAATACCTGGATCGTCGTTTGGTGGACTTAGCAATGATAATACTGGTCTTGATAAGCGTCAGTCAAAAGCTTTTCTCGGAAAGAAAATAACCAATAAAAATGCATCTCGACCAAGCACACCCGCTACACCGTCATCACTAGATTTCCGAATGAGTGATGGGGCACTAAGTTGTTGATTATCTAAACGATTCCCGAATGACAAGCACACCTCATAACCAATAACAAAACGTAATTATGGAAATGTTGCTAACAACAACACAACAATAAATTGCACAGAATCAAGAGAGAGAGAAAAGGGAAATAACGCAAATAGATCTCAGTACGTTGGGTCTCAATACAATACTATACTTTGATCTAAAACAGAAAGGCATTTTGACTAAACATATGGATAGGAATCAACCTCCCCTATCATCAGCCTCGTCACAACAATTTTCCTCTATTTAAGTTATTGTGGCTAGGGTTAGATTTGAATTTTTAAATAGGTTAGTTTCTTTGTTTTTATTTAAGTAATGTTGTGCTTCAGTTTCAGTTTTTATTTGAGTGATGTCAAAATGTAGTTTTTCTTTTTCTAAGTAAGATAAAAATTTATATTTCTTGTTCCGATAATTTGAATTGAATCTTGAAACCCTCACTCTCAATTATTTATCCAATGACTACTTTCCAACAACTATTTTCCAACGACTATTTTCTATCGGTTATTTTCTAACGGATACTTTCGACATAAATTGTGTTATTCTTCTCCAAACAACCCACACCAAATCAAAGATCAAACTAGTTTACTAGGAGAAGACACACCTCTTTTCATTAACCTATAAATTATTTGAGTGGAGAAATCATAGTGCAAGAATAGTTGCTTATTGTTGAACCACCACCACCACTTGCTTCTGCCATGATTTCGTTGTCGTCGATATAATTTAAGGGTTAGGGTTTTCTTTTTCTCTAAACGAATGGGGGCGGCACAACTATGAATCATGACCTAGTAAAAAACTATACTTGCATTTAGGATGGTTAGATAGATGCCTTTTCACCATTGATTTCAATCTTTGGTATCCGATCCAACGGCTGGTTCATGAATTCAACTGACCATATTTTATGACCTACATTGGTATTAATATTTGGTTGTGATACCACTTGATACAATGGAGAAACTATAAGGATTTTGGATTTTTCTTTCATTGGAGATCAATACTTGTAGTTGACAATGGGCAGGCTCCTAAACCTATTTTCTTTTGCTATATGGGTTCCAAATCCCATATTTAAAATTGAGATTTTTGCCGAAAACAAATCGCTCAATTTCGGTGTATGGTCAACGTACTACTGAATTCCAAAACAACATACATAACCAAAAGGGAAAAATATGACCCAAAAATATGATGCCCAAGTACCTATACATGACTACACGATGAATGTAGTGGGAACATTTTTGGGAGTGCACTAATAGTGCGTTCTAAATATTGACCAGTCGACCGGACTCGTGTTCATGGTCAACAACACTCGACACTATTTAGTCAACGGTCAACATTACAATATTCGAGTTTCCAGTTGGAGTGCACTCGAGTACTGGGGTCAGTCAACTGGAATAGTCAACGGTCGATTGTACGTTTGTGGTACGATTGTGGGACTCAATGAGTCCTCGTTTGACCTAAGTAATTGCTAAAAGTCTATTTTCGAGGGTAGAACATGTATAAACGGTAGCTAAAAGTCCAAAAGGTTATTTTTGGGATTTTCGATTAGGAACAGCAAATGTAAGAATTTCACCCTTTTTTAAGTCTTGTTCCGGTAAACAGCTCTTTAAAAAAATTTCTTAGCCTGTCCTTCCGAGAATATCTTTTTATCTTCCCATGACTAGAATCCTAGCTCTGCTCCTGCTAGTGGGAAATTGGATAACCAACAACAGATTAATTGTGCAATTTGGAGGTTCAGAAATTAATATTAAGGTGTCTTGTTTATTTATCCTCCCAAATATTCACCTTATTGCCATTATCAATTTTCCATAAACTATTACATATGTAAAGTGCAATTAAAATGGTGGGTATTCTAACGGAACTGGTTCTTAACAAACTTTTTGTTTTAATAAGTAAGCCAGGTTCAACCCGGGAGATACATTCCATAATTTGTTACATTGTCATCTTGCATGATATTTACCAAAAAAAGTGTTAATGAGTGGCTCCTTCCACTGCCAAGTTGACCTAGTTGCACGGTTTGCAAGCCTAGGGCGCTATTTTTGGCATGTGCCAAACGGAATAGCGGCTTAGAAATTGGCTAGTGGTGCGTGTTGGCATGTGCCAATGGCATGCACGGCCAAGTTGACCTAGTTGCACGGTTTGCAAGCCTAGGGCGCTATTTTTGGCATGTGCCAAACGGCATAGCGGCTTAGAAATTGGCTAATGGTGTGTGTTGGCATGTGCCAATGGCACGCACGGCCAAGTTGACCTAGTTTCACGGTTTGCAAGCCTAGGGCGCTATTTTTGGCATGTGCCAAACGGCATAGCGACTTGGAAATTGGCTAGTGGTGCGTGTTGGCATGTGCCAATGGCACGCACGGCCAAGTTGACCTAGTTGTACGGTTTGCAAGCCTAGGGCGCTATTTTTGGCATGTGCCAAATGGCATAGCGACTTGGAAATTGGCTAGTGGTGCGTGTTGGCATGTGCCAATGGCACGCACGGCCAAGTTGACCTAGTTGCATGGTTTGCATGCCTAGGGCGCTATTTTTGGCATGTGCCAAACGACATAGAGGCTTAGTTTGGCATGGTTTCCTGTGGGTGCAGTATGTGGTTTGGTTTTGGAGTCGTTGCCATGATGCGCAGTATGCGGCTTGGTTTTGGCGTCGTTGCCATGGTGCGCAGTAATGCGGCTTGGTTTTGGCGTCGTTGCCATGGTGCGCAGTATGCGTCTTGGTTTTGGCGTCGTTGCCATGGTGCGCAGTATGCGACTTGGTTTTGGCGTCGTTGCCATGGTGCGCAGTATGCGTCTTGGTTTGGAATTAGGGTTCTGTGTCGAAAACCCTAATCCGGTATTTTGAAAAAATACCCCTATTGATTATTTACACCTGAATTAAATGCTCTCAGTTAATGTGTTGCGGGCAACATTAAGTCATGGGGTTTTACGATTTTACCCCTTGTCTAAAATCCACCATCAGCACCTACCATATAGTCATATAATAAATATATTAGGGATTTTTTACCTTCTCCAATGGACATTGTACTTATCTGTAAAGACTAGATGCATGCTGATGAAAAATTTATTCACGAAACCGATATTATCGGTGTACAAGTAAAACCGATATATCGGTCTGTATCGGCATGTACAACCGATAATATCATTTTGTCTTTGTATCGCCGATATTTTCGATATCGTATAGGTATTTTCCGATAACCGATAAAAACCTATAATATCGGCATGTACAACCGATATTGACTACCTTGTGTGGGATTATCTTCAAATTTGTAGAGAATGCATATCGTATATGCAACATGTGTAACTGTTTATCCCATCTCGTACCGGATAATACAACAACGGTTTCTCGTATCCCTTATTCACCCCCCCAATTGACGCGTTTTTTTTTTTTTTGAAAGTAACCAATATATTAATAAGGAAAAGACATTACAAAGTTAAATTATGAGATAATAACATCAGGAGGAGAGCATACTCATTCTTTATGTACACAACCTTTCCTATCATACTTAGTGTCACATGCCCATTTAATCGCCTAAAATTTTCATGGGACATGACCGGAAATGATTGTAGTTCAGTGAATCAACTTCATCCAAAATCATTCAGCCTTGCATACTCGCATCAAAGTACGCATATGCCTTCACTAATAAGGAATTGCACAACGGTAGTCATTTCTTCTTTCTCTCTAACTCTTAATGCCCCCATAAGTATAAGAGGTTCTGCCATATACTTGAACATGTCTCACACAAACCAGCAACACAATGAACACAAAGATATACTGCAACAAAACCCATTTTATTGCACTAAAGGAAGATTACATCAAACCGTCCATCACATGGACTAAACAAGCCATCACCCTCTTGGTAATGCCTTATTCTCTCAAGTATGAGACTACATGTCTACAAAACATTCTCCTATGTAAGCCTACTGATTTTCCCACTCCTTAGGACTATTTATACATCGAACTCACTAGACAAAACCGTGCACAACACTTGCACACGCATGGAACAACCATGTGTCCCATCAGGTAGTTTTCCTAACCGCCAGCTTGCTTTTCAACTGCCACCTTTTGTGTTGTCAATCCAAATGATGCCACATCTGTTCTTGGTGATTATGAATACTCCCACATGTTTATAAACTTCCTTTATAACCGTTCTTCTTTGTCTCGCGTCATTGGCATGCTTGTGAAGCTCGTAACCAACTCCTAACCGTCACTTGAGCCGTATTGCACCACCGTTGTGCTTTACTGAATTTTGCCTCGCTCCAAAGCTCAACCATCTTGAGTTTGATTCACCGATGCTAACAACATCTTTATCCTATTGAGAGGATTCTGCTGAATGTTTTCAGTGAAAAATCCAAACCGCAAGTGATATCGCAGCAAGGATGTGCCTAGTGCCGTAAAAATGTTGAACCATTTAAGTAACATTTCCCAACAATCGGATGTTGAAAATTAATGTTTTAGATTAAAACCATCCGGTTCAGGGGAATTGTCCGACGCCATAGACTGTACCACTTTATGGACTTGAGGACTTCACAGGCGGTAGGAATTGACATAAGACGTCAAAGTTGCTCAATGTTACTGGCGCTAAATCTATTGGGGATTCATTCTAAACCCTTTATCTCAAATCTGGATACCATTTGACTTCCCCATTTTGGGTGTTTTTAGTTTATTTTGTTTTGGTGCATCTTCTTGTTGTGCTTTAAGTTGTTTCTTTAAAGAAATACATAGTTTTAGATTGAAATTTGTTGGTTGTAAATTGTTTATTCTATACATGCTAGCTGCCCCTTTTTATTCATTTCAATACAACACATAGTGTTAGATTGAAATCATCCGTTAACAATTATTTTCTGCATCAAACTTGAGGAGACTTCATTTGTTAGTGGTGCAAGATTATTTAGCGACGACTACATTTATTATCCAAAGAAAACAGCCAAATTTCCACAAATAAACAAGAATGAACTAGAAAGAAAATTAAGAACACACTGTTTAAATCCAAATTTAATTTTATTCCTATGGTGGTGCTCTTACAAATTTACTTTTCTATGTTCTGATTCCCCTTTCATTTCTCTTCCAATTTCTTTTCCCTACGGCTTCTTGTGAAGACATTCAAAGCAGAAATGGATGTCCCTCCAAAAGAAAATTGAGATCCAGCTGATATCTGCCCATTTGTTTTAGGGTTTTACCGCTTACCATTGATTTTAAATTATGTTATCTGATCCAACGGATGATTCATGTATGTAACTGACCGTAATAACTGACCTACATTTGTGTAACTGACGGTAATAACTGATTCATGGATGATTGATTTTAAATTATGTTTTACCTGTTTGGATTTTTCTTTTAAAGTGTCACCTGAGGCTCTAGTATGAAACTTGGGTGCAAGCATAATCTTTGTGGCCTTGTTGCCGTGAATGCATATGCTGGTGTTTAATTAGATTTAGTATGAACCAATTTAGCTTCCAATTTTTCCCCCAATTAGTAATTTGTGCTTCATTCTTCTGCTTATTGTCCATCCTTTTCTTGGCTTTGCTCCTTATGGACATTAGTGGCGCCAAATACGCGAGTCGCCAACTTCTCTTCCATAGTCAAATTGAGTCGTTATCCCATGTATAGGGATATGAGATTAAGGTGTCGACTGTAGAACTTTACAGATTGTTGGCGGAAAATAACAATGGCGTCGGTGATGGTCCTGTTTTGGTGGAAATGTAACAATGGCATTCCGATTTAACATTCAACTTGTCTTTCGGGATGCGGCCGTTGGGAAGCAATACTTTAGCGGAAAGCAAGAGTGTGCCGCACTTGGACCCCTGTCCATCTGATGCCTTGCCGTTTCTAAGGTTGTTGAATTTTGGGGGTTTGGAGAAAGAGATGAAGTGGATCTTGAACTTCCATGTCAGATTGAATTTGATTATGGAAGTAATGATAGAGGTTCTAAAGGTTTCAAAGCGCTAAATCTTAAAGCAGTTTTGATGCTTCATCTTGAAAAATTAGATATCTTTTTGGTTGTATATTGTTTCCATACTACTAGCTGACCCTTCATCTGTTCAATGCAAATACACGGTTTTAAATTGAAATTATCTTCTGCATCAAACTTGAAGACACTTTTTTCACCAAAGTCAGGCTCCTAAGACCATGTCCATTAAGAATTTTGATAAACTGAAAATGTAACATCAACAAAGAACCAGGTAGAACACAGTAAAAACAAAATCATTTATTTTGTTAAACTCAACAATAGCAACACCAGATCTCTTCCTTCCCTTTAACAATCTTGTTAGGCAGGGGCTATATTTTATTATCTACATCTTCAAAGAAGAATTCAGCCAAATTTCATTATGATATACGAGCAACACAACCATGCTCGTATATCTCCGAAATTTCATTTCCAAAATTCCAACAAACTCCAAATAAACATGTTGAGAGGAGAAATCATAATGCAATAATAGCTACTGCTGATTATTGAACCACCACTTGCTTCTACCATGGTTTTATTGCTGCCTCCGATGAGAATGAGGGAAGTGGAAGTGGTTGTTTGATTTGAGTGTTAGGGTTTGGTGGCAGCACAGATTAGAAAGCTATATATAATCGGATTTATATAGGTTAGATATGTGCCCGTTTATTTTAGGGTTTAACTGTTTACCGCTGATTTCAAATTATGTTATCTGATCGAACGGACGAGTACCTAATTGACCGTAAGGCTTAGTCCTATGGGCTAGATATTTAGCTGCTAGATTGGTCATCCACGTCAGATAGGACGACCTCCTAACCCTATGGGATGACCAATCTAGCAGTGAAACGCCTAATAATTCGGCGTCGAACGCTGAACCAAACGGCGTTTTCTTCCCTCTCTCCACTTTTTTCCTCTTTCTATCCACCTTTTTCCTCTCTCTCTCCACAATTTTATTTTTTTAAAACAATTATTTACTTCTCTATCTACTTTTTTCTCTCTATCTCCCCCACTTTTTCCTCTCTCTCTACCTTTTCCTCTCTCTATCCATTTGCTCTATGTTTTTTTTTCCTTTTTTTTTCCACTTTTTCCTTAAACGCAGAATAGTTCGGCATTATAATTACTTTTTGAGCGCCGCTCTATTCGGCGTTTCAATCTCGCCGATAGTGAGACTGCGAGCAAATGCTAGGAGAGAGAAATAACCATATTAAGTGTTAACTTTTTTCTCACACTTTTTTCATGATTTGAAACACTTTTTGGCCAATCTAGCACTCCAATCTCTCCCATAGGACTTAGCCTAATAACTGACCAAGTGCTGATGGAACAAATGATTCATGTACCAACATTTGTTGTAATATGCGGCTGTGATATATCCACTTATACAAGTGCTGAAATTTGAAGGGTCTGGCTGTGATATCAACATTTGTCCTGAAGCCTCATTTGCACTTAAGATGTTTCCCTTGGACATTGGCTCGTCTTTTTTTTTTTTTGTTAGGAAATGAATCGTTTATTAAAATACTTAAACTGTTACAGTTGATTTATCTTTTTTCAGTGTCCCAAGAAGAAACTTTGGAGAATTGTCATAACAGGTACTGTCACTAAGTGACCTAGTTTTTTTTTTTTTGCTAGAGTGTCCCCTACTTCATTAGCTTCTCTCTTAGCATGTTTACATAACCAAAATTAAAAGTTTTTCATAATAAAAATGCATTCCTGAAAAACACTATTTGTTGTCCATCTTATTGAGCCTAAATTACCATTAATAGCATTCACTACATTGCTACAGTCGCCTTCAATTTCCAAAAAATTGAATGTATTTTTTCTTTAGCCCACTTCAGTGCTTTTAGAGCCACCACAACTTCAGCTTGCTCCTCGTCTACTGCCTTTGCTTTCCCACCTTTTGCTCCATAGAAGGTACCTTCTTCAGAACGTAATATAAGTCTATATCCATAAGTTGTTTGTCTGAAATGAATGAATCCTCAAAATTCAGCTTCAGGTAATCTTTAGCAGGGAATTCCCGGTAAATAATCCTAGTAACAGGTCTATTCACATAAATTGAATTGGTGCTTTAGACGGAAGAATTATTCCTTCCGCATTATTTAGATAAATGGATGTGAACATTAAAAAACTTCATTCACTTCCTATAATATAGTTTCCTCGAACTTCTCAAAAAAACTTTTTTAACTTGTTTCCTTCTCTTTAATTTCATATCGATTACTTCTCTCAAAAAGAGTTTGTAGCATTGGTGTAAATGAGTGCTAAAACATCGAAAAAATGTATATATAAGTATATCCGGATATATATTATTCAACTAATGTTGTTAACCTGATTCACATGATTTTATTCACTTAAGTTTCATGCCCAAATGTTCTTAAGATTGTTAATGTACATACTTCTTTCTTTTGCCCTTCTAAATGACAAATAATGTTTTTAAGATTGTGACTCCTTGCTTTTGCGCTTCTAAAAGAAAAATGGTTTGGGAAACACCGCCATCTGGTTTGCACAATCCTCTTTATGGTGGGTTGTAATGGGCTGGGTTAGCGGTTTGTCTAAATACTGTTTACCACAACACTAGGCCAGTTATGCAATTGACCCATCCGTGAAATAAAATTGGCATTTGCAGACTTAGAGATTTAGTTTGTTAGGTCAAAAGGCACAATATCAGTATAAATAAGTTGCATCTTGGAATCAATATCTGACATAATGTAACAAATGATATTATCAAAATTGTAAGTACACCAAGGCTTGCTGAAAAATATAAATCCAGTTTTAATATGTGTTTTTTCAACTAAATATTGAATCATACCAGCTGCGAGGCAGTTTTCATCTTTTCATATTCTCAACTAATTTTTAATTTGAACAAAGAATTATTCTTTCCGCATTGTTCAGCTTAATTTATTATTAAACTTAATTCTTTTAATAACTCCCTGTAATAAAAAATACTTTTAACTATTTGCTTTCATTTAATTTCTTATATATTCCTCCCCCAAAATAGTTTTTTTTAGCATTGTTGCATGTGAGTGATAAAACATCGAACAAATATATATACAAGTAGTTGGATATACATCATCGAACTAATATTGTTATCCTGATTTACATGATTCTGCTAACTAAACTTTCATGCCTCAAATTTTAATTATAATGCTTTTACTTTTTACGCATATTCCTTGTTATTGCTTTGCATTAACACGTGAAGAAAAAAAAAACAATTGTACAACAAACACATGAAGAAAAACCCAATTTTATGATGTTTTTACAAACCTAAACAACACCAATCAAAAGATTACAGATGTTTCATAAACTTTATACAAAGTTTTGCAATCAAATCCTTAAACAAATAAAGAATGAATGGAGTGAAATGAATCAATGAGTAGCTGATTTAGATTTAGAATACTCAATAATAGGATCTGTTCTCTTAGATGCACCTGAAGGAAATTATAAGGTATTCTTTGACGCGTAGTGGTGCTTTTAAGTCAAATTCCTAACAGATCATTTCCATGAAGAATTTTGATAAACCGGAGACGCAACATCAACCGAACTAGGTATAACCGAAAGTAGAAAACCCAATTATTTTGATCAATTGCGCTCCTTGAAGTAAATTAAAAAACAACAACAGATCTCTTCCTGGCCTAAAGAGATTCAATAATACAGAAATTAAGGAGACACTTTTTATAATTTAAATTTAATTTAATTCATACAGTGGATCTCTTACAAATTCACTAGAAGTTCAAAGAAGAAATCGGTGAGGATAATGAATTGAATGATAATCGGCTTGAACAGAAAGTGGGGGAATAGTCTAAGATCAGATCCAGCTTATATCCCAAATCGTAAAGACACGACAAAGCAGCACGTCCAAAATGATATGATCATCATTTGACCAGATCAAATCGAACTTAAACTAGTTTACTAGGAGAAGCCACACCAATATTCTTCTCAACGAAAATTAACACTATGAGAAGAGAAATCATAGTGCAAGAACAGCTGCTCGTTGTTGTTGCTATTGAATCACCACCCGCCACTTGCTTCTGCCATGATTTTCTTGCCGTCTATGAGAATCAAAGTATGAGAGAAGTGGGTTGTTTGATTTTAGGGTTAGGGTTTGTTTTCTCAACACAGTGACCTAGTAGAAAACTACACTCCATATATAATGGCTTAGATACCTGCCTGGTTAGTTTGGTTTAACTTTTGACCATTGATTTCAAACATTTTCATCTGATCTAATTGTAACTGACCGTGATTGTTGACCAATATTTGAGGTAATGTACGGTTGTGATGTGTAGTAGAAAAAATTTAAGGTCTTTGACTTTTCATTTAAGGGGCAATCTCAGACTCTGCTCACCTCCGTTAAATCATTATTTTTTTTATCAACTTTAGATGTGCGAGCGTGTAGAATTAACGGGGCTTTGTGACCCTTTCTGTCACTATTGGTGGCACACTCGTCATTCCCCTCCCTGAATGGAGTCATATATACAACCGCAAATATGGTTATTCTTTGGGGTTATGGTTGTTTACACTAATAAGAATCTTCAAATTAGTGTTTACACATCAATCTTTTGAAAATCAGAATTTACCCACATTTTTTAAATTTCTATACGGTCAATGAGCTTGAAAATGCAAGAAACCATGATTGTGTATTTATTTACTGAATTTGCCATTTTGCAAAAATTCAAAAAAATAAATAAATTAGGTTATTTGTTTCTGAAAAGATAATTTAAGGGGTTGACCGAGTTTCGGGGAAGTACTCCATATGTTAAAATCACGTTAGATCTTGTTACCTATATTTTCTCTTTAAGCAAAAACAAATTCGTTTTTTAATTGCAAAAAGGTATACGCATTATCATATATAATATATAACAGATTGGGCTTTTGATTGTAGAAGTGAATATGCCCGACAAAAACGGATTTGTTTTCGTCTAACTACATATGCATGCGACCATTTGCTGTTGGTAAAAAAAAATATGGCTGAAATGTGGATTTAAGCAAAAACAAATTCGCTTTTGTTTTTAAATTGCAAAAAATTATATGCATATCAACGAATTGAGTTTTTGATTGAAGAAATGCATACGCCTCGCAAAGACGGATTCGTTTTCACCTAAGGTGTATATTTGGATTCATTTTTATTTTTTTTCCTTAAACCGAGAAACGTGCATATAAACTAGAAGTTCTTAAATCCTCATGTAACATAATTGTATTTCTGATCCCTAATGGAAGCTGTTATACAATCATGCATGGTGAATGTAGCAGAATTGTATTTCTGATCCCTACAAACTCAATTTACAAAATATACTCGAGTTCCCAGAAACTAAGTTTAAACGGTGAATGTGTGTCTCTCTCCATTTTTACTGCAATTGAGCCAAAGCAGTCGATCATTTTAGTAACTTTAAATTGATTTGGTTATGGACAAAGACACTAAACAAATGACTGCGGAGGAGCTAACAACCATTCTAAAGCATAACTGAGAACTCTCTTGAACCTAAACTTAGAGTCAACAACCATTCTACAAGCAAAACAGTAACACCACCACCAAAGGAGCAGCACCACTAAATCATCAGTACAAAAATAGCGCCATCCAGAAACACCCACCAAATGATTTATCATGAACAGAGGTTAATTTTCAGCCACCGCCCATCCAAAAATCCTTGATTAATAAGAATAAAACCAAAAAGAGAAAGAAAGATGAGATATTCCGTGGTTTCTTCTATGAACTCTGTTTAACTGCTAACCCTTAAAAATCGTAGTAGTAACTTGACCGCCCATCTACCTAACAATTTAATTGATCATAATAAAAAAAATGTCCAGAATAAAAAAAAGGATAAAACTGGAATACTAAATTAAACAAAAGTCTTAAATAACCTTTTAGTTGGTGTTAAATACGGTATTAGGAATAAATACGGGCAACCAACTATTTTGAGTTTTTGTGAGTGTAAACACTAATTTGAAGATTGTGTAACGGGTAATCATTCATTTTTTATTATTCTTTACCCTTCCTGGTTTCCATATTTGACTGGCTAACTAAAATCTATACTGAAATTTGAAGTTCAATCCCTAAGGAAATATTTGATTCTACAACTGCTAACGAAAAGCATGTACTGGTACTGTAAAGAAGATTTACACACTGCATAACATGTAACAATACCACTGGTGCTCTTAAAAATTTACTTTCTTGTGTTCCTAAAACTACCAACTCTGATTCCCTTTGATTTTTCTTCTAATTTCTTTCCCCCCGCTTCTTGATATTCAAAGAAGAAATGGGTCAAGATACGGAATTGAATGATAATCAGCTTGAACAATAAAATAAAATAAAAATAAATGTGAGAATGGTCTAAGATCATATCAATAGAAAAGAGATTATCCGTCAGAGCCGAAGTTACCTCCTCTTCACTCGAGGAGATCAAATCAAAGATTAAATTAGTTTACTAGAAGAAGACACACTACCATTCATGAGAATGAAAATTAATATTTAAGAGGAGAAATCATAGTGCAAGAATATATAGCTGCCAATGTTGCTCTTACAAATTCCTTACAAATTCAAAGATAATAACAGAAAATAGGTGATTGGTCTAATATTAGATCCAGCTTATATCCATAATCATAGCAGATAGACATGAAAGATTTTCAGTCCCAAAGAAATCTCCAAGTCACTTGACCAGATCAAATTCAATTCAAACTAGCTTGTTTAGAGAAAAAAATAAACATTTTGAGAGGAGAAATCATAGTGCTAATAGCTTGTAGTTGTTGTTGGTGATTCTGCTGCTATTGAACCACCATCCACCACTTGCTTCTTCCATAATTCTGTTGCCGTCGATGAGAATCAAAGGAGGAGAGAAGTCGGATCGGTTGTTCTTTGATTTGAGGGTTAGGGTTAATTTCTCCAAACAGACGGAGGCGGCACAACTTAGAATCATGCCCTAGTAGAAAACTATACTAGGATTTATATAGGTCAGATATCTTCAGTTTCAGTTTAGGGTTTTACTTTCTACCATTGATTTCAAAAAAAATTTATCTGATCCAACGGCTGATTCATATACTTAACTAGCCGAATTTGCTGACCTATTTTTGTGGTAGCATTTGTGAGTGCTTGATATAAACGGTTTAGATTTTTGTGCGTCATTTAAGATTGACTTGAACTTTGGCGCAACCGTGCAAGCGTTGTCTATGTGGACTTGTCGCCTTGAAGGCTTGCGTTTATTTTAGATTTTGTATGATCTAAGCTTCCAAATTATTATTTTTCCCAGTCAGTAACTTATAAGCTTCATTCATGTACTTGTTATCTATCTTTTTTGGTAATGTAAAATTTGGTTTGCCAATAAGACTCAAATCACTTTGCCTTCATCCCACAAGTTGTAAGGATTGTTTAAGATACCATTACACTCACCCTAATTGAACCATTAAACCTCTATTTTTACTAGTATCTTAGTTACCAGCGCGCATCGGTGAGTAACTGATTAACCAACAACAGATCAGTTGGGCAATTTGGAGATTTGAAAAGATTAATGTTACTTCTCTTATTGATTTTTCCTCCCATATACTCACCTTAATGCTATTTCAAATTTATCATAAGCTATTATCCAAGAGTCGGTACATCTAGGAGTTGTACAAGGGAATTTTGGAATTGCCAAGATTCTAAAGAAAATGGTTCTTTAACAAACAATGAAACAATACATATATTTATCAGTTTTTGTTTGTTTCAAAATTCCAGAGAGACGGATTACCTCCATCTTGCATTTTCGGTGAGCAAGACTATCGTATTGCAAAAGGAAATCAATTTGACTGTCTTCTAACAGTTTGTTCTATCTATTGTATGGCTCCGTTCCTGGTGCGCGTCTAGACCTTATTTTTCGACCAAGAAAAGGTTTACAAGTCCGCGTTAATTCTACACTCTTTCACAGCTAAAACTAATCAAACGATTTTCATTGTGGTGCTCCAAAGCCTAGTAACCTAGTTAGTAAATGAGAGTATAATTCCTGACCAAATTAGTATTAACAGCTTATCTCTTGCGGATTATTGAATGCCGGCCGATCTAAAAGACAAATGGTTTGCGCAACATCGAATCTGGTTTGCACAATACCCTTTATGAAGAGTACGAAAGACATAACAAGAACATCGATGCTAATATGTGTTAGAAAAAAACAATGTTTTGTTTTAATCAAAAAATGCATGGACCATGTTTTGATCCCAAGACCTATTGCTCCCTAGATGTTTTTTTCATGTGAATGAATAAAACATTAGTCCCATATAGACTAAAACACTAAGAGTTTTAGACTTAAATAGCATTGGTTTAGCCTTAAGGGTATGGCCCTTTGGGTCTTTAGACAAAATTAAGAAGACACTTTTAAAAATTCAGATTTTATTTTATTTATAAGGTGGTTCTCTTACAAATTTACTTTTCTATGTTCATATAAATACCAACTCTGATTCCCCTTTCATTTATTTTCAAATTTCTTTTCCTCCGTTCCTTGATAATCGGCTTGAACAAAAAAAAAAGTGAGAACGGTCTAAGATCAGATCCAACTTATATCCCTAATCATAGAAAAGAAAAAAAGATTATCTCTCAGATTCGAAGTGATCTCCTCTTCTTTTGACAACATCAGTTCCAAAATGAAACTAGATTACTAGGAGAAGCCATACCACCTATTATTAAAAGAAAAATTAACATTTTGAGAGGATAAATCATAGTGCAAGAATAGGTGCTGCTGATTATTGAACCACCACTGCTTCTGCCATGATTTTGTGGCCGCCTTCGATGAGAATGAGGGAGTGGTTGTTTGATTTGAGGGTTAGGGTTGATTTCTCTACAAAAAGAGACGGCACATCTTAGAATCATGACCCAGTAGAAAGCTATACTCGGATTTATAAAGGTTGGATATCTGCCCTTTTATTTTAGGGTTTAACTTTTTATCATTGATTTCAAATTATGTTATCTGATCGAACGGATGATTCATGTATATAACTGACCGTAATAGCTGACCTTGACCAACATTTGTGGTAATATGCATCTCCTGCGATATCACTTGATATGCTGTTTGGATTTTTCTTTTAAAGTGTCACATGAGGCTCTCGTATGAAACTTTGGTGCAAGCATCATCTTTGTGGCCTTGTTGCCGTGAATGCTGGTGAGTATGACTATGATTTAACACTCAACTTGTCTTTCAATATTTCCATGGGGAAGCAATACTTTGGAATAAAAACCTTTTCAGGCTAGTGTATGCATTTGTACCATCTGATGCCTTACCGTTTCCAAGGTGGATGGATTTCGGGGGTAACTGTAAATAGCTGGAAAATTTATAGCGATCTACGGGTATGGTCCAATCCATCGGAATTCAACCCAGATTGATTTATCAGAGTGGTGGTGAACATGTTGTGTAGTTGCATATTTTCTGCTACTACACCCAAGATGATCTTAACCATCAAAACACATCAAACATACATAAAAGAAGATAAAGAACAAGAAAGTAAAGGAGACACGGATCGTTTACGTGGTTCGGTCAATGGTGACCTACATCCACGGGGTTTCACTATAATATGTGGTGTTACATGATCTCCATTGGAGAGGCTCCCATGGAGCTTTAAGGAAGAATAAAGAGGCTAGCCTTATCTAGAGAGACCATCCAAAATATTGATCCCCTCTAACATATTTCTCTTTCTATTTTATAGAGTATATAGGTGGTTACATCAATTAAAAATACGCCCCTAGGGCTGACTAGATAGGATAAGACTAAGTGATTGGGTGTACATAATGTATTTGGTTGTATTGTAGTGACATACTTCGACTCTTGATCTTGCGCCATGTAGCGAGAAGATATTTTTCCCTCGCATTTTTATCATTTGGTTGAGGGTTGTTGGAACAAGAATCCTTAAGAAAATTAACATTGGTGTGACTTTTAAGGAGAGAGGAGTGGTTGAGCGAGATTTCTAGACATGGTTGGTTCTGATCGGGCTTGTAGTCAGGCTTCAGTTCTATAGAGTGTTCGGTTGGAGTGGTCCGAGTTGGTTGTTGTGATGCTTGTGATTCACGATCCATGATCTGTGCTACACGATGTAGATGTGCGAGTTGCAATTCTAAGTAACATTGGGAGGTCGCTCTGAATTCTTGGCCATTGATTCTTTGATGGGGTTAATTAGTTCTTGACTCTAGTTGGTGGTGTGTGGTACTGAGCTTCGTGGCTCTTTATTGTGTTGAAGGAACTTCGTAGAAGAATACAACCATCTTTTAAAGTATTAATACTTGCCCCTGCTCTTGTGTGAAGTTCTGAGGTATTCCTTGTGTTTGTGATCGTTGTGGTTGCTCCTTAGCAGTTTATGCTCCAGCTCTGTCTGGCTTGGTTGGCATCAGTTCCTGAAGACTTGTCATGGTTGTGCTTCTCCGGACCATCATGGGTACCTGTGACTTAACAGTTGGATGATTGTCTTTACGTCCGTGGCTTGCTCCTTGCCCCGAGCGATGAGCATTCTTTGATATAACAGTTCAATAAGTATGCTCATGTAACATTTGAGAGGATGAGTTTTTGAACAAATTAAAGATATCAAATCAAATGAAATGAAATAAATTGAGATAAGTTCTAGAAGAACAAGTTTGAGATAGATAAATTTTGAAACTTATAGCTTTTTACTGATTGTAGAAAGGGTTATGTGTGTAATTCATCGTTGTGGGGTATTCCAAATGACTTCGGATTGGCAGCCCGAGGTATTGCCCCGAGGACTTACTGGAAGTCTCGAATCGTGCAGATGCACGATTGATTATATGTCTTTGGATGGTAGTCCGAGGTCTTATTTTGTGCTCCGAGATATATCAGAAGCTCATATTTGTGGGGACTTAAAATTTATTCGGATGGTGATCCGAAGCCTTTCCGAGGACTTACTATTTTCCTAAAATCGCGTGGATATAAGATTTTATTAAATGCCTTCGGATGATAGTCCGAGGTCTTTATTTTTGTGCTATTTTCCTCGAAATGTCTTCGGATCGCCGAAGTCTTACCCCGGATATAAGATTTTGGTTTTATTAAATTCTAGCTCCAGTCAGAGGCTTGTATTTGTAGGGACTGATAGTCCGATCCGGTCTTTATTTTTAGGTTTTTGAAATCTTAGATGTTTTGAAAGCCAAAGTCAAGGTTTTGAGGCTCCATTTTCTGTTCATTTATGATGCTACTGTGGGGACTCGAAATGTCTTCGGATCGTAATCCGAAGTCTTACCCCGAGGACTTACTGATTTGCGAATGGATGTGAGATTTGGTTTTATGCCTTCGTACAGTAGTCCGAGGTCTTACTTCTAGCTCCAGTCAGAGGCTTGTATTTGTAGGGACTCGAAATGCCTTCAGATGGTAATCCGAAATCTTGCCCCGAGGACTTACAGATTGCCTTAATCTGTGATCCGAGGATCTAAACCTTTCTTGAAGGTACTGAGGGTATACACTTCCCCTTAGGTTTTTGAAATCTTAGGAGCTTATAGCTTTTGAAAGCCAAAGTCAAGGTTTTGCCCATGACTCCATTTTCTGAATATATCATTTATGATGCTACTGCTTGTAGCTTGTACCTTGATACAGTTTTAGTGTTGCATTTGTGTGCGAGGGTCACACCATAGTGGTATTCTTTTTGTCCTTGGACAAGTTATGGGCTATAATTCCGAGAATTGATTTGCTTCCCATTTGGCCAGATAACCACTTACAAGTCGAGAGGAAATCAGCAAAGAGATAAGCCTGGCGAGCATGGATGAACCATCTAAGATAGGAATTGGGCTTAATAGTTGATACACAAACAGAGAATGAATGAATGGATTGAATCAGCAAAGAGATTATCCAGAATACTTAATAATTGGAAGGAATTTTACTATTACCAACCCAAATTGTCTCAAATGCTTCGCCATTTCACAATTTTTTCGTGAAAATAAATTAGAATCCAAGCATTCACCAAGAACTTGAACTAGGCAGAACATAGACTAGGAAATCCAATTATTGTGATAAATTGACAACAACGGATTTCTTCCTTCCTCCTTCCTTAACAAGAAGGAATTTTCAAACAAGTTAGGAAGGGGATTATTTATATTATCATCCAAAAACAATCAGACAAATTCCACAAACAGGAATGAACAAGGTTACAGGATAGAAATTGTTATAATTCTTTAGCTTTTGTTTTATAGAGTGCCCTTACAAATTTACTTTCCTATCTTATGTTACTATGTATACCAACTCCAATTCCCTTTTCATTTCTCTTCTCTTTCGAAATTCTTTTCCCCTCTTCTTATGAAGATCTTGAAAGCAGAAATGGGTCAGGCTTGAACATGAAAATGGATGAATGGTCTAAAATTTGATCCAGCTTATACCACTGTTAGAATACGGGCATCCAACTCAAAACCAATTGGCAATGAGTGGAAAGGCCCTAATAGATTATAAAACACATGATCTTAGATGCCTCATCCAACTCAAAACCAATTGGCAATGAGTGGAGAGGCCCTAATAGGTTATAAACCACATGATCTTAGATGCCCAGACAATGGATGACTAATAATCTCAACACGCCCCTCACGTGTAGCCTCGTTGGGTTTAACACATGGACAATTAAATCGGGTGACGAATCGGGTGACGCGGAATAAGGCGCGGTCAAATAACTCGTCGCAAATATAGCCTGCGCTGATACCATGTTAGAATACGGACATCCAACTCAAAACCAATTGGCAATGAGTGGAGAGGTCCTAATAAATTATAAACCGCAGGATCTTAAATGCCCAGACAATTTGGGACTAATAATTTCAACAACCACTAACCATAGAAAAGAGAAATGATTAAAGGTATGATCCAAAGTAATATGCTCCTCGCTGGTCAATATAAAATTTCAACCTCAAACTAGTTTCTAGGATAACATTTTGTTGGTGATGCTGATGCTATGGAACCACCACCCACCACTGTCTTGACTCTGCTGCTGAGAATCAAAGAACGGATCGGTTGTTGTTTGATTTGAGGGTTAGGGTTTGGTTTCTCTGAACAGACAAAGGCGGAACAACTTAGAAGCTTGTATCGCTTAGGCATCTCCGAACTCTTTTCGAAAAGAAAAGAAAGTGATAATTCATTTGTCAATAAGACCCCAAATCACTTTGTCCCCCTCCTACAAGTTGCAAGGAGTGTCCAAGTTACGAACATCAGTGAGTAATTGATTAGCCTACAACGAACAAGTTGGAAAATTTGGATGGATTAAGGTTACCGTCTCTTATCCATTTATCCTCCCAAATATTCACTTTCTTGACATTACCAAGAGTTGATACGTTTAGGAGTTTTACATGGCAATTGAAATGGTCGGTATTCTCAAGGAAATGATTCTTAAAGAACAATATATTTCTCAGTTTTTATTTGTCATCACTTGAGAAAACAACATTCATATTCACTCCCAAATTCCTGCCCTGCTTTAGGATATACGGTACCATTTTGTTGGAATTATAAGGGTTAATTCCTTAATCATTGTGAATAGAAATTAAGTGAAGGGACTAAGCCAAGGGTTGGAAACGGTTTAGTATTTGGTTTTAATTACTAACCACCCAAACAATTCCTAAACACTACCAGTTGTGTCTTTTCGGAAGAGAGTCTGTTAAAGGACCAAATGTGGTGCCTCTTGGGAACAGACTTTTCCCTCTGTTTTTCAGTCACCAATTCTCCTATAAATTCTCCTTTGATTTCCCAGTTCAATATCGAATTTTGGTCTTTGGTTTTGTCATGTCAAAGTGTTGAAAGAGATTACATAAAAAGAACAATTTAGTTTGATGTTCTTGGCTGTTTGAAGTGCTGCATCAAACAAGAAGGAGATTGTTTATCCTGGGAAACAAACGGCATTAACCTTATGGCATCATTGTGGGGGCGTAATCGTTTTAAGGACATAGAGAAGTTCTCTAGCCTCAATCCACTGTTTGATATTTCCTTCTCTTGTTCTCTTAGTCTTTTATTTTTCTCTTTTTACTTTACTGTGAATGATTGTTTATACTTCATTAATG
Source organism: Papaver bracteatum (assembly GCA_023529315.1). Lineage (NCBI taxonomy): Eukaryota > Viridiplantae > Streptophyta > Magnoliopsida > Ranunculales > Papaveraceae > Papaver > Papaver bracteatum. The sequence continues at coordinate 72,074 of JAJJWX010002732.1, read as the reverse complement.
ATGCAATTGTTGTAACCCTTATTGAGATTGCACAGTTGGGTATTGATTGAATACTCCCAACATTGAAGGTGCGGTATACAAATTGGTGTTGAAGTGTGTTAACATCTGTATACGTTTATGTGCAAACTAGGTGTTTGTATTAATGTCTCTGTGGGTTCTAGTAGTAGGTTGAGTTACAGACTTGCATAACTTTGGTGTTTCTTACATTATCTCGTCTCTTGGATTTGTTACTTAGTATATTTTCCAACATATTTTACATCGATCAACATTGTCTTTGTCGAGAAAAGATTATAAAGAAACTGAGAAAAGTAACTAGTAAATTCATTTCTCTAGGCTCCTGTTATGGAGATCCACTGCTACTTCTCAATACCTTATTTGGCTCTCTGTTGAGATTATTAGTCCCACATTGTCTGGGTTATCTAAGATCCTGCGGTTTATAATCCCTTAGGGCCTCGGCAATCATTGCCAATTGGTTTTGAGTTGGATGCCCGTATTATAAGACTCTTTGAGGATTATTTTTTTGAACCAGATAAACTTTTCCATATAACATTAGCAGCCATGGATGATAAATATGGACCCTTTTTTACTATTCGAATGGGTGTTCACACAGCCTTAGTTGTTAGCAGTTGGGAAGCGGCTAAAGAGTGTTTCACGATCAACGATAGAGTATTCGCTTCTCGAGCACGTCAAGTAGCTATAAGACATGAGGTTTATGACTGCGATGTTCAGGTTTGCTCCTTATGGACATTATTGGCGCAGAATACGCAGGGTATTGAAACGTGAACTTCTCTCCCATACTCGAATTGAGTCATTATCTTATGTGTGGAGTAATGATATTAGCATGTCAATTAAGGAACTTCACCGATTTTGGACGGAAAATAACAATGGCGTTGGTGATGGTCCTGCGTTGGTGGAAATGAAACAGTGGTTTTCCAATTTAATACTCAATTTATCTTTTATGATGGCCGTGGGGAAGCCATATTTTGGCGCATCAAAGATTCTAGGTTAATGGTTTAATGTCTCACAATTGTGTAGACTTATGATTTCTGATATAGTATTTATACAGGTTACATAGAAATAGAATGATGGGAATAGAACGAGTTTACAGGACAGTTTAAAACAAGAGACTAGGAAGATAAGACGTAGTTACAGCAAGAGACTAGGACTCTACAACAAGATATAACGTATATGTAGCAACAATCTCTGACTGGGCTTTGTTTGCTGGTGGTGTATTCTTTGGCCGCACACCCCAATTGTGTGAGATATGTACGTCTAATACCCACCCTCAAGTTGGAGGCTGTGGACCGTCTGCGCGAAGACCCAACTTGCGAGCAAGTCTATGAAAGTGATCGACTCCCAGTGATTTTGTGAAAAGATCAGCTAATTGTGATGCGAATGCCAGATAAATTGGCTTGATTAGACCAGAAAGTAGTTTGTCACGGACGAATTAGCAATCTATTTCAATATGTTTAGTTCGTTCGTGAAAAACTGGGTTCTCATAAATATGAATAGCAGCTTGATTATCGCAGTAAATTGGAATGGGTTTAGGAATATTTATGAGAAGATCATTAAAAAGATAAAGTAACCATTGTAATTCAGAAGTGACGCGTGCAAGAGCACGATATTCTGCTTCAGCAGAAGAAAGAGATACCGTCGGTTGTTTCTTGGACTTCCAAGAAATAGGACTACCTCCTAGCATTGTAAAATAACCAGTAGTTGATAGACGGGTAGTATGACAACCTGCCCAATCAGAATCTGTATATCCAGAAAGAGATAAAGTGCTCGAAGCAGACAAGAAAATCCTATTACTAATAGTTCCCTTAAGGTAACTTACTACACGATGGGCAGCATCCAAATGACCAGAGCATGGTTGCTGCATGAATTGACTTAAATAATTGACAGAATAAGTGATGTCAGGACGTGTCACCTGAAGATAGAGAAGGCGGCCTATGAGACGACGATAAACACTAGGATCTGGCAGAAGATCACCAGAATATGGAAGAAGTTTTAGATGTTGTTCCATTGGAGAAGGATAAGGCTTAGCTCCTAAAAGACCATAATCAGTAACAATGTCAAGAATATATTTGCGTTGACAAAGAAAAATACCCTGTGGAGAACGAGATACCTCAATGCCCAAGAAATATTATAAGGGGCTAAGGTTCTTTAAAGAAAACTGTGATTCAAGTTTATGTTTTAGGTCCTGAATAGCAGAATCATTATTACCGGTGATTATGATATCGTCAACATACACTAAAACATAAATAAAGATGTATCCAGAATGAAAGATAAATAGAGAATAGTCTACACGAGATTGAGTAAAACCTGCATTGAGAAGAGCTGCAGAAAATTTGGCAAACCATTGGCGAGATGCTTTCTTACGGCCATATAAAGACTTATTTAGTTTGTAAACGCGAGTTTCTCCCTTATTTTGAAAACCAGGAGGAATCTTCATATAAATTTCTTCTAAAATATCACCCTGTAAAAAAGCATTGTTAACATCAAGTTTATGGAGAGGCCAATTATAAATAGCCGCAATGGATAAAAGAACACGAACCGTGACCAATTTTGCTACTAGAGCAAAGGTGTCATGAAAATCAATTCCTTCTTGTTGCGTATAACCCTTAGCAACAAGACGCGCCTTACGATGTTCAATTGTACCGTCTGACCGATATTTGGTTTTTAAAACCCATTTACACCCAATGGAAGTTTTTCCCAATGGAAGATCAGTAATGGTGAAAGTATTATTTTGGTCTAGAGCCGTATGTTCTTTAAAAATGGAATCATGCCAATCTGGAATTCTAATTACTTCAGTAAAGGAACGTGGCTCATCATTAGTTAAAACTGACGAAATGAGTGCACGATGGTTTGGAGTGAATTGAGAAAGCGATAAATAATTGGTAAGAGGATAAGGAGTATTCGACTTACACTGTTGGACAGTACATATATAATCCTTCAAATGGGAAGGACGATGGTGTTCTCGTGTCGAGCGACGTACAGGAACAGCAGGGACCACGTCATTGGATGAAGAACTTGTTGCCGTTATGTCCGCAATCTCTACAACGGGCAGAGAACTTGAAATTACTGGAGAGTGCGTGTCAGTGGAAGAAGCAGCAGTAGTGCATTGGTGAAGGCTGACGAGGACTCTCCATATTAAAAACAGGAGGATAAGTTGACGATTGGAGTTCAGAACCAGTGGGTGAAACGTCATAACATAAGTCATCTTGAACAACAGGTTTAAAAAAATCATCATTAGGAACCTGTGCATCCTTATAAGGAAAGAGATGTTCATGAAAGATAACATCACGAGAGATATAAGTAGATTTTGTAGATAAATCTAGTACGATATAACCTTTATGATTATACGGGTAACCAAGAAATACACCCGGCGTAGCTCGGGGATCAAATTTATTTGTGATCTTAGTATTACGGGCATAACATAAACAACCAAAAATACGAAGGTGACGATAATTTGGTTTTGTACCTAGTAAGACTTCATGAGGAGAGCGTTTAGAAAGTACCGGAGTAGGCATTTTATTGATTAGATAGGATGTCGTTAAAATACACTCACCCCAGTATGTGACAGGAAAGTTGGCCTGGAAACGAAGAGCTCTAGCAACATTTAGTAGGTGACAATGTTTCCTTTCAACCACTCCATTTTGTTGTGGAGTATAAGTGCAACTACGTTGATGATGGATGCCATTGTCATGAATCCATGCCTGAAATTCGCGCGACAAAAATTCAGCGCCATTATCCGTTTGAACACACTGTAAAATTGATAAAACATGTCTAGCAAAAAACTTGAGAAATTTGCATGTTTCACTCTTGGTATGCATAAGATACACCCAAGTACATCTTGAAAAATCATCTACAATGGTGAGAAAATACTTTGCACCATTCATTGAGGGAGTAGAAAACGGTCCCCATATATCACAGTGAATAAGCTCAAAACAACGACGAGAAGAAATACGATTTTTATTAAAAGACAAACGAGTTTGCTTGGCCATGGGACATACATCACAAGAATTGGAAAAACTTGACTGAATATAGTCATACGAATTACATAAAAAACGAAAACGAGCTAAATTAGGGTGGCCAAGTCGACAATGCCAAATGTCGACTGACGGCTTATTATTAAAAAGAACTGTGGACGATGAAGATTGAGATGTAGAGGCCCATAGCTAATAGAGACCGGAGGTGAGTTTACCCCGACCAATCACTTTGGTCGTGAGCAGGTCCTGAAAAGTGAAAGAATCATGTGTAAGAACAACAACACAATTCAGAGAGCGAGTTAACTGGCTCACAGACAATAGATTGAATTTAAAATTTGGAATATAATGAATATTAGATAATTTCAAAGTTGGTGAGAAAACCACTTCACCAATATGCTTGACAGTATATAGGGTACCATCAGGGAGTTGCATTTGAATTAAAGATGTAACAGGAGAGTATGATGTAAAATAAGTCAGAGAATTACAAACGTGGTGAGTAGCACCACTATCAAAAAACCAAGGTTCAAGAAAACAAGTGTTAAATAACTTACCGTCGAAGTTCACTTTTGGTTCCATAGTAGTATCCTCAGATGGAGGACTGATTAGAGCTAACAGACGGGAATACTGCTCGGCAGAAAGAGCAGGAAGGGCTGGTTGATGCGCAGGTTGTGAATCAGCAGAAACAACAACGGTATTGGCAGCAACAGACTGTGGTGTTGAGGACGGGAAACCATGAAGACGATAACAACGATCTCGAACATGCCCATGGAGATTACAGTAATCGCCATGGGGTCTTTGCCTTTTGTTCTGACTAGTATCACGAGTAGTAGAAGATGATGTAGAGAAGCGATTTGTGTTAAGAGCCGCCGAGTCAATGGTGGGAATTGGAGTTGCAGTAATATGCTGCTGCTCTTCCTCCTGCTGTACCATGTTGAATATGCGGAGAGCAGTGGGAAAAGGATCCATCATAAGGATCTGGCTTCGGAGATTGGATAAGCGATCATGCAAGCCCTGGAGAAATTCCATTGCCCTTTCACGTTCAAATCTCTCAAGGAGAGATTTTCCCGCACCACATATGCAAACTTCGGTAGCAGCCACAAGAGAATCATATTGATCCCACAAACTCTTAATCTTTGTGTAATACAAAGAGACAAACATTGATTCCTGTCTAATAGCAGCTATAGCAGATTTAAGACGAAAAACAATAGGTTCATTAGATATGCAAAATCTCACCTAGAGATATTTCCAAATGGCATGAGAAGATGGAGCATAAAGACAACTATCCCTAATATCCGGCTGACAAGAATTCAGTAACCAGCTGCCGACGAGATCGTCACACCATTTCCAACATTGATATTGCAGTGCATCCTTTGGAGGAGGCAAATAACCATCCACGAAACCGAGCTTCCCTTTAGCATTCAGGGATTTTGTGATGCCCCTAACCCATGAACCATAATTATCTCCCTGCAAAAGGGGAGAAGAGAGAACTGTGGCGGGATTGTCACTTGGATGAATGACGTAAGGGTCTAGGGTTCTGATATTCCCTGAAGAATTGGGTTGAGTCTCGTTGTTTGAATTAGTTTCATGGTTGGAACGAGTTTCATGATTAGAATGAGTTGGGGTTGAAGGAGGTGAAAGATCTGGAGTATCCACCATTGTGAGAGAGAAATCAAGGTTTGATTAATCGAGTGGAAGTGATGAAAAATAGGTCCTAGGATGGATCAAGATGATACCATCAAAGATTCTAGGTTAATGGTTTAATGTCTCACAACTGTGTAGACTTAGGATTTCTGATATAGTATTTATACAGGTTACATAGAAACAGAATGATGGGAATAGAACGAGTTTACAGGACAGTTTACAACAAGAGACTATTAAGATAAGACGTAGTTACAGCAAGAGACTAGGACTCTACAACAAGATATAACGTATATGTAGCAACAATCTCTGACTGGGCTTTGTTTTCTGGTGGTGTGTTCTTTGGATACGCCCCCCAGGACCCCCCTTCGTAGCGCAATTGAAAATATTCCAACATTCTCCCCCTATTTTCAAAAAACCATAAACACAAAGTCAACAAAAAAACTTTTAAACCGGAGTGACTGCATCACCAAAGTGACTGCCTACGTACCCGAGTGGGATCAAGCCAACGTAGTTCAAGCACGATTGAGACTAAGCATCATCGTTGAAACCAATACATAAATGATAGGTACCTTCTGGGTTTGAACCTTCACTTAGTGTAAGAAACTCAAAGCCTTATCGAGATTCTATGGTGAAACTAGTCTTGAACCAAGTATCCCTTATGATAAAACCGGAGTCTCCACACATATTGATTCCATAAATCATGTGTTCTGTAGCCAAGAACTATAAAGGCCTTGTGCTTATATCCTTATTCATGAGTCTTCTTTAGAGAACGATCTTATTCTCTTAGGAAACGGCCCACATTTCCATACTCATATAGGTAAGTCTCGAAGGTGTTTCTGCGAGACACCTTTTACTAATTACAGACTCATTAAGGATTTACATCCATCCTATTTTCTTGCAGAAAAAACCAGCACTAGATTGAAATGGGAAGTTTTATGTTAGTGCTCCATAATCTACAGCCATAACTTGTTGGTACCACATTGAACCTTGTTTATCCTTTTCAAAACATAGGTTGGGTTTCTTTTATGGGAGATCAACCTTCCTTCACAGACCTTAGTCCCATTTCATTACATTTTATTGAAGCAACTGAATTTGGTAGACTTTTTGTGAATGGGTCTGCAAAATTCCTCTTTGATTCAATAAAGTTAACCATAACCACTCCCCTCTTGAGTAGTTTCCTAACCATTTGGTGTCTGAGACTCGCATGTCTACACTTTCCATTATAAGTCTTATTAGAGACATTATAGATTGTAGCTTGATTATCACAATTAATCAAAACTCCTGGAAATGGCTTCTTCTAAAGTGGAATTTCCATAAGAAGGTACCTAAGCCATTCTGCCTCTTTACATGCATTCGTTAAGGCTATCAATTTTGACAACATTGTTGAATCAGATATACAAGTCTGCTTCTTGGAACTCCAAGATACAACAACACCCCCTAAAGTAAAAATCCATCCAGACGTCGACTTGGACTTGGATTCTACCTTGTTCCAATTAGCATCGCTGTAACCTTCCAATACAGCGGGATATCCTTGGTAATGCAAACCAAAATCAATTGTTCCTTTCAAGTAAGCCAAAACTCTGGAAACCGCTTTCCAGTGTTCAAATCCAGGATTACTTGAGAAACGACATAATACCCCCACAGCATGGGCTATGTCCGGTCTTGTGCAATGCATAGCATACATAAGACTCCCAATAACACTGGAATACTCAAGTTGTGCATGAGTACGACCGGTGTTCTTCTTTAACTTGATAGTATGGTCTAAAGGAGTAGGTGCTGGATCGTCATCAAAGTGATCATACCTTTTGAGAAATTTCTCAATATAATCAGAGTGAGTTAAAGCCAACTCATTCCCCTTTTTTAGGATCTTAATTCCCAAGATTATATCAGCCTCTCCTAAATCCTTCATATCAAAGTTAGAGCCAAGAAACTTCTTTGTTTCTTCCACCACAGATATGTCAGATCCAAAAATAAGCATATCATCAACATATAAACAGAGAATCACACATCCAGAACTATCATGCTTACTATAGATACATTTATCTGCATCATTCACCACAAAACCATATGACAAAACCACTTCGTCAAACTTCTTATGCCATTGCATGGGAGCTTGCTTCAAGCCATAAAGAGATTTAACCAACTTGCAAACCTTATTTTATTGGCCTGGCAATATGAAACCTTCAGGTTGTTCCATATATATCTCTTCTTCCAAATCTCCATTTAGGAAGGCAGTTTTGACATCCATTTGATGAATAATTAACTTGTGAATAGAAGCAAGTGCAATTAAACAACGAATAGATGAGATGCGTGCAACAGGAGCATATGTATCAAAGTAATCAATTCCATGTCTTTGCCTATAACCCTTAGCAACCAATCTTTCTTTAAACTTACCTTTGGTACCATCGGCATTTATCTTCCTTTTGAATACCTATTTACTTCTAATAGGCTTTACGCCTGGAGGTAAATCGCAATATATCCAAGTACCGTTGGTCAAAATGGAATCCTTTTCATCATTGATAGCTTCTTTCCAAAAACTAGCATATTTGGAATTAATAGCCTCAGCATAAGTTTTAGGGTCATCATCAACATGCGCAACATATTTGGTAATATTAAGAATTGTATTCTTATCACCTTCTACAAGATATGTTATAAAGTCTGGACCAAAACTTGTCTCTTTTCTTGATCTCTTACTCCTTCTAGGTTCGATATCTTCTATGGGTTCAGAAATATCCTCTATGTCTTGAGTAGGAATAGAATGATCATCATTCTCATTAGTCTCTTCAGATTCTAGACTAGGTAACAATGAATTCTCCATGGGTTGCATTTGAGAACTGTTCCTATTTAAGTTCTCCAAGAATTCCACATCTACAGATTCTATAATCTCGAAAGTATCAAGGATTAAAAATCTGTAGGTGATACTATTAAGAGAGTATCCCACAAAAGCACATTTATAAGCCCTGTTTCCCAATTTTGGTCTTTTAGGATCAGGCTTTCGAACATATGCCAAACAACCCCAGACTTTAAGTCTCTTCAACTTTGGTTTCCTTTTAAACCACAACTCATAAGGAGAAACATTCTTCTTTTTCAAAGGAACCCTATTCAAAATATAACATGCAGACAACATAGCTTCACCCCACAAAGAATTAGGCAAACTAGAACTTATAAGCATGCAATTAACCATATCAATCAAAGTTCTATTTTTTATTTCAGCCATACCATTTTGTTGAGGTGTATAAGGTGCAGTAAATTGATGAATTAAACCATGCTCTTGACAAAATAATTTAAATTCATTAGGAAAATACTCACCACCACGATCAGAACGTAAAATCTTAATTTTCAGTCCTAATTGTATCTCTACTTCTGCTTTATATATTTTGAACATGTCAAAAACATCATCCTTAGATTTCATCAAATATGTGTAAGCATATCTAGTACTATCCTCTATAAAAGTGACATAATACTTATTTCCACCACGAGTGGCAGAACCATGCAAATCACCCACATCATTATGTACTAATTCAAGTAAGGAAGAATTTCGTACTACAGACTAATGGGAAATTCTAGTTATCTTTGCTTGCACACATATTTCACATTTAGAAGCATGATCAAAATTGCAATCAGAAATCAAACCTAATCGATTCATGTTTCTAAGAGAACCATAATTCACATGACCAAACCTAGCATGCCATAAATTAACAGAGTCAACAATATAAGCAGAACCATTGTTTATTAAATTAAGCTTAATCATCCCATTACAAGCATATCCTTGTCCAAAAAACACACCATTTTTGGACAATACTAACTTATTAGACTCATAGGTCGTCTTGAATCCAGCCTTCATAACAAGGTCGCCGGAAACAAGGTTCTTTACCATGTCTCCCATGGACCCCCACGACCTGACCTGTTAGGTCGACCACATCCTGGGGGGCTATGCCCCCTAGGACCCCCCTTCGTAGCGCAATTGAAAATATTCCAACAAAACCAACCAAAGCAGGCGAAAAAGATTGGATGGACGTGATGCTTTCGGTACTTGACGATAACCCTAAGTTATCGGACTACTATGATACTGATATTGTCAATAAATCTACTTTCCTGGTAAGTACGTATTTAACCAATGGATTGTTGCATTCACTAACGCTTATGTAATACAATGATCCTAAGTTTGGTCTTGCAGGGTCTTATCTTGGGAGGGACAAAAACTAATATGGTTGTTTTAGAGTGGGCATTATCTTCACTGGTAAACAATCAAGTTGTGTTGAAGAAGATCCACGCTGAATTAGACATTCAGGTAGGCAAGGATAAAAAAGTGGACAAGTCTGATATCAAGAACCTAGTGTACCTTCAGGCTGTCATGGAGGAAACCTTGCGCCTATACTCCGGCCCCCTCTCTGGTTTTCGCATATCCTCCGAGGACTGTACAATAGCTGGCTACCACATTCCCGTAGGAACTCAATTACTTGTAAATAGCTGGAAAATTCATCGCAATCCACGGGTATGGTCCAATCCATTAGCGTTCAACCCTGATAGATTTATCAGTGGTGGTGAACATGTTGACAGTGATGTTAAAGGTCAGAATTTTGAATTCATTCCTTTTGGGTCTGGTAGAAGATCTTGTCCGGCAATCTCATTTGAACTTCAAATATTTCCCTTGACATTGACACGTTAAGTTCATGGGTTTGAGTTTAAAACACTTACGGATGCGCCAATTGATATGACAGAAAGTGTGTTGGGTTTCAGCCTTATGGCCCAAACATTTGGCACCCCCTTATCAAATTAAGGCATCTACCTAGCACATGCCTTGGTTTTTGGTTATAAGACCAAAAGGCATCAGGAGACTCATTTAATGTTCGAGCTCTTCATTTTTGAAGAATAAAGAGAAAGAAAGAGAGGAAGAAGAGAGAGAGATATAGAGAGATTTAAGTCACCATTTTTGGTGAGATTAGAGGCATCTTGAAGAGGAAAAGAAAGGGTTCTTGTTGAAGGATCTTTTGGTTATTGTGGTGGAGAATTGATTGATCAATTTCCACATCTCTTCAAAGGGGGAAAAATCTAGGGTTTGTCAAACCCTAGTAGTAAGTATCTCAAATCACTTCTTATTCTTAAATTGATAGTGAATCTCATATTATATATGAATGAATTGTTGATCCATCCTTAGGGGTGAGTGTAATTAGGCAAATTGATATCCAAGTGCTATAGGCACCTTGAGGTTGTTGTTATCCCCAAATTTGGGAGAATTGTGTGTAACCCATTATTGTTATAGTGGAAGATTTGCCCGTGGTTTTTTACCCTCACCTTGGAGGGGTTTTTCCACGTAATTGCCGGTGTTGTGTGATTGCTTCTATATCGTCATAGTTTGTGTATTTCCGCATTGTGTTTCATTGTTCGTGTAGGTTTTGTATTGCACATAGCGGCTCGGATTTCGTAAGCCTCCCCCAACAAGTGGTATCAAAGCTTTTGGGTTGAGCTAATCATGTACAATGGCGGAAGCTAGCACTAGTAATAGAATGGTCAATTTGACCGGTGAGAACTTTGTCATATGTAAGGCGAAGATGGAAGACTGCTTATATTGTAAAGATCTCTATGGTCCAATAGAGAGTAAGGGAGTAAGGCCTGAGGCGACAAGTGCAGAATATTGGAAGGTTACTAATCGAAAAGTAGTTGGTTATATTCGTCAGTGGATTGATGATAGCATTTTTTATCATGTGGCTAGTGAGACACTAGCATATCCTTTGTGGACCAAGTTAGAGGAGATATATAATCAGCAGTCTCCTTGTGAAAAAGCTCTTCTATTCAAAAAGCTTGGAAAGTTGTGTTACAAGGAAGGGAGTTCAATGGAGCAACATTTAAATGAAATGAAGGGTATCATGAATCAGCTTACATCTATGGACCTCAAAATTCCTGAAGAGGTTCAAGCTTATTTGTTGCTAAATACTTTACCAGACAGTTGGGAGCCATTGAGGAATTGTCTCAGTTATTCTGCTCCAGACAAGAAGTTGAACATGACTGTTGCAACTAGCATTTTTCTGAGTGAAGAAGTTATAAGAAGTTCACTAGACTCATCTCATTCAGAAGCTCTTGTGATAGAAAATCGGGGTAGAAGAAAAGACAGAAGACAAGTTGGCCGTAGCAAGTCAAGGGGTAAATCAAAGTCCAGAAAGGAAGTTGAATGTTGGAACTGTCATACGAGAGGTCATTATTCAAATTAATGAAGGAAGCCAAAGCAAGAACACAATAAGGGGAAAGGAAATGATAACCAAGACAATGGTGTTGCAGCTACTGTGACAAATGATGATATCATTGTATTCTCAGATTGTAATGATTTTTGTGTTAGTTTTGCAGGTTCTGATTCAGAATGGATAGTTGATTCAGGTGCATCTTATCATGCTACTCCTCATGAAGATGTATTTACCTCCTACAAGGCTGGTGACTTTGGGCCAGTCAGAATGGGCAACAGTGATGTTGCGAAAATTGTAGGAATGGGTGATGTGAAGGTTGAGACCAGTGTTGGCTGTACATTGGTTCTCAGAAATGTGCGACATGTACCAGATCTTCGTTTGAATCTAATGTCACCAGGAGTGTTAGATGATGAAGGGTACAACAATCACTTGGGTGATGGCAAATGGAAGCTAATCAAGGGCTCCATGGTTATTGCAAGAGGCAAGAAGTGTGGCACATTGTACAAGACACAAGTGATGGTGTTGAAAGGTGAGTTGAATGCTGTTGACAAAGATTCAATCTCTGAGCTGTGGCATAGAAGACTTGGTCATCTTAGTGAGAAGGGAATTCAAATCCTCACCAAAAGACAAGTTTTGCCAAATGCCAAAGGTATGCAATTGGGTAAGTGCACTCATTGTTTAGTTGGTAAACAAACTAGAGTCTCTTTTCATAAAGCTTTACCCAAGCGCAATTCTGGTATTATTGATCTTGTTCATTCTGATGTATGTGGACCTTTAAGGGTCAAAACACTTGGTGGTGTTGTTTATTTTGTTACTTTCATATATGATGATTCAAGGAAGGTTTGGTCATATGCAATCAAGACCAAAGATGATGTTGTTCCTGTGTTCAAGATGTTTCACAGCATGGTGGAAAGAGAAACAGGTAGAACCTTGAAGTGCCTTCGTTCTGACAACGGGGGAGAGTACATTGGGCCACTTGAAGTGTATTGCAAGAACATGGGTATACGTCATGAACAATCAGTACCGAAGACTCCACAACATAATGGTGTTGCAGAGAGGATGAACCGCACTATTCTTGAGAGAATAAGGTGCATGTTATCTCATTCCAAGTTGCATAAGAATTTCTGGGGTGAAGCAATGAATACTGATGTGTATTTGATCAATCGATCTCCTTCAAGACCGCTAGATGGAGAAGTAGCAGAAAAGGTATGGAGAGACAAAGATCCTACTTATGATCACTTGAAAGTGTTTGGTTGCAGGTCATTTGTTCATATCCCAAAAGATCAGAGATCAAAGCTTGACGACAAAGCAAAGCAGTGTGTGTTCCTAGGGTATCGAACAGAGAAGTTTGGTTACAGATTTTTGGATCCAGTTGAGAAGAAGGTTATCATAAGTAGGGATGCAGTATTCCTTGAAGACCAGACAATTGAAGACTTTGAGAAGATTGATATGCCAAAGCTTCAAGATGATATGACCTTGGATCCAAATCCAGTTGTTCCTACTCTTAAACAACATGATGATGATGTTGATGGTAATGGAAATGAAGATGAATCTCATGAAGATGTTCCAGTGGGTGACGTTGAGAAAGAAGTGCAGCAACAACAACAACCAGAAGCTGAGTTGAGAAGATCCAGAAGGACCAGATTACCTTCAACAAAGTATCCACCACATGAGTATGTGATGCTCACAGATGCAGGTGAACCAGAGTCTTATGAAGAAGCTCTCAGTGTTCCTGAAAGTCAGAAGTGGTTGAAATCCATGAAAGAAGAGGTTGGCTCTTTAGATGAGAATGACACTTTTGATTTGGTTGACAAGCCTGAGAACCAGAAAATTCTGAAGAACAAGTGGGTGTATAGAATTAAGACTGAAGATGGTAACTCACAACCAAGGTACAAAGCACGCTTAGTTGTGAAGGGTTATGAGCAGAGAAAGGTTGTTGACTTTGACGAGATTTTCTCACCGGTGGTGAGATTTTCTTCTATTCGGATTGTCTTGGCAATAGCCGCTAGTTTGGATCTTGAGATAGAACAACTAGATGTCAAGACAGCATTTCTTCACGGTGAGTTGGAGGAAGATGTGTATATGGCACAACCCAAGGGTTTTGAAGTCAAAGGCAAAGAGCACATGGTGTGCAAGCTGAAGAAGAGTCTATATGGTTTGAAGCAAGCTCCAAGAAGATGGTACAAGAAGTTTGAATCGTTCATGAAGGAACATGGGTACAAGAGGACAGCTTCAGATCATTGTGTATTCATTCAAAAATTTGTTGATGGTGATTTTCTTACTCTTTTGCTATATGTTGATGACATGCTTATTGTTGGCAAAGATAAGAAAAAGATTGACAGGTTGAATTCAGATCTGAGCAAGTCTTTTGCTATGAAAGACTTGGGTGCAGCAAAGCGTATTCTTGGCATGGAGATCACTCGTGATAGGAAAGCGAGGAAGTTGTGGATATCACAAGAAATCTACATTGAGAAGGTGTTACAAAGATTCAACATGGACAAGGCTGAGCCGGTAAGTTGTCCACTTGCAAACCATTTTAAGTTAACTCGTGATCAATGTCCTGTGAATTATGTTGAGAAACGGAAGATGGAGAAAATTCTTTATGCGTTCGCAGTTGGTAGTTTGATGTATGCAATGGTGTGTACAAGGCCGGATATAGCTCATGCAGTTGGATTGGTAAGCAGATTTCTATCAAATCCTGCTACGGAGCATTTGGAAGCAGTGAAATGGATACTACAGTATCTAAGGGGTACTTCTAATATGTGTTTGTGCTATGGAGGTGACAAGCCAGAGTTAGTTGGTTACACAGATTCATATTTGGCAGGTGCTCAAGACAGCCTCAAGTCTACATCGGGTTACTTATTTACCTATGCAGGGGGAGCTGTGTCTTGGCAATCCAAGTTACAAAAATGTGTGTCATTGTATACTACAGAGTCAGAGTACATTGCAGCTACAAAGAGTTGCAAAGAGATGATAATGAAGAGGTTTGTTAGAGAACTCTTTGTGAAGCAACAGAAGTTCATCGTTTACTGTGACATCCAGAGTGCCATCCATCTCAGCAAGAATTCGAGTTTTCACTCGAGGTCCAAGCACATCAATATTAGGTATCAGTGGATACAAGAAGTTCTCGAGGAGAAGGTCTTGTATATTGAGAAGATCCATACAGATGACAACGGTTCTGATATGATGACAAAGTCGCTACCAAAATACAAGCATGTGTATTTCTGCAGCAGGGCAGGTTTGGTGGTGACGGGTACCTTTCCATAAGTCGTGAGGGGGAGATTGTTGGGTTTCAGCCTTATGGCCCAAACATTTGGCACCCCCTTATCAAATTAAGGCAGCTACCTATCACATGCCTTGGTTTTTGGTTATAAGACCAAAAGGCATCAGGAGACTCATTTAATGTTCGAACTCTTCATTTTTGAAGAAGAAAGAGAAAGAAAGAGAGGAAGAAGAGAGAGAGATAGAGAGATTTAAGTCACCATTTTTGGTGATATTAGAGGCATCTTGAAGAGGAGAAGAAAAGGTTCTTGTTGAAGGATCTTTTGGTTGTTGTGGTGGAGAATTGATTGATCAATTTCCACATCTCTTCAAAGGGGGAAAAATATAGGGTTTGTCAAACCCTAGTAGTAAGTATCTCAAATCACTTCTTATTCTTAAATTGATAGTGAATCTCATATTATATATGAATGAATTGTTGATCCATCCTTAGGGGTGAGTGTAATTAGGCAAATTCATATCCAAGTGCTATAGGCACCTTGAGGTTGTTGTTATCCCCAAATTTGGGAGAATTGTGTGTAACCCATTATTGTTATAGTGGAAGATTTGCCCGTGGTTTTTTACCCTCACCTTGGAGGGATTTTTCCACGTAATTTCCGGTGTTGTGTGATTGCTTCTATATCGTCATAGTTTGTGTATTTCCGCATTGTGTTACATTGTTCGTGTAGGTTTTGTATTGCGCATAGCGGCTCGGATTTCGTAAGCCTCCCCCAACAAAGTGCAGGACTAAGTAATATCAAGGCCAGACCACTTGAAGTTCTAGTTACACCAAGGCTTGCTTCTAAACTATATTGATGAAAGCTTATGATCGAATGGGTACTCTCCATCTTGCACTTTCGTTGAGCAAGATATTGCAGACGGAAACCAGTTTGACTGTCTTTTAAATATTTGTTTTTACTGCAAGAAAATTGTTTATAGCAATTGTAGTGTCTTATTAAAATATCTGGAAGTTCTAGACGATTTGTACAATTGATCCATAAGTGAATTGGCATTGGCTGACCTAGAGATTTAGTGTGTTGGGTCAAAAGGAATAGTAACAGTATAAATAAGTTGCATCTTGGAATCAAAATCTGACATAATATAAAAATTATTGTACCAAAATTGCAAGTACTTATACATGATAAGATATCCAAGAATTACGTCTATAAATGCGGAAGTGAATTATCCGCTCGTTCTTTATCTAACCGCTCCTCTGAATCGTACTTTAAATAAATAATTAATCCTTACACATTATTCAGCTGAATGGACATTAAAAAACTTCATTAACTTTCTATAATAGTTTCCTCCAACTTCTCAAAAAGATTTGAACTTGTCTCTTTAATTTCTTAGATTCTGTCTCGCAAAAGAGGTTTATTTATTTTTTTAGCATTGGTGTATGGGAGTGATAAAACATCGAACAAATGTATATTTAAGTGTTCGGATCTACATCATTAACCGGATTTACATGATTCTATGCACTGAAGTTTCATGCCCAAATGAAGTATTTATGATTGTTTTTGTACATACTCCTTGATTTTTCCCTCCTAAAAGACAAATGGTTTTTGCAACACCGTCATCTGGTTTGCACAATACTCTTTATGGTGTGTGGTTTACAAACACATGATAAAAAAAAAATCCCAATTTTATCAGCAAAATATGTTTTTACAAATCTTAACAACAACAACCAAAAAGAGTATGAATTTCTTAAACTTTATACAAAATTTTGCAATCAAATCCTTACACAAACAGAGAACGAATAAATGAAATGAATCAATACGGAGCTGATTCAGAATACTCAATAATAGGATTTGTTCGCATTGATGTAGCTGAAGGAAATTTACTAATCCCAACCCATACTGTATCAAATGCTTCACCGTTTTCAGCTTCTTGTTGCCCTTGACATTGGCACGTTTGATACATGGGTTTGAGTTTAAAAAGCCTACAGACATTTAATAGCAAGACTATTGTATTGCAGATGGAAATCAGTTTAACCATCTTTTAATTGCTTATTCTCTCTATACGAGAGTTGTTAATAGAAACTGCAGTGTCTTATCAAACTATTTGGGAGCGCTAGGCCAGTTATGCAATTGACCCGTAAGTCGATCTGTGAAATAAATTGGCATGGGCAGACCTAGAAATTTAGTTTGTTGGGTCAAAAGCAATAGTATCGATATAAATAAGTTGCATCTTGGAATCAAAATCTAACATAATATAAAAATTGTATTACCAAAAATTGTAAGTACATAATATAAAAAACGCAGAATATGAGTAACGATTTAATTTCATGTCTCACTGCCCCTCTGGATTGTAGTTTTCTTATTTTCATACTCTCAATTAAACACTGGTTTGCAGAAATATTTATTCCTTCAGCATTGTTCACACTTCACATTAACCTTAAAACTTTTCATAACTTCCTATAATAGTTTCCTCCAACCTCTCAAAAAGCTTTTAACTATTTTCCTTTGTTTAATTTCTTATCAATTCTGTCTCTCAAAAGAGTTTTTAGCTTCGGTGTATGTGATAAAACATCGGACAAATGTGTATATTTAAGTATTTGGATCTACATCATTGAACTAATATTGTTAACTTGATTTAAATGATTTTATTCACCAAAGTATTTATGATTGTTTTTACACATATTCCTTGTCTTTGCTATCGAATATATCATTACATTCTACGCAGTAGGTAAATCGTTTTTACAGTACATGCTTTGCGCTAGCAGTTGTAGAATTAAATTTCTCCTTGAGGATTGAACTTCAAATCTCATTACAAATTTCTCCAGGTGCAGCAGATGACAGAGTGTGTGACTAACAAATCTCATGAAGGGCAAAGAATAATCACATGATGAAAAATCCCAATTTTATCAGTATATGATGTTTTTACAAATCTCAACAACAACCAAAAACCATCTGGTGTTAGCCCGGTTGGCCAGGAGCCTGACTCTCAAGTAAGAGGTCAGCGGTTCGAGTCTCCGCTCTAACATTAACATAACATTCTTTACCAATCAAAAAAAAACCAAAAAGAGTTTAAATTTCTTTAACTTTACACAAAATTTTGCAATCAAATCCTTACACAAACAGAGAATGAATGAATGAAATGAATCAATAAGGAGCTGATTCAGAATACTCAATAATAGGATTTGTTCTCATAGATGTAGCTGAAGGCAATTTACTATTCCCAACCCATATTGTATCAAATGCTTCGCCATTTTCAGCTTCTTTCTCCATCGCACCAATTCTTCTCTTCTTCACAATTCTATAAACCACAAACCCAAGCACTCCAATAAACAACAATGCAAACACTCCAAATACAATACTTAAAATCAACCACACCAACAACCTCTTATCTTTCTTCTTCTTTTCCGTATGCGGCTCCGGAAGCACGGTCACAACTGCAAAATAGCCTTGATCATTTGTCAAACAAATATTTGGATGCTTCATTTCACTAAAATGTGGAGACCCATCTTCATCAAACTTAACACATTTCGCCTGCGAAATATTCAACCGGGACGGCAATGTAAAATGAATTGATATCGAGTTCCTCGTTGTGGTGAGATTCGCGAGTTTTTTCATCCCGTTGACGTTGTTTAAATTGGTTGCATTGTATACAATGAAACCAATAACAGGAGTAACCATTGAATAATTACCAGTTACATTGTAATATTGAGAAGACAAATTCCCTAAATTCTGATAAACTATGGCTAATCTCTTCACATATGGAATTAGTTTAACTCTTGGTGGTATACGGAAATTGCTAAAATTCGCTCCTCTAATCCAAAAACTACCGCTTCTTAACCGGACAACCGATACTCTAATGCCCGTTAGATTTTTAGGAAGAACAGAATGGTAGAGAGAACCAGTCCTACGATTATGGACTAATAATTCCTTGAATGCATATTTTTGAACAAGAATATCTAATGAATTAGCTGCAGAGATATTGTTGTTCATGGTTTGCCCAAATGAAGATGAAGAATATGAAAGACATAATAAGAAAATCAATGCTAATATGCTCCATACCCTTTTGTACCCCATCAAAACACCACAATTATTTTGTCAACTTGATTCTAATCATGTTTTAGGATCAAAGAAAAAAAATCATTCTCCGGTTTTTCACCGTTACATTGGATCAAACTTGTTCATATTCATCCGTCATCTACACGAACCTTTCCCAATTTGCATAATTTAAGGTCGTCTACCACGAAAAATCGATGCTCTTCACGGTTTGCAACGTGCCCTTTGTAATTCCTTTGAAAGAAAAACAAGGATGTACCCGTTGTAATTCGATTCTAGCTCAAAACTCGATTCGGAATTATGGACAAAGAAATTGTACGAATAAAATCCACAAACGCAAACAACTAAAATCAAAATCAACAGACAGAATTTACCTTATAATTCTTGTATATTCGGAAAGAAAAATATCCGAACTTGGCCGGCAATGACCGTAGAGCTTCAATTCTTTGCCAACTAATCAAGAAAAAATCTAAAAATGATGAATTATGATCAAAGAATTAGGAAAAAGAAAAAGAGGAAACCGTGTTGAGAAATGAACAGCCTATACAGAAATGTATTAGTTGTACATTCTATAATTCAACGAGGTATATTTTTTGTTTTTAAGATTAAAAATAATAAAAACATTTGATAATGGCAGGTAAGATATCTAATAATGTCAGGAATTTCAGCCAATAATATGTCTCCAATGTGATTAAGGTATGATCCTAACCATCCAAATTCATCAACTCCATTAATTATAATTAAAAAAAATATAATGTAAATTAGGTAATTATTTATTTTGGTTTGGTTGGAGAATTTTTAGAAATTGAAACGATTCCAATTAGGGTATAATATATTATACTTGTCGGATACCTCCAAAATCCGACAGTTGGTTAATAAGTTGTTATCTAGGCGGCTACTTCATTGATTGCCACGTGTACGGTGATTAGGCTATAATCTTTTGATGATTTTGCCAAATGATTGGACGGAAAATCTTGGCCAGCCAAGTAGATACAGTGGGGTCATGGACATCAATGGCAGCTAGACTGAGCTACTAGTCAAGACTCGAGTGTCATTTGATACGATATGGGGTGATTGAAAATCTCATAATCCATCAACCAGCCAGTTAGATTAGAATCCAGGTTGTGTTTGATTAGACAGATCGTAGAAGAGAGGTTCAAAATGATGAAATTACAGGCTAGAGGGGGGTTGTGTAATCTTGTTTTTGAAAGATTATAATGGAGAAAGTGAGATTAGGTACTCTTATTTACGTATCTTTGGAGCTCCATACTGAACTTTTTTTGAATTAGTTTTTGGCTTTTAGCTGCTTTAATAGATTATGGCCTATGGGGGTCGTGGAATTTATTTGTCCACTCTATGGGTCATGACAGAAAGCTCTCACGTGGCATGTAATTTCCATGAGAAGTCGCGTAACATCTATTTTACACAAAATTTAACAGATTAATTGCAAGTTGTAACCCGATAGAGAGAGAGGACTGTATATATAAGAGGAGAATGCATAACAAACAGTCATAAACACCTACACAGTATTTTTTGTTATGAAAATTTATAGGGCAGAATCATGTACTAGTTTAGTTTCAAAAATTATCAGTGCAATGCTTTTGGTCAGATAACTTATAGTCCATATACATTTATGGATGTTCTGTTTCTTACAAAATGGTAAAAATTCCATGCTGTGGTATGGAATTAGTGAAGAAACAAAATATATAATCAAAGTCTTGAGATATTGGAGGAAACTATCGTAAGTAGTTACAATTGAATAGCGTGTTAAATAGTTTATTATGAAGAAAGAAAAGCTGACGGAAAATCTCATCCGGTTTGCATATAAGAGAATATAATTTTGCAATTGCTACATTTAAACTTCCACATGTAATGATAGGGTTCTTTCTAAATCCAAAGAAGATGTTTATATGCCATCCACATTATTGTAACATAACTCGTTTTTTTTTTTTAGAAGAAGAAGGTTATATTAAAAGGAAAAAGAGAAACAACAAATTAATCACTCACTCATAAGAGCTTCCTAATTGCTCCAAATGAGACTTGGGGGAACAAATTTAAAGGTACCGGAATCAAAAGACCAAAGAACAACTAGTTGTTTAACTAGATCAATGATCTCATTAATGTCTTTCCTACGCCCACCAAAGACTCTCCCATTTCTTTCCTTCCACAAAATCCATCATATTGCATAGTGAATAATTTTCCAAATGGCTTTACCTTTTCCTTGTAGAACGTTCGTATCCCAAGCATCAAATAATTGTAACAGCGTTCTCGGCATTGGCCATGAGATCTTGAAGGCTTTAATGAAGTAGTCCCAAATCGAGAAAGAGAAGGTGCAATGCATAAACATATGATTTGTTGTTTCATCTTCCGTTCCACACAACACACACAAGGCACTTTCTATTTGCATACCTCTATGAGACAACATATCTCTAGTGGGAAGAGAATCATGGAAAGCTGCCCACATAATAAAATTTACCTTGTTAGGAATATGATGCTTCCAAAGATGTCCTTCAAAATGGCACAGGTCTTGTACACCCGACAAAAGCTCATAGCACCCGTGAGTGCTAAAATTCTCTAAGATGTTCACCTCGTCATCACCATCTTCCAACGTCGGTACAGGGACGTCTCTACATAACAGATCCCACTCAAGTCTCTCATTTGCATTGAATCTCCTCTTGAAATCACATTTCCAACTCCCGTTTACAATAAGCTCAGCAATTGAAGATTCCTTATGTTTCGAAGCTTTGAAGATAACCGGAAAAATATCTTGCAAACGACCCCTTTGCAACCATTTATCCTTCCAAAAATGAATACCCCTTCCGTTTCTCACCGTAAAAACAGCGAAGTCATGAATAGCATGTACCAAATTAACCACATTCTTCCACTGACTCCGACACTGGGGATTATTATCAATATACGGCATTAACAAATCATTGTTTCGCTTAAATTTTTGATTCACAATCTTCCTCCAAAGACTATGTTTATTTCTTGAGAATCTCCAAATCCGCTTGACTAAAAGAGAATTGTTGGTAATCCTAAGGTTTTTTACACCTAGGCCTCCGTTCTCTAATGGCAAACTCACCTTTTTCCAAGAAACCCATACGAGCTTTCTTCTTCCCTCCACTGCACCCCATAAGAAAATTCGCATAATCTTTACCATTCGTTTTTCCACACTCACCGGCAAATGAAATAATGATAAGAAGTAAATAGGTAAACTTGCGAGACAACTTTTGATTAGGACAAGTCTACCTGATTTGTTAAGAGTTCTTTTCTTCCAAGATGCCAGCCTCCGCTCCATTCTTCTCAAAACGTACTCCCATACTGTAGTACTACGCCAATGTTCATAGACAGGAACATAACTCGTTGATAGACAGGAAAATAAGCTTAGACTCGCTTATTAAAACTAAGTGCTTCCAAATAATAAAAGACTAAATAAGTTTTTAGTAAATTTAAATCATTAAATGCTTCCATAAAAAGCAAAAATTAAGTAAGTTTAAAATTAATTCGAAGTAAATTGGTGTTTAGATCGTAGATTTTGATATAGTACAGAATTTGGTTTTTAAGTTCGTCCAATTTGGTGTTTGTGTCGTTGACTTGATAGGCAGCTGGGTCAAGTTACCAAATCGTCAGGAGAGTTAACATCCGTTAATTAAAAGGTTTTACACATTGACCCCTAAATGAACGTCTTAGATTCATCATCTATTTTGTTTTAGCCTACAACTTTAATAACGTGTATGGTTTAGATCAACCTATGGTCAGGGTATACAATGGAGAACATGTTGCAGCGAGTAAACTAGGTCGAGTTAGAGAACTATCAGGTGGACTGATGGTTCTCAAGCTTCCTCTCATATGGGAGGTTGGGAATCAAACCCCTGTAATAACATAAATCCTAAGATAATGTAGATAGGTGTAATCCTAGGGACCACTGTTTTGATTTATAAAAAAAATTATGCTAGGGAGAGAGATTTCGGGCAAAGTTGGGGGAGAACTTTCTGGGTAGTTTCGTTTTTCACTCAAAGAAGGGCTCAATATACAGTAATAAGAAACGGTCCGCGAGTTAAAACCCCAAAGGTGTCACTATCCATCCACAAAAAACCCATTAAAATAAAAGTAACACAAAAACCCCAACAAAACAAAAGAAACTCGCGATTGATGAAACCAATATTTGGTTTCATCATAAAATTTGATGAAACCCCAAAGAATTTGATGAAACCAAATTTTGGTTTCATCGTAAAATTTAATGCAACCAATTTTAAAAATTGGGGTTTTTGTATCAATTTTTAAAAATTTGAGGTTTTTGTATTAATTTTGTTTAACATGGAGTTTTAATGGATCCCAACATTTGAGTGGGGTTTTTGTACCACAAATTTGATCACCTTGGGTTTTTATGACTAGTTTTGAATAAGAAAAGAACAGAGCAAACCACAAGGAATTCCGAAGGCGGAACTAGAAATTTAGCTAGGGCGGGGCTTTTGGGCTAGTAGTCCTAGAACTTTCTGGCGCCTATTACTTATACTTATTTTATCGACTCAACCTAAAATAGGTAGGTAGTGAAAGGAAAGACTTTTTGGACTTTTAGTGGCGGTCTAAGCCTCTTCAGAAAGAAAAAAAAGTAGTTCCTCCCCCGAAGAAGTGGGAAGTCTCTGTCAACAAGAGTACAACTAAGGGGCGATCCAGCTTTTGGAGGAAGGAGTGCAGAAATTTTGACAAGTCTTTGCAAAATGGGTTAGAGGCTTGCCAAAAATAGACAATAATGGGCTTGGGAACAGGATGGGATGGGTGTGCAATTCTAAGAACCATTTTTTTGGGGACCAGCCTTTTCTTTTTTTACTTTTGAGGGACCATTGTTTTATTTTGGGTAAGATATTAGAAGTAAATCTAGGCCACCCCTTATCTAGATATTTATATTAATACCTAAATTACCCTCCTGATTAATTTTGGGTAATGATTAGTTAGTGTAATAATTAGTGAAATGATTAAGTTAAAGATAATCAGTGAGATTAAAAAATCAGATGGGTTTTTGAGTTCACTAAGTTTGACTATTCAAGTGATGATAACTCATCTGAATCTTCATCTCCTAAAGTATTCGTTAAACTTCACAATGATCCAGATATGAGTTATTTCTTAGATGGTTGAACTGATCCAAAATTTCATAAAAATGTAAATTTTTTTAAGTAGATTTGGGCTTGTTTGGTTACCTTATGTGAAGAACATGTAACCGAACACATCTGATAGTGTAATTCAGTTACTTTTTCCAAACACGCAAGTTACCGAACTCGCTCTTAATGGAGGTTTTTAGTCGTTCGGTTAACAGACATGTTACCGAACTTTGTTTATAGAATTTATAGAGTAATGTTCGGTTTGCCCACAATGTTGCCGAACTTTAGGGTCTAAAAGTTCGGTTGGTTCGCAACCAATATCTAACCGAACTTCGCGTTGATTAAGATTTTACTAAGTGTACAAAGTTCGGTTGTTTCGCAAACTTCATACTAACCAATATCTAGCCGAACTCCACATGTACGCAATGAAGAGTTCAGTTTGTCAAGGTTTTTTGCGAACAAACAGAACACAGTGGGACAAGTTCGGTTAAAACTCAACATAGTGGGCAAAATAGCACAGTTCGGTTACATTGGAATTTTTTTTTTTTTTTTTTTGTTGTAATATTGGTAAAGTTCGGTTAGAAAATAGTTTTGGCCTTCTTTGCAAACCAACCGAACATAGTGGGCAAAGTTCGGTTAAATCAAAACTCAACATAGTGAGGTAAATAGCACAGTTCGGTTACATTGGAATTTATTTTATTTTTGTAATTTTGGTAAAGTTCGGTTAGAAAATAGTTTTAGCCTTCAGGAACCGAATTGTTCTTCGTGTTCTTCCTTTCAGGAAGTTTGGTTAAGAAACTAGGTTTTTTTTGAAACTCGTCCTAACCGAACAAGGCACTGAAACTTCCATTTAACCCTATTTTTGATGATTTCTATTCAATTAAACGACTCATAATCAAACCAACTAAACCAAAACCAAGAGTAATTACGAGGTCTTTTCTAAACCAACAAACCATTAAACCAAATTACTTTTACCATCACAATTTGTCCCATTTTCTGAACTAACAAGTAATGGGTTTGGTTGAAAATAATTTTTTGAACTAACAAGAAGAAGAAGAGAAGAATTAATTTTTTCCTCAAAGATTAGAAGAAGAATTATTTTTGTTTTTGTTGATTTTTAGGTTAAACTTTGGTAGTTATTAGTTTTAGTTTTAATTTTAATTAGGATTAAGGGCAAATTGATAATGTCAAACATCCCCCTTATAATTACTTCAGAGTCTTCTGAGCGACGCTGTTGGGAGACTACGGGCAATTTTTGTTTTATACAATATGTTAATAGATTAGAAATCTTCCACTATAACAATAATGGTTAATTTGGTAGTTATTAGTTTAGTTTTTCACATTTTAATTAGGATTATGGTTAAACTGGGCAAATTGATCTCCTTGCCTCTCTATTCTTTCTCTCCTGAAATATGAAGAAGATGAATGAAGCAAGGACATCCACTCCTATAATTATTGTCAGAAGAAGAAGAGAAGAATTAATTTTTTTCCTCAAAACCAGTTCGTGTGCGGCTAGGGTAGGGGAGGGTCTGATTTTTGTTTTTTGTTAATAGATTAGAATTAGGTTAAACTTTGGTAGTTATTAGTTTAGTTTTAATTTTAATTAGGATTAAGGGCAAATTGATAATGTCACTGCTTTAGGACATCCCTTATAATTATAGGGTAGATGGCGTTATAAAACAATGGTCCCCTCAAAAAAAATCATGGTCCCCAAAAAATGATTCAATTCTAAGGTAGCTCCCCCGAGTACAACCGTGCTACAGAACAGCCAATACAAAAAGAATCCCCAAAGAAAGATCAAAACAGAGAAACAAGAGCAGTAGAATTTATAACCCACTCTGGTTGTTCCAAACTGATGTTATTTTGGACAAGAATCATTAGTATGGCCAAGCAAAATTCAACCAAGTAAGTTATTTAATATTTCTGGTGAAAATGGGTTGGTCGACTTGTTTTTATTTTTGCTTGATTCATGGTGTCTTTGTGAGGTAATTGTTAAATCAGTGATAAGGTTGGGGTACTCGTCGAATTTGTTTGTCAGGTCACGATTTTAATAAAACATTTAAAGTTCTCACTTGTCATGTAATTTTGTATGGGAAGTCACATGACATTTGAGATTCAAAGACATTTGGTTTACGCAAATGAGCAGAAATCTGGTTATAAAAGGAGAATGCATGAGAAACAATCGTAAAGACATTTGTTATGAAATTTTTGAGAGTAGAATCAAGAATGTTGTTCAGTTTTGAAGCAATGCTTTAGATTGGAATACTTGTTTTGCCGGATGTTTTGTTTCTTGCAAAATGATAAAAACACCTTGTTACGAGAAGGAATTGGAGAGGAAACAAACAAAAGGATATAAATGAAAGTCTTGAGGTAGAGGTGTAAAGTGGGTCATACCAAGACAAGCACAAAATTTGAAGACAAAGACGCTAAAATTTGAGCACAATCCAGCCCAAGACGTGACTTAGCTCAAGACGCGACAACACGTTAGTTAAATGGGACGTCTTTGGTTTGAATAATTGGCACGATGAGCACAACACGCTACACGAGATAAGCACGTGGCACAGCCCAGCACAACACGTTTAGAAAGCACGTCATAATATGTACAAGTACACCATATAACAAGGCATAATACATCACATTTTTTGTATATTTCACAAAAGAGTCACTATTCTAGCTAGTTTTTAACATTTTATACTGGCTTTTTTATAACAACACATATAATATATTAATATTTGGAAAATATATTTCAATACCGTTGTTATAATGTCGTCATCTATATTTAACTAGAACATTAATTTACATGACAATAATCCAATTTTATATTTGATGGACTGTTTATTTTTATTGAATAAACTTGTTAATTTTACTTGAAATAATTTCAAATGGTATGTTGTCTAATTATATTTTTGTGATAATGTCCGACTTAATGTATACATTAAGTGATTTCAAATTATTATAGCACGTGTGCTAGCACGGCACAGCACGGCACGTTTATTCGTGTGATGTGCCCGTGGGCTGTGTTGTGCCTAGCTTTTGACTAGTAAAGCACAGCACAACACATCACGTTTAAATCGTTGGCACATCACAGCACGACACATGACACGTGAAGCACGCGACTTCGTGTGCCGGGCTGTGCCGGGTCGGCACGTTTTACACCTCTATCTTGAGGTGTTGAAGGAAACTATCATAAGTCATTACAATTTAAACATACTAACAATTTACAAGAAAACACAAAACAGAATAAATCTATGAAATGGTTCCATCTGTATCAAATGTTATATTGTAGGCGAACACTGCATGTGACATTATCACCCCATGTCAATGTCAGTTGAGTCGATCTTTTATTTGGCGATAAGTCGAGAAAAAAAAATTAAAAATAATGAATGAAAAAAAGAAAGATAATACTTTCTATAATTCAACGATGTATACTTTTTAAATGGGAAAAAAAAAACATTTGATTATGTTTTTAAATGGGAAAAAAAAAACATTTGATTATTGTAGGCACAAAAGATCTAATAATCACAAGTGTTCAATGTGGATTAGATAGGTTTTAGACCCACGGAAGATTTACACCCCAAAGTACACCGAGCTGGAATCCAACGGTTTCGGGTGTGCCTCTCAACATTGAGATAGGGAATAAGCCCCACCACCTCTCAGATGTTATATTTTTCGGTGCAATGGCTCGGTGGGTTA
Organism: Papaver bracteatum; assembly: GCA_023529315.1. NCBI lineage: Eukaryota > Viridiplantae > Streptophyta > Magnoliopsida > Ranunculales > Papaveraceae > Papaver > Papaver bracteatum. The sequence continues at coordinate 44,205 of JAJJWX010002732.1, read as the reverse complement.
ATCATTTTTGATGTTGTGATTAGGATATGATCCTAACCATCCAAACTTTTAATTACATTAAATAATCCAAATTTTTACAGAAAGGTAGTCCTCCTAAATTGTGAATTTTTTCTTTTTCATAATCCAAAAAAGTTGCTTAGGCAAAAAAGTTGCAAATAGGTATATCCAATTTTTTTAGTGAACTGGGGTTTTAGACCACGGGAAAACACACAGACACAACAAATCTCATAAAAGGACCCCATGTTTTCCCTTTGAGCACGGCCCTGCCAATTCTGTGTATGCACGGTTTTCCGGTAGTCTAAAGCCACGGTGTGTATAGAAGCGGTGTAGTGTAGGTATATTATGCTTGTCCTTCCGATACCTTCGAAGTCCGGCAGTTGGTTAATAAGTCATTATCTAGGCGGCTACTTCATTGATTACCACGTGTACGGTGATTAGGTTGTGTTCATGATTGGATGGAAAATCTTGGTCTACAGAGTGAGCATAAGATCTTGGCCTGCCAAGTAGATAAAGTGGGGCCGTGGACATCTAATGCAAGCTAGATGGAGCTACTAGTCAAAGTGTACTATGATATGAAATGGGGTGATTGAGAATCATAATCAATCAACCAGCCAATTAAATTAGAATCCAGGTTGTGTTGATTGGAAAGAAAACACTTGCTTTGTAGAAAAGATTCTCTATTTTTGGGTTCAAAATGATGAAAGTAGAGGGGTTGTGTAATCTTGTTTTAGAAAGATAACGTGGAGAAAGTGAGATTAGGTACCACCATGCTGAAATTTGTTAGATTATCACGCGGGGGTGGTACAATTATCACGATTTGAATGTACTGATTAAAAGCAGGCTGGAGCCAGGATTTTTGAATAACATGCCGAAAAATGAATGAAAGGGGATGTAATTTGTACAAGGCAATGATAGGGTTTGAAAATGAAAAAAGAGGTATATAATATGGCCACGCCATCCATGTTATTGTAATTTCTGAGCAGAGTTGATTATGATGTTAAAGATCGAGATTTAAATACATCTCCCCCGTTAAATGCTTTGACAAAATAAGCTTCCACGTTGAACGGTGATGGAACACTCACCTCCTATTAGTCGAAATAGGTTTTTTCTAATGAAGAAGCTATGGTGAGTACGTTTGATGAAAAAATATATAAGAATTTTTATGGGCTAATTTATGCAAATACAATCAATTAGGTGGACCAAACTTTTGTGTTGGCCTAAACATAAAACATGGCCGAATCTAAAAATCTAAAGAACATACAAAACTCTCATGTTGAATGGTAAGGAAACTCTTGTTTTCTATTGGCCGCAATAAGTCTTTTGTGGAAAATCACAATTTAAATCTAAAGAACATACAAAACTCTCATGTTGAATGGTAAGGAAACTCTTGTTTTCTATTGGCCGCAATAAGTCTTTTGTGGAAAATCACAATTTTGGTGAGCACATTTGGTAATGTACGTGTGTTTGGAATTTTATGAAAGTCCTCAATTTGAAAATCGATTACTTACCTATGACTCTTTTTTCCATATTAATACATAAAGTGAATTTTTTGTTTCACATATCAGATACCTAATTAGGAAAAAGTAAATAAAATTTGCATATCTTTTGTCCACCTATTTAGTGCATTGAGACGGGGCGTGACGACAATAAATAAAATATATATAGTCACGGGGCAGGGCGAAGCTTCGCGCACACCAAATCAAAAATATGGTTAAAAAAATGCCTGATGCGTAGCACAGGCACTAATCTAGCGGGTGTTAATCAAGATGTGAAAGTACGTGGAATTGAATTTAACATAAAATTCTCATTTGACATTTAATTCCTACGAGAAGTCACACGACATGCCATTGAGATTCATAACATTTGATACCAAGAACTTTAAGATATGACCCGATACCAAGAACTTTAATTATAGAAGGAGAAAGAACAAAAAGCAATCGCAAAAACCTATGTTTGATATGAAATTTTAGAAGGCAGAATCATGTAGTTTAGTTTCAACAATATTAACGCAATGCCTTGGATCGAAAAACTTATATATTTGTCGGATGATTTGTTTGTTATGAAATGTTATCTCTTTGCTACGGGAAGAAGTTATAGTGAAGAAACAAAAGAATCTAGTCTAAAGTCTTGAGATGTTGGAGAAAACTATAATAAGAAATTACAGTTCAGTCGAAGTTCAGGAAGTTCATTTTATGACGGTAGTTTGTTCTTCGTTAAAAAACAAAGAACAGGGGAAAATTGAAATTGAGACATACATAAAGAAGATACGAAGCAAAAGAATGCCGAGCAATTAAATGTGTTTATTTTGACAGTTCTATTCTTTTTTAAACTTAGTCTATATAAATGTAAGAGTTATTTTGCATTTTGTCGTGAATTTTGATATGGTTTAGAGTTTGGGTCTTAGATTTTTCCAGTTTTGAGTTTGGGTCGTAGACTAGTTAGTCAACTAGTTTGTTTTGTCAAACCGTTAACAAAGTTAACGTCATCTAGATTCTACCTACACTCATTACCATCCTTTCATCGAATAATCAGTTGAGGACTAGTTTAATATCTTCATACTAAGTTCTCACCAAATTACAAACTTAATAATCAATTGTTTACATTTTCAGTGAAGGTGCTGGTTGTCGCAAACAAACTTACCCTTGTCTCTATTATATTATCATCATCATCATCATCAGTAAATCACTTTAAAAAAAATCCAATTGATATTGATCCTGAATCAAAGAAATAAAATTGGTTCTTTACTCATTCATTGTTTTCAAATAACCCCAATTGTCTAATTAATCAAAAAGATTTGAACTGGATTGGTTTGGAGTTTTTATTGAAATTATCGAATCGGGTAGTTGTGAGATTCGTTTGATTCTGATTTGAAGAACATGACGATTGGATTAGACAATGAAATTGGATTGTTGGGGTTTATAAGAGAGCTAGAAAGGACTTGGGGTTGTACGTAGGATAATCTCCCTTCCCCTTCCCTATCTTTATATTTATGTTTTTATGCCTCTTTGGAATTTCTTCTGATACTGTTGCTAATGGTAGAAATACAGTTGATGTCTTTTTGTTTCGTTCTTTTAAACATATTATTATTATTATGTTTGAAATTCTGGGGTTTGATTGGTTTTGATGCAACTGGAGTATTGGGTCAGAGTGTTTGATTATATTTCTCAATTGTTTTTTTTCCTTATATTTTTTCTATTGTGTATGTGAAATGAAATTAAGAGTTTTGGTTGTGTACTAAATGAACTGAGAGAAATTCCAGCATCTGATCATGGGGAAGTTACAATCTATCGTCATCTTGGAAGAAGAAGATTTTTGACCTTGAAAGATTATCTTTCCGTAGGGATATTGAAGAACAGTAACGGACGTGATTTCTTTTATCGGTTTGACCAAACGACCTGGTTGACTAATGGGTCAACGACCGAAACTTAAAATTGGACAAATTCAGGACCCAAACACTAAGATATACCAAAACATACGACCCAAATGCAAAATACTGTTACTGGAGAACTTAGGTAAAAACGTGTAAGCTTGCTTTACTGTTTTAGAAAGATAATGGAGTATGTGAGATTGGGTACCAACATTAAATCGTCTGCATTTATTTAGAATTACAAAGAGTTTAGATCCTTCGGTATTGGATCATAGAGCCAGACTGGGATTTCAAATTCCCATTCTCGGTTATTCCTAGACCTAGCAAATTTACTGATTATATCAGATATATCTTTGTGTGAATAGACACATGACCATAAATTAAAATTTCAGAATAGCTAAAGCATCACCACCAATAAAGCTTAAAAATGGCACTTCATTGTTGAAAGTTTTCCATTCACTATCGAAATGAAGTTCTCATAGCCCCCTGGAGCTCAACTCTTGTAAATATCCTTCCTGCCCATCCCAAATTACTGCTTTATAAAAAAGGGTTTCAAAATGATGAAGGTAGAAAGTGAGATTAGGTACTGATCGATATTCATATCTTTGGACTCTTTAGAGCTCCATACTTAAATTTTGTTGGATTAGTTTTAGTTGTTGGTTATATTTTGGGGGTGGTGGAACCATTTTGACATCTACTCCCTCCGTCTCTAAAAGATATATAGGCTTGTTTGGTTTTCACAAAAATTAAGAAAATCAACCATTGTAGCCACTTTTTCATGTTTTCTATCCTTGGTTCCCACTTATTTGTTATAAGAGAGATGTGAGAGAGAAGTGGTCCCCTTTTAATATTAAGAGAGAAAAATGAGAGAGAAAGAAGTGGTCCCTCTATGGGTATACTAGTAAAATCACAATATTTGATTTTCACATATGGAAACAAGCCTATTTTTTTGACATACCCAAATAGGAAACAAGACAATAAACCAATACCAATAAATTTAGTTATAAAATGAGAATGCCTCAAAAACTATTCGTAAAGACAAATGTTTTATACTTTTGATCTTAAAACTTATAGAGACATTTGCTGGATGTTTTGTTTCTTACAAAATGATAAAAATTCTTTGCTACGGGATGGAATTACTATGGAAACAAAAGAATATAGTCGAAAGCCTCGAGATGTTGGAGGAAACTGGTACAATAAATTACAATTGGAATGTGTATCAGGAAGTTAATCTTGTGGTGGTAGTTTGTAATCAGTTAAGAACAGAAAACTAAGGGCAATTGAGAGACAAAGAAGAGAAACAAAACAATAAAATAACAATAAAAGAAATAAAACAATGTGTTGTATTCTACACGATGGAGTTGGCACTTGTTTCCAACTTTTTTTTTCCCATGTATAATTTAGTTTATATATAACAATCAAATCCATTTAGAACAAAATAATTATCATGAAGCATTGGATTTGAAATCCTCGTACATATTGGTAACCCCATATTACTATAACAACTGAATTTCATAAAATTGTCACACAAACAAAAAGAGTTTAGACTTACACTTTTTTGAAGCAAGTTTAGACGTACTAATTCTGTGTTTTTGAAGCTAATTTTAAAATTACAAACGCCATCTTCAAGGAAATCCAAAAGTTTCCGTTTTCCCTCGTAGACAGACAACTTTTAAATCTACCTTTTTTGACGGACTGAGTCAAATGGGTGCTCTTGGTTTGCACCGAATCGGTGGGGAAATGACACTCTAATCCCTTGAGTTGTTAACTTAACTAAACTGTGTATGGGTAAATTATATACCCATTAATATGAACCGATGGCGAACTTGCCCATCCTTTTTTTTCTTCGTTCTCCCTCATTTTTCTTCGTTTATTTCTTCGTTCTCCCTCATTTTTCTTAAGTTATGAGAAATCTAGATGCAACTCTTTGTTACCGCAAATCTGGTATTAACGAAGACACCGATAACCCAATTTGACGAATGCTTTAAATGCCCAAAATATCCAGTTTTCAAATTGCAATGCCTAAAACGCAGGATTTAGAATTCATGAAGGTTTATAAATGGTGAGTTGATGTATCCAACCACTGGTTATCTGTTATTGCAAGTAAGAATCTCTAATGTAGGATTAACTTCATGGAATCATGTAGCATCTTGTTTCTTTATTTGGTGTCAAATAACAACGACGGGGATAACAAGTTATGTATCAATGCATCATGTTCTTATTGTGCTGCTAAGAAATCTATCAAAGAACTTTCTCTTGATTAAAAGTTAATACAAGAATCTCATTGATTTCAATAACCCAATGCCTCATTATTCTTATCAATGCTTGTTTTACTGATATGTATTTGCTTTCACACACTGCAGTTTATTTATTTGGTTGTATGCCTCAACGAAATGTCATCAATACAATGCTTGTTTGAGTATCAAGCGATATCATGGTCGAGTTAATGAGCGTACTAACTCTATGATTCATGTCTCATAAAATTGTACTTATCAATTGTGAATCATGTCTCAAGAACTAAACACCATAATTGCATTACAGATATAATAATTTTACATTTGAGAGAAGAAGTAGTCCAGGTAACTACACATAGTAGGAACCTTTACAAAGTCTGGAAAAGGAAACAAAGAGAGCTGGTACTTTAGGTGGAAGTGTTATTGGACAATGGAAAATGGTAGCATTGGTAGGCCAAAGGTATATATAGGTAGGTGGAAGTGTTATTGGACAATGGAAAATGGTAGCATTGGTAGGCCAAAGGTATATATAGGTGGTCTTCCCCATTAGGCATGATTATATCTTGAAGGTTCTCATTGGTAGCATTAGTCAAAGAGTATTCAATTAGTGTTTCATTTCTTTCAACTTCGTAACCTCATTTGTAGGATTTTATAGGCCCTAGTGGATGGATCTAATCATTGTATTATGTGAAAGTTGGTGTTTATTTACCCAGAGTTGCTTATTCTCTTACCATTGTTTCGATTAAGTTCATGAATAATTCATCTGGTACCATATGTTACGAAGCTATCAGATCTGAGTAATATTAATATGAAGGTACCCATTTTAACATATACAAACTTCGGGACCATAACTCATTTTAATTTATACGCCTCGAGGGCCAGAGACCCAATTTATTTTATGCGACCTTCTAGTGCTCTACCGAATTTATTTTATAGGACTGACCGGAACCCATTGTTTCTCTTTGATATTTGTACTGCAACTGTAAACATAGTTTAAGAGCAAAAACCATTATTAAGTTTTTGATTGGATTTGAATTTAAATAAGTTTTCAGAGGTAGGGCACAATACAATCATCAAGAAACAGAAACAACAAACGCCCATCTAAGGTGTCATCTTATTCAGGAAATAACCTACAATTCAATGCACCATCCACGGATTCTTTCGAGCTACTGTTGGGTTACACGACGCCATTGAAGCACGTATGCCAAAGAATTCTCTCTTCTCGAAAGAGACCTCGCGACCGTGAAGAAACTCCAGGTTTCTCAAGAGATTTTTTTTTCTTTTTTCTTTTTTTATTTGTGTGTGTTTTTTTAACTGATTTTTCTTGGTGAACCAAGTTCTTGCTCCTCGTTCGTATCGAATTGCTTGCATTGTTTGCTTCTTATACATCTAACTTATTATTATGGTTCTCCAGGAAGATGCGAATAACCCTACAGGAGGTCGAGTAGCTATCACAGCCATGATAATTGAGAACATGCTTCTGAAAGGGGCCCAATCATGGGTTCCCAAGATGCCATTCGGAAGAGCTGTGGTTGAATTCTCTTCTCCCAATGTTGCAATGCCGATAGTTGTTAGTCCACACCTGAGATCAACAGTAGTGGGAGATACCATATTGGAGACTGGGGAGTGTGGGCAACCCATGTAAGTTTTTGGTCACTATTGCCTTGAATGCTTGGAAACTCTATGTTTAAGTGTATATTTTTTGTTATCCTTTAAAAAGGCCAGAAATGTGTGTATAGAATTCATCGCCAAGTACTAGTTTGTTCATGTGAAGGCACCTACAAAATGATCAGGAAACCTAGAAAAAGATGAGAAACTAAACGGTTTGGATGTCTAGATGCATTTGAGATTAAATTTATTACAGGTGATAAGTATACATTAATAAGGTTCAGTTCAGAGCACACACACGAGCTTGTCCCACCAAAGTTTTCCCGTTACTTGAAAAAACCCGGGAAACTCGGCTTCGCCCAGATAAGAATGACTGACAAAACACAGCCTCCTGGAACAAGACCACTTGAACTTACCCTTCCTGAAGTAGCCGGTGTATCTGACCAGAACATTTTAGAACAGAAAACACCAGCTAGGTTTTCCATTAAGGGTGATGCAGAATTTCTCCTTGGTTATCTCAAGCAAAAGAAGCAGGAAAACAAGCATTTTTTCTACTCTTTTCGAATTAATGAAGATGGCAAGATATGTGATGTTTTCTTTTGCGATGCAAAATCAAGAAGAGACTACTGGTTATTCGGCGATTCAGTGTGTTTTGATACGACGTTCAAGACAAACAACTTTGATATGGTATGTGTGCCAGTTGTTGGCCTCAGAAATCATGGACTACCCATACTGTTTGGCTGTGGTTTGTTAGATGGTGAAATAACCGATGCTGTGGAATGGTTTTTTATGACTTTTTTGGAGGCTATGGGTGGGAAGAAACCTGAAAGTGTGTTTACAGATCATTCTGCAGCTATTTCAGATGTTGTTGGTCTTGTATTTCTAGAATCTCATCATGGTTTGTGTTTGTGGCATATATTTCTAAATGCTTCGAAACAGTTGACTAAAGTAGTTAAGGCATCTAAAACATTCGCGCCGCAGTTCAAAGCTTGGATATATGAGCAAGAGACAGTTTAATAATTTGATCGTAGTTGGAAAAAGTTGCTTGAAGATTTTGATCTTAGAGATAATGAATGGTTGCAAGGACTGTATGAGTTGCGAGAGAAGTGGGCGCAAGTTTATAGTCTTGGTCATTTTTCTGCTGCCATTACCGCATCAGAGAGGTGTGAGAACATCAACAAGTTTTTGGAATATTCTTCTTCGTGATTTTCTTGATCAATATTCCAAAGCTATGGCTGATCGCTATGAAAAAGAAAGGTAAACTGGAAAAAAAGACACAACTAACAACCCCTAATTGGATCTCTGGCTGGTCGGTAGAGCGCGAAGAATCAAAAGTATACACAAGAGAGATATTTGATGGTTTTCAAGATGCGCTTCAGAAGACCATTGATTTGTCGTTGGAATTGGAAAAGGATGATGGAGAAATTCGTACATACAGATCTACTGAATTGGAAGGTCAAAAAACAATCCACTCACTTGTACATAACATCTATGAACAATCAGTTTCGTACTCGTCGGAAATTTAAATTTGATGGAATCCTCTGTCCTCATGCATTAAAGTTGTTTCGTGACTTACAATATAAGAGTCTACCTTCTCGATACTATTTGAAGATATGGACCCGAAAAGTTACAGATGAAGATGTTTTTGACCCTTCTGGGGATTTAATCCTAAGTAACAATGATCCAAACTCAATAGCTCGAAGTCGTTACGATGACTTGACACATATTTCTCAAAGTATCGTGGCCAAGGGTTTGAAGTCAAATGAAATGTTCACTTTGATCAAGTCATTACTCCAAGAAGTGAAATCCAAGGCAGATACGCATATAACTTCCAAGGATGAAATAAGAGTTGCCATTCAGAAGAATATGCCCAACCCTCATCAGAATCCGGTGTCGAATTTGAATGAGGAAGCGACACAGGTAATACATAAATGTGGTTATAAAATATGCCATAGTTATTTGATAAGAATTTTTGAATTGTTGATGGTTTTGATTTCAAATGTTATTTGTTGTATTCTTAATGATGTAGGATGTCTTTGGGATGATGCAACAACAACAGCCAGACTAGATCCAAAATGGTTGGAAGTGGTAACAACCTTAGTGCTTTTTGAACTTACAGTTTGGCATGTTGATTGAGTATTTAAGGGAGAGGTACCCCTGGCTGGGATAATAAAAGGGGAGCAGGCTCTAGTTAGTGATGAAGACAAAAGAAAACAATGGAGATGGAGCGCGGAATATAACAAGACTTTAGAGGGAAAAAACATAGCTGATATATATAGTATCCATATTACAACCGGGTTATAAAACTACCCATGTTACAAACCGGATTTAAGGAGTAACTATAGTTGGCAACTGTTAACTATAGTTAATGGGTATATTTGGAATAAAAAATCAAAACTTAAAAAACAGGAAAGGACAACCGATTTTGTCCTTCTACTTATCAATACTCAAACTTTGTTTGTCTGTCATGCAAAGTTAAATTGTTTGGATTTCTACGAGGATATCCCAAAATAAAACACTTATTTGAAGAAAAAAGCTGCCAATAAAATAAAAATCTGCTTAAATTTCAAAGCCAGGTCCAGGATAAATGGTTACTTTTTTTGGCTATTAGTACTTATTTGAAGACCATTTTCCTAGATTTTTTATTTTCAAGTTGTTTTTTTTTCTTAATAAAATAACAACTTAAAAGGAAAAAATTCTACCAAGAAATGAAATTTTGAGTCAAGGTCAACTTGTTATAAAAGTCAAGCACATGTTGTACTACTTTTTTACTTGGTGATTTGTCTATGTAACTTTTTTACCCACGCAATACCGATTTTACTTTATTTTACCTTCACTAAACCATGTTCGTTTACTTTATTTTACCTCCACTAAACCAAGTTCGTGTAATATATATGTCACTCATCAAAAGTATCATACCATGAAGAACCCAATTAATCCTAGACAATATAATACCCTAAATACAAAATTGGTCAATTAGTCCTAAAACAACAATTCATAGGTAAAAAAGACATGTAAAGTTGGATACCGTTTAAATGGACAGGAGTTAAAAAAGATACTTTTTTATTAACCATTTTGGGTAATCTTCCCAGAAAAAGAAAGAAAAAAAAATTGTTTACCTAAAATATCCATGTTTGTACCCAAAATTACTTTTGGGCACGAAACACAATGAGATTGATTATTTTCTATGAATTTAGGGTTAGGAGATGATTAGAAGAACAAACAACGAAACAGAGGTTTAACGTGGTTCGGCATGGCTGCCTACGTCCACGGGTGAATCCCCTTGGGGAGTAATTTTTCATTCATAATTTATATTACATGATATGTTTTTCTTTTCGCTCCTATTGTCTACCTCCTCCTCTGACTTATGCTCCTCCCTATTTATATCCTTTTGCATCTAATTTTAAATATAAACATAAATAACATTAACTCTCATTCATGCCTTTATCATGATTTCTGCATGAAACTGCTGGAATCAATGTTGCATGCCTTCGTGATGATTTTTGTATGAAACTGCTGGAATCAATGCTGCATGCCTTCGTAATGATTTATGTATGAAACTGATGGAATTAATGTTGCATGCCTTCATGATGATTTATTTATGAAACTGCTGGAATCAATGCTGCATGATAAATTCTGCATGCTAGCAAACTGGACTGGTGGCTGGTAGTATGGATGGATGCTGGTTGGCAGACTGGTTTGGCTGCATGGGTAGAAAACTGGCTGGTAGTGCGGAAGATTTTTTGGCTAGGAATTGGTTAGCAGCATTGCTGGCTACAAGACTGAAAATTGGATAGGGGGAGACTGACTTCGATAGTTGACCGACGGTTGACTTTGGCTGTTGACCGGTCGTTGACTTTGACCATTGACCTTGACCGGACATTGACTTTGATAGTTGACCGACTTTGACCATTGACCGGTCATTGAATTTATGTAATACTGGGCAGACTGGTGGGCTACCTCGGTTGACTGGTTAGCGGGCTTGGATGAGGACCAAAGGATGATTCAAGTATCAATTGGGCCCATTAAGTGGTATTTTTACTTATGGTACAAACATCGCCCCCTTTTAACCTCCAACTTGTTGGGGGTTAAGAAAATTCTGTTTTCCTTAGTCAATGATAAAACTCGTCCCTTAGTGTGGATTATTGATGTTGGGGCGATTGGCGAACTTCCCTTGTTGTTTGCGGAGATCACAATCACGCCCCCCCCCCCAAGTGTGGCTATTATGACTGGGAGGTCGGCGGAAAACAGTTGAGCATAAACCACTGTTGTATGCAAAATCAGGACAGAAGGCTGAACTGTTTTGTAACAGTAGCGTGATGCTTGTGTAGAGTGGTATTGTGAGTGACCGATAATAGAATTGAGTGAATCTGGTCTCAGTAGTGGGTGGATCGTGATCGCAGGATCGAAATGATCGCAGAGCATCGAGCATTGCAAAAGAATCGCGATCAGTTGTCTTGCAACAATGACGAGCAGAACTGCATTACAGCAGTTGTGGTCAACTGGACTGCAGGATATGCGAACATAGCTGGACTGCAGCAGCTGTGATCAGCTGAAATGCAACAGCGACGAGCAAAATTGAACTGCAATAGCTGCAATCAGTTGGAATGCAGCCACGACGAAAGAAAGATCGCATCGCAAAGTCAATGCGATCACCACGATGACTGCAGAAGTTCTGATCACCGAATAAACTATGATCGCAGAGCTTGATCACCGAAGGCAAGATCATCGAGCATTGCAGCAGCAGAAGGATCAGCGGATCAGAGAGCGATGAGCTCAACTTCCATACCAAGTCACCGGACAATAGGCAGAAATCGCAAGCATAGCTGGATCAGATCATCTCGACTGCATCAGCCGAATGCAAAGTTAGAAATGAACCAAGCTACACCGCACAGCCGCGATCACCGGACCACAAATAGAATCATGAGCGTAGCCGGACAAAGATTCGCCGCGATCAGCTGAATGCAACAAGAATGAGAAAAGTTACATTGTGCAGCCATTAGCCTGATCACTGATCAAAGAAATACGAGCTCATCGCAAGAAATACGAGCGATCACCTGTATTTTCAGAGATGCGAACATGATTGTAGCAACTTGCGATTAGCCGGACTCAGGATATAAATGTAGTGACTCATAGATCTTTGATCACCGATCTGCAGAATACAAACCTAGCCGACTACACTTTTGGGACTGACTTAAACAACGATAAACTAGGTGTAACAATTACAAATAAAACTAGACATCATTAGTTGCATCCAATCGAGTGCAATTCAGATCGCATCGCTTGCGTCCAATCGAGTACAAAATTTGCGAACAATCGACTTCATCGGTTGCGTCCAACCGATGCAGTAGTTTCTTTTGAACTGGAGTACAATAATTCAATCAACATAACTATGACAATTTAACATTACTGATTGTAATAATTGCGTAAAAATATTATGGTGTATGCTCGCCCCCTCTTAATACTGCAACTCGTTGGAGGATTAAGAAGTTCGGGTTACCTGAAGTTTCGATTTTCAAGATCTTAATTCCGCACTGCAATTAGGAGCTTTGTAACTCTCCCCCAAGCGTATGGAGTGTTACGAAACTTTCCCCAAAAGAGTTATTTCATACCATGAGGTGTTACATATTTTTCCCCCAAGTGATTGTAAGTCACGTTGAAGTGATACGCATCTCTCCTCCAGAAGATAGTGATTGTCATGCTGCTCGATGCTCGCACAAGGGTACAATTCCTTGCTGCATTTTGCTCACGCATGGGATTTTGAAAATGTCTGCTATCTGGAATTCGCGCGGGGGGCCAATCCCACTATTCCAGATACGCGCAGAATAGGAATGTGTGCATCTCCTCATCAGAAAATGCTCTCCACATTAAATGTGTCTCACTGAACAAAAGTATGCATGATTATATGAAAAGATGTAAAAATATGTAAATTGTATACTTACTTTATTGAAAATGTTACTGCGACTTCGTTTATGAAGTGATTAGGATACCCACTGGCTATGTTGGTGTTTTCCAGCGACGATGATTAGTATCGTTGCCTTAGCGTATCGTCTCGACTTTGTAAATTGATTTGTCTGCGGGACTGTGATGCACCAGTTAAGTCCAACTGGAACTGTATTTCAACAATTTGCGATCGGTTGATCTTTATGATTATACATAAAATCGATCAAGCAGCAGTTCAATTAACTGATCAGGAATATAAAAAAGATCATGCAGCTTGATCAATCGACGGCAATTCTTGTGATAATCGATTTACGAGTTCGATCAACTGACTGTAGTAGTTATGTGGAAAAGGACTGCAGCAATTCGATCAGCTGGACTGCAGTATTGCTGAGGAACTAAACGACAGCAACTCGATCAACTGGACTGTAGCGGTTTCGAGGTTGATTGAATGCGACTGTTTCTGGTGCTGTCATTTTATATTTCTAAAAAATCAATTTTCTCTTAAAATTAAAATTTCTCCTTCATGATGTTGAGAATTGGCATACGATCTCATCGGGCCGAAAGTCACTCAATTTGGATGCACGATGAAGAAGTTATCGAAGAAAAAAAATTAGTTGGTTAGCGCCTCTCTCCAAACATGTTGATGACGTGATTGAACCCAAAAAATAGTATTCTCCAATTGCAAAATTTTACCTTCATGTCGTAGGATATTGAAATGCGATCGCAACGAGCAAAAATCATCCAATTCGGACGTGAGACGAAGAAGATATCAACGAAACAAATTTTTAGACCAAGCCCAAGTGGGGCGTATAGATCCGCTAGGAAAACTGAATGGGGCGGAATAATCCGAGGGCTACGAAATTAAGTTACGTCGCGATGCATTGAAACAGGGATATGGAAATAAGTTGTACCGCGCTGCACCAGATAAGGGCTACAAAATTAAGTTGTATCGCGTTGCACCAAAGCAGACCCTCGAATTAATCTTCTCCGATTAATCTCCTCCACCGACTAATCTTCTTTACATCTCCGATTAATCGCCGACTAATGGGCCGTCGGCTTTGGACAATGAGATTTATTATTTTCTGGGAATTTAGGGTTAGGAGATGATTTGAAGAACAAACAACGAAACAGAGGTTTAACGTGGTTCGACATGGATGCCTACGTCCACGGGTGAATCCCCTTGGGGAGTAATTTTTCATTCATAATTTATATTACATGATATGTTTTTATTTTCGCTTCTATTGGCTACCTCCTCCTCTGACTTATGCTCCTCCCTCTTTATATCCTTTTTCATCTAATTTTCGATATAAACATAAATAACATTAACTCCCATTCATTCCTCCATCATGATTTCTACATGAAACTGCTGGAATCAATGATGCATGCCTTTATGGTGATTTTTGTATGAAACTGCTGGAATCAATGTTGCATGCCTTCATAATGATTTATGTATGAAACTGCTGAAATAAATGCTACATGCCTTCATGATGATTTATGTATGAAACTGCTGGAATCAATTCTGCATGATAAATTCTGCATGCTGGAAAACTAGACTGGTGGCTGGCAGTATGGATGGATGCTGGTTGGCAGACTGGTTTGGATGCATGGGTAGAAAACGGGTCATTTGATGAGTGAGGTCGGTTGGCAGTGCGAAAGAGTTTTTGGCTGGGAATTGGTTAGCAGCATTGCTGGCTACAAGACTGAAAATTGGCTAGGGGGAGACTGACTTCGATAGTTGACAGACAGTTGACTTTGGCTTTTGACCGGCCGTTGACTTTGACCATTGACCTTGACCGAACGTTGACTTTGACAGTTGATCGACTTTGACCATTGACCAGTCATTGAATTTATGTAATACTGGGCAGACTGGTGGGCTACCTCGGTTGACTGGTTAGCGAGCTTGGATGAGGACCAAAAGATGATTCAAGTATCAATTGGGCCCATTAAGTGGTATTTTTACTTATGGTACAAACATCGCCCCCTCTTAACCTCCAACTTGTTTGAGAGATAAATTATTTCTATATTTTTCTAATTGTTATTCATAGGGGTATAATTGTAAAAAATACTTCTCACTCCTCCTATCCTTAGGCTAACCCCTATGGGCTAGATTGAGCTACTAGATTGGCCAAAATGTGTTGTAAATCAAAAAGAAAGTGTGGTCTAAAAGTTAACACTACTTCTCTCTCCTAGAAAGTGTCTGTAGTTCAATGAGTAGCGATATTGAAACACTGAATGGTTCAGCGTTCAAAAAGTGATCTTAGCGCTGAACCGGTCAGCCTTCACAAAAATCACACGGATCACAAAAATCACAAAATTTGATCTGACAGGCTTAAATTTAAAGCGCTGAACCAAACAGAGCTGGGCAGTGGTCCCAGCTGATGTGGACTGCTAGATTAGCACTCCCATAGGACTTAGAAGATTTCCCTAGCTGGCGTGGACTGTTAGATAAACTGCTAGATTGGAAGATCATAGGACTTAGCCTTAAGAGTTATGCAAACTTGAACTCGTTCATCTATTTAGGTATGGTGGGAGTATACTAATGGGGGGAAATAATAGGGTCAATCACTAGTCCAGAAGGGGCTATAAATAACGAATGAAATCTGTCATAAAACATGATTTATCACAGTTTTCATCTATTATTCGAACTGTTATTTATTTGGTGTGACTCTTTATAAATGACAAATAAAAATGTTATTAATTATGACGAATAAAATTTGTGATTTAAAATCACATACAAAATCTATTATTTAGTACCACGGTTATTTTATGTCAAATATAATAATGACTGATGTCCATCGTAAAGGAGGTGTTTGGTTCCACGGTTATTGTATGTTAAATACAACAATGGTTAGTATATATGTCATAAATCATAATATATGGCTATCGATTCATATTTTGTGAATCTGAAGTTCAATCAGTTTCAGATTAGGTCCATCTGGAACTTATATTGGTTCATCTGAATCTAGACGTGGAAAAAGAAAAAGTAAATCTGAAAATCAAGTATAATCCTCAAACAACGGTTGAATTTTTTTTTTTAAATTAATTATCCAGAATAGCATTCAAAAAGTGGAATCTCAGGTACATTTTTAAAAACAAATTCTAGCTACCCGAGATCACCAAATTCAATCTATTGTCACCTTGCCGCTCTAATTTAATCATATCACCTCTTCATACTTCTCCAAGTACTCCATCTATGATAGACATCATATAGCATCTTTGCTCTATCAACATATGCACATGTAGCCTCCTTTTTCCTTAAGCACCTCAAAAAGGAAACACAAAACGATGAAGGTGCTTTTGGCAGCTGAATCATCACCGTGAAGTAAACAAGGAATACCGAATACATAAGCTTTAGCCCTTCTAAATTATACCTCCTGAAAGTATATCAAAAACTCATCATCTATTTGATATACACCATGGGAATCAAAATTTGATAAACAAAAAATATTAAAGGGGCAACCCGTAGGTTTGTATTCCATGTCCACTCCGGTGCCTGAAGGTCCAACAAGTTTCAGGCAAGATAAAGATAAAGCAAACCATCGCACTTCTATGTACTCTTTCCATTTTGGTTTTAGGCGGATCGCAAAGAACAAAGAAACTGAAACAAGAAGTTGATAGTCAGTATTTCCATCAAACTGATACACTGATAACAATAAGTTAACAGTGTATACCTGGTGGAAACAAGCAGGGTCAACACTTGAATTGGCTGAAACCCGTGATTGAGCATAACCAAGTTCCTGCAGTTCCATGCCATAAGATACTTAGAACAATCAACTAACATCGGAATCATGTAATTTGGAACGATCAAGACTTAGTGAGTACCCAAGGCCAACGACAAGATGCAGTCTCAGAATTTACCTAAGTCTTTAGATACCAACGAAACCGGATCCCTGGTACTGAAATGGAAAAATATATGCATATTACAAAGTGTTTAAAAGGCAATATGTCAACATACATCGTACTACTAAAACATTCAAATAAGTATAACTGACGACTTAGGCACTAACTGGTGAATTTAAAGAAGGTTGTCGTAGCTGTTGGTGGTGACGCATCTGATTCAACCACATCAACAACAGCTGTAGCCACATGACTTTGATGTGACTGAGGGACTTGTTGGGTAAATAGGACATGTGGTTGTGATTGTGACTGAAACTGTTGTGCTAGAGGTTTTTGTGGATGAGGTAAGTTTTGCGGCTGTCTTTATTCAAATAGGGTTAACTCCTCCCACTACAATTAGTGCACATTATGAGACAAATGAGATCATTTTATATAACATAGAGGTGCAAAACCATATTGGAAAAATTAAAATAATAAGGCAAAGAGAATAATAAGGAAAACGTTACCCCGCTTTCACTTGTTTCACTGTTATATGAGTACTTGTACCTTCAGGAGAGGTGTATTGTGACCCACTACAAGGAGAAAGTGCAACCTTCCCTGACGGTAGGTGCTAAAGCAGCAACTGTAGAGGATGTTATGGAAGACCGAGCGTAGCAGCTGCAGCAGCAAGACTGTTAATAACTGTCCCTTGAGCAATGTTTCCTACCAAAATATATGGTCAAAAGGTTATACGCATAGATAAAACATTTCTATACAATGAAAATCTTGTATTAAGTAACAGATATGTAATGACAATCTTCATTAGTAAGAAATAATGAGCAAAAACCTCATTTTTGTCAACGATTGCAAATTTTCAAACTTGAAATATAAGATGGTGAATAGACACATACAACACAAAAGAAATACATATTAATACAAACATTTAAGCACTTCACTAGCATATATAAATAAACTTCTTCACCATATTCATTAATTAACACTTAATCCGATTCGAGATAGAAATGTTAAGAACCACTGCAACAAACAAGAAAAGAGAACAAAGAGGCAGACTAGTGTTCCATTAGCTGATTTTCTACCGATTATCTATATCAGTGCGCTATATTGTTCTATTAGATCAGACTAGTGTTCCACCATCAAATGCACGTATTTGATTACGTATCAGACATTCTATTTTACAAAATTCTAAAACAAATCTATGAAAAAATTAACACAAAAGCAAACAATACAAGTAAACTATTTCAGTTTCTAATATCAATTCCTCTACAAGGTTTGAGAACATTTTTCATGGACGTTTTTGATACAAAACTTTGCTCATATACGGTCATCAGAAAAGCGTATAGTGTTGAGTTCATTGAAAAAACCAAAACAGATGAGTCGGATAGAGTAACCCAACATAACTAATACAAAACCTAAACTAGGCTTCCTAATTAACAAATGAATCAGACAAAAATGAACACTACCATTAACTATTAGGGAAATACTAATTGACTGACCTCCTCCATTGAGTTTCTTAAGTAGTGCTTTTCTTTAGAGACTATACTAGTAATTGAAGCACTAAGTTTCGGATCAACCGATTCAACAGAAGCAGCAGCAGAAGCAACATCTCTTTCGTCAGCAATCCTCGTTATCATCTTCACCTAAATTCAACCAATCCAAAAAAAAAAAAAAATCCAAATTCAATTTACGAATCCAAACAAAAACGAAAATTGAAATCGAGAACACAATGTAATCAAAAACAAACCTAGAATCATACATCAAATCGGATTTTTCTATGAAAACCCCAGAATCTTACATATATATATATATATAAATCTAATCAAACCAAATTAAACAAGAGAAAACGAAGAAGGAGAATAGTAAGGGGTTTGTTTAATGAGAAAAAAAAAACACTGTTGCTACTACCATTGGAGAATCGGCTTGTGGGAGAGTGAGACCGAAAAAGAGAAGTGAGAAGTTGCAGAGAAAAGGAGCATATTTTATTTTATTTTTCCCGTGAATTGTTCTTATTTTTAAGCGTTGTTTTGGGGCTTGATCAATGGGACCAGACCCTAGTTAGCAAATCGCCGAATGATTCACAAATCATTCGCGAATTAACCCCGTTTCAGTCGTTCACGTGTTATATGGAAATTCCGAATTATTCGAAATCACGTTTTGTTCGGCAATCTAATTCGGACAGCTGGTTTGATTCATTGACTCGAGTCGTACTACTGAGTCCACTTCATTCACCCGATTTTAACTCATCTGGCCCATTTCCTTTAATTCTTCACGGTTTTAAAATATGTTAATATGTTGGCAGTGGGGATCGAACACATGCCATTTGGATTACTAAACTAGTACGTAACCACCATCCTTATGTCACTTCTGGGATAAATGAGTTTTGCCGCAACTCAATCTCGTCTTCTAACTCGAAACACTGCTATGAGAATTGAAGTGGTAAGACCGATCCCATATTCAACAATGCCAAAGAGTTCTCAAAACATTTATGGGAAAAACGCATACCTCCTAAATTCTCACGTATTCTATGGACAACTTAGTTTTTATGCCCTCAGCTTTATCAATCTTTATAATAAGAAACTGATTTAATAATGAAGAACATTCAGACTACGGTACTTGTCAGATACCTTTATATAGGCGCCAAGTCTAGTTAGCAATTCGTGATACGGGATACTTTCGGAACGAGATACGTATGAGTATTATATGGATTCGTAAAAGTTAAATTCGGTCAAAAATCCGGTCAACGATTCGTGATTCGGTAGTAACAAGGAACGGCATACGTACGTGTATAATTCGTTTTAGAGATATGTATTCGGCGTACGAAATTCGACATATATTAACCTGTTAAAATTCATTTTTTAATAATCTCTCCTAAAATACTATAGTTTAATACTTGACACGAACTATACATATGATATGTGCATCACAATCAGCAAATAACATGAACGTCGATGGTATTGGAATCAGATTAGTGTATGTAAATTTTAAAAGTCAAAAATATAATTAATAATGATTATTTAGTGATGATGTGACAAATTATTATACGTGGAGTATGATTCGGTAATTCATAAATACGCGTATAATTCGTTTTAAGCTGGAAATTCGCGAATCTAAGTCGGAGTTCCAGTTTCGGTCGATACGGACGGATTCGCGAATTATACGAGTATTATTCGCGAACTTACTAACTAGGGCGCCAACTTCACTCCATGCCAAGTGTACAGTGTGATTAGGTCTTTATAATGATCAGTACAAAAACAAATCAGAAGGAAATAAGGGTGTGTTTGGAACGGAGGTAGTTGAGGGTGGAGTTTAGTCAACAAGAGGAGTCAAGGGTGGAGTTGAATTTCAAGGGTGTTAGACATGGGTGGAATTGGAATTCCAGGGAGTTGAAACTCCATCATTTAGTGGATAATCAAATGACACATCCCCATGGAATTTGAAACTCCATCCTTTCAACTTTATTTGCTTTATTTTCTTATTTAAGCAATATTTGAGTTCTTATAATTATAAATTTACTCTGGTAGTTAATATATAATTTTATATTTTATATTTTTTTGTATTTTAGTTATTTATTTTTAAAATTAATTTAATAATATTATTTTAAATGTTTTTAGTAGTAACTTTTTATATTATATTATAAATCTATTTTTAAATTATATATATATATATATAGTTAGTTTTTAAATAAAAATATCAAAATAAATTAAATTAAATTAATTATTAATATTATTAAAAAAAAACAATAAGGACAATATTTACGCATGGTTGGTTAGAAGGCGAGCAACAAGCTGCGCCCCAACGCGTTTTTGGATAGCTAATCCTACCCTTTGAAAAAGAGAGCTCCCTACTTTGTAATTGACATCGTAGTTAGCCAAGAAGCTTTATAATCTATTCAGAAAAAGAACAACGTCTTCGCCCAATTCACCTAGGTTGTAAAGGCTAATACACCAAAACTATATCCACTGGATGTGCACATGTCCTGATATTTGGTATGCTTGCGGTTGATGGCTAATACGCCAAAACTATATTTATTAATTTATAGTATTATCCTGATATATGTGTATAATGTTTTTTAATAAATAGTTTTTTATGTAAATTTTAATGTTATATAAAAATTAGTTTTTCTCACATTTAAAAATAATAATTTATTATTAAAATTCATTTTTATTATTGATAAATGATTAATTTTTATTTTAAAATATTATTTTTATGGAATTTCATAAATTGATTTCAAAAGAATAATTTATTTATTAAAATATAATTATTAATGTTATAAATATTAATTATTATGTTATAAATATTAACTTAATAGTATTATATTTATGTTATAATAGATATAATATTTTTGATAAATAATTTTTGCAGTTTTTTAAAATTAAATACTTTTACAATTTTTTATTATTAAATATATAATATTTAAGTAATTTTTTGAAATAAATAAATGTTAAAAATATTAAAATAACATAATTATCAATTTCTTACATAATCATCCCAAACACATCAATTTGGAAGGATGAAATTCATTTTCAAGGTAGTTTTAATTCTAGGTAGTTGGAACTCCTTAGAACTTAAACTCGTTCCGCTGCAAACGCAGCCTAAGAGAAGTAAAAAATGAAGGTTAAGAGGAAAACATCACAATAAAAAAGTAAGAAAAAAAATCAAGCTAAGGATATTAACCAGGAATTTGGAGGGGTCACTGAAGCTTTGGTTCCTAATCACTTTGTTTGTTTTAGTTTGTGGTCTAGCATTCTGAAAACAAGAGATTTTTTTTTAAACAGGTACTTCTATGGTTGTTGGTAATGTGAGCATTTATTTTTGGGATGATGTCTGGGAGGAAAAATGCAGTTATTAAGGATTTGATCTCAACTGAAGGGGCTTGGAATCGGAACTTTGCAAGAAGTTTAACAGAGACTGAGATGCTGGATGTTGTTAATTTGTTGGAATTGATTGGTGTTCCAACAGAAAGGGTTAATATTATGGTTGTTGCAGAAGATGATAGGCACTGGATTTATGGTCAGAGCCCAACGGAAAGGTTTTTAGTGTGGCTAGTGCCTATGATGCTCTGGAAACTGAGGGTCTACTTGCATTCCCATACAAGCAACTGTCGAATCCCAAAATTCTATTGAAAGTGTCTTTTCTGGTGTGGACTCTTTGTTATGATGATACCTCAACAATGGAGTATCTGTATAATGCAGGTATGGTTCAAGATGCGGCATGTTTGTTTTTGGTAGTCGCTCTGAAACTAAGTCTCTTATCTTCCTTCATTGTGACATTACATCTGCAAAGGAGGTTTGTTTACTGAGATGGGTGCATTGTAGTGATGTCAGAAGAATTATATGGGAATGGCGTAACAAGAAATGCAAAAACAGAATTAAGAGATTGAGGAGTTATTTGCCATTTGAAATTTGGTGGTGTATTAAGCGGCAATAACAGATTATACATTTCGTATAAACGGCGGATAATTTAACTCGCGAGGCATTTTTCGGTTCTTTTTTTTAATTTTCATTCTCCCCTTGGTCCCTGTTTTCATGATTCATATAGGCTATTGGAATATATGTGACGTATTACACCCACCGAGAAAAGATCGAGGTGGTTGTGAATCAAGAGAAGATATAAGAAGACCAAGTCATTTATGTAATCTAGCTAGTCAATCCTCTATTCTTGCTGGATAAGCTTTACCTAGTCAAGTTTGTTATCTAGGTTTAGGTTTACCGCTTTCATATCCTATTATCATATAAATAGGAATATTCATGTACTTGTAATTCTATCTCAGTGATTACTGATGATTAAATATATTATCTCACCCTTCGGGGTTTTATCAGTGGATGTAGGTCAAGTGACCGAACCACTTTAATCCTTATGTGTGTTCTCTATTTCCCTCTTACCATTCATATTTTATGATGGTACAGAGCAGGAAAATATCCTGATCAAGATTGCTTCCGCTTTTCTCAATCGATGATGTTAAAGTTTTTTTTCTTTTTCTAGTTATTGTCGGTGATTATACAACCTGAACCAAGTCTAATAGACACTACACCAAAACCAGGATTTTCTCACAGTGTAACCTGTCACAGTTTATTTTTCAGTAACAGATATACCTGTGATAAGTCCTGCAACAATTATAACTGTAATTAAATTTTGTATTCGTGATAATAATTAGGACTTTTATTAGTCACACAAATATTTGTTGATAATTATTTGAACAACAACAATTATAATCTAAAATGATATTTCCACCCAAAAATTCCACCACATCAAAAACAACCCCAAATTAATCACTCTTAAAATTTTGGTTGTCACTACTTTCGCAACAATTATACAAAATAACAATTTTATTTAATTTCTAAATATCAAAATTTATTTTATTTTTAATTTTTAATTTTCTTAATATTAGAAAAAGGATCAAGACCAAGTCAACAAGTCATGACTTTGTATGACATTTGACTTGGACAAATACCAACCTTTTCTTTCGATTTTCTCGACAAAACCACAACAAAAATTTCTGCTTCTTCCGAAGAACGTGGAAATGACCATATTACCCTTACTCGGAATAAGTGCAATAAAAATTCAGAAGAACGTGAAAATGACCATATTACCCTTACTCGAAATAAATGCAATAAATATTATAGAGACTGTGAAAATGACCAGAATACCCTTATTGAAACAATAAAGTAAAAATTACCGATTGTGAAAATGACCATATTACCCTTATTGGAAATAACTGCAATAATTTTTATGGAGACTGTGAAAATGACCAGACTACCGTTATCGAAAATAAGTAAAGTAAATATTACACACTTTGAAAAAGACCATATTACCCTTACTGGAAATAAGTGCAATAAATATTATGGAGACAATGAAAATGACCAGATTGCCCTTATTGAAAATAAGTAAAGTAATATTACAGACTGGAAAAATGACCATATTACCCTTATTAGAAATAAGTACAATAAATATTATGGATATTGAGAAAATGACCAAACTACCCTTATCAAAAATAAGTAGATTAAATATTACAGACTGTGAAAATGACCATATTACCCTTGTTGGAATTTAGTGGAATAAATATTATGGAGACAATGAAAATGACCAGATTGCCCTTATTGAAAATAAGTAAAGTAAATACTACATACTGTGAAAATGACCATATTACCCTTATTGGAAATATAAATGGAATAAATATTAGGGAGACTGTGAAAATGACCAGACTACCCTTATCGAAAATAATTAAAGTAAATATTACAGATTGTGAAAATGACCATATTACCCTTATTGGAAATATAAATAGAATAAATATTAGGGAGACTGTGAAAATGACCAAACAACCTTTATTGAAAATAAATAAAATAAATATTACATACTGTGAAAATGACAATATTACCCTTATTGGAAATAAATGCCATAAATATTATGGAGACTGTGAAAATGACCAGACTACCCTTATCGAAAATAGGTAAAGTAATTCGTACAAACAGTGAAAATGACCAAACTACCCTTATTGAAAATAAATATTACAGACTGTGAAAATGACCATATTACCCTTATTGGAAATAATCGCAATAAATATTATGGAGATCGTGAAAATGACCAAACTACCCTTATTGAAAATAATTAAAGTAATTCGTATAGACTATGAAAATGACCATATTACCCTTATTGGAAAAAGTGCAATAAATATTATGGAGACTATAAAAATGACAAGAGTACCCTTATCGAAAATAAGTAAAATAAATATTACAGACTGGGGAAATGATCATATTACCCTTATTGGAAATACGTGCAATAAATATTATCGAGTCTGGCAATTGACCAAACTACCCTTATTGAAAATAAATAAAGTAAATATTACAGAATGTGAAAATGACCATATTACCCTTATTCGAAATCAGTGCAATAAATATTATGGAGACTGTGAAAATGACCAACCTACCTTTATTAAAAATCAATATAGTAAATATGACAGAATATTCAAAATGACCATATTACCCTTATTGGACAAAAGTGCAATAGATATTATAGAGACTGTGAAAATGACCATACTACCCTTATAATAAATAAGTAAAGTAATTCTTACAGATTGTGAAAATGACCATATTACCCTTATTGGAAAAAGTGCAATAAATATTATGTAGACTGTGAAAATGACCATATTACCCTTATCGAAAATAAGTAAAGTAAATGTTATTAATTGTGAAAATGACCATATTACCCTTATTGGAAAAAAGTGCAATAAATGTTATGGAGATTGTGAAATGACCAAACTACCCTTATCGGAAATAAGAGTAATAAATATTATGGAGACTGTGAAAATGACCATACTACCCTTGTCGGAAATAATTAAGTAAATGTTACATACCGTGAAAATGACCATATTACCCTTATTGGAAAAAGTGCACTAAATATTATGGAGACTATGAAAATGACCATACTACTCTTATCAGAAATAAGTAAAGTAATTCTTACAGACTGTAAAAATGACAATACTACCCTTATTAGAAAAAAGTGAAATAAATATTATGGAGACTGTGAAAATGACCATATTACGCTTGTCGGAAATAATTAAGTAAATGTTACATACCGTGAAAATGACCATATTATCCTTATTGGAAAAAGTGCACTAAATATTATGGAGACTATGAAAATGACCATACTACTCTTATCAGAAATAAGTAAAGTAATTCTTACAGACTGTAAAAATGACCATACTACCCTTATTGGAAAAAAGAGTAATAAATATTATGGAGACTGTGAAAATGACCATACTACCCTTATCGGAAATAATTAAGTAAATGTTACAGATTGTGAAAATGACCATATTGCCCTTATTGGAAAAAAGTGCAATAAATATATGGAGACTATGAAAATGACCATACTACCCTTATCAAAAATAAGTAAAGTAATATTACAGACTGTAAAAATGACATTATTACCATGACTGGAAATAAGTGCCATAAAAATTACCATGACCCTCACTGGAAATAAGTGGCATAAATATTTATGCCACTTATTTCCATAAAAATATGGTGACTTTTACAGTCTGTAATATTTACTTTACATATTCCCGATAAGGGTATTATGGTCATTTTCATAGTCTCAATAATATTTATTGCACTTTTTTCCAATAAGGGTAATATGGTCATTTTACAGTCTGTATGAATTACTGTACTTATTTCCGATAAGGGTAGTATGGTCATTTTCACAGTCTCCATAATACTTATTGCACTTTTTTTTCAATAAGGGTAACATGGTCATTTTCACAATCCGTAAGACTTTACTTATTTCCGATAAGGGCAGTATGGTCATTTTCACAGTCTCCATAATATTTATTGCACTTTTTTTCAATAAGGATAATATGGTCATTTTCACAGTCTGTAAGAATTATTTTTCTTATTTCCAATATGGGTAGTATGGTCATTTTCACAGGGTCCATCATATTTATTGCACTTTTTCTAATAAGGGTAATATGGTCATTTTAAAGTTTGAAAGAATTACTTTACTTATTTCCGATAAAGGTAGTACGGTCATTTTCACAGTCTCCATAATATTTATTGCATTTTTTCCAATAAGGGCAATATGGTCATTTTGATAGTCTGTAAAATTTACTTAATTATTTTCGATAAGGGTAGTATGGTCATTTTCACAGTCCCCATAATATTTATTGCACTTTTTTCCAATAAGGGCAATATGGTTATTTTCACAGTCTGTAACATTTACTTATTTATTTCCGATAAGGGTAGTATGGTCATTTTCAAAGTCTCCATAATATTTATTTTACTTTTTTCCAATAAGGGCAATATGGTCATTTTCACAGTCTGTAACATTTACTTAGTTATTTCCGATAAGGGTATTATGGTCATTTTCACAGTCTCCATAATATTTATTGCACTTTTTTCCAATAAGGGCAATATGGTCATTTTGACAGTCTGTAACATTTACTTAATTATTTCCGATAAGGGTAGTATGGTCATTTTCACAGTCTCCATAATATTTATTGCACTTTTTCCAATAAGGGAAATATGGTCATTTTCATAGTCTGTAACATTTACTTAATTATTTTCGATAAGGGTAGTATGGTCATTTTCACAGTCCCCATAATATTTATTGCACTTTTTTCCAATAAGGGCAATATGGTCATTTTCACAGTCTGTAACATTTACTTAGTTATTTCTGATAAGGGTAGTATGGTCATTTTCACAGTCTCCATAATATTTATTTTACTTTTTTCCAATAAGGGCAATATGGTCATTTTCACAGTCTGTAACATTTACTTAGTTATTTCCGATAAGGGTAGTATGGTCATTTTCACAGTCTCCATAATATTTATTGCACTTTTTCCAATAAGGGCAATATGGTCATTTTCACAGTCTGTAACATTTACTTACTTATTTCCGATAAGGGTAGTATGGTCATTTTCACAGTCTCCATAATATTTATTGCACTTTTTCCCAATAAGGGCAATATGGCCATTTTCACATTCTGTAACATTTACTTAATTATTTCTGATAAGGGTAATATGGTCATTTTCACAGTTTCTATAATATTTACTGCACTTTTTTCCGATAACGGTAGTATGGTCATTTTCACAGTCTCTATAATATTTATTGCACTTTTTGATTTTATAAGGGAAATATGGTCATTTTCACAGTTTGTAACATTTAATTAACTATTTCTGATAAGGGTAATATGGTCATTTTCACAGTCTCTATAATATTTATTGCACTTTTTCCAATAAGGGTAATATGGTCATTTTCACAGTCTCCATAATATTTATTGCACTTTTTTTCTAATAACTATAATAGTATGGTCATTTTCATAGTCTCCATAATATTTATTGCACTTTTTTCCAATAAGGGCAATATGGTCATTTTCACAGTTTGTAACATTTAATTAATTATTTCTGATAAGGGTAATATGGTCATTTTCACAGTCTCCATAATATTTATTGCACTTTTTCCAATAAGGGTAATATGGTCATTTTCACAGTCTCCATAATATTTATTGCACTTTTTTCTAATAAGGGTAGTATGGTCATTTTCATAGTCTCCATAATATTTATTGCACTTTTTTCCAATAAGGGCAATATGGTCATTTTCACAGTCTGTAACATTTACTTAATTATTTCTGATAAGGGTAGTATGGTCATTTTCATAGTCTCCATAATGTTTATTGCACTTTTTTTTCCAATAAGGGTAATATGGTCATTTTCACAGTCTCCATAATCTTTGAACCTGTGATGTTCAATTCTGATATATTTCAATCTGCAGCTTCATCCGAAGTGAAACTAAGGTCTAACTCTAGTAATCGTTGAACCCGTGATGTTCAATTCTGATATATTTCGTCTTCAGATCATCCAGACGAGAAACTTAGGTCTAACTCTAGTAATCTTTGAACCTGTGATGTTCAATTCTGATATATTTCGTCTTCAAATCATCCGGATGAAAAACTCTGGTCTAACTTTAGTAATGTTTGAACCTGTGATGTCCAATTCTGATATATTTAAATGCAGCTCATCCTAAGTGAAACTAAGGTCTAACTCTAGTAATCGTTGAACCCGTGATATTCAATTCTGATATATTTCGTCTTCAGATCATCCAGACGAAAAACTTAGGTCTAACTCTGGTAATCTTTGAACCGGTGATGTTCAATTCTGATACTATATTTTGTCTTCAGTTCCCCGAACGAGAAACACAGGTCTAACTCTGGTAATCTTTGAACCTGGGATGTTCAATTATGATATATTTCGTTTTCAGTTCATCCGAAAGAGACACTCAGGTCTAACTCTGGTAATCTTTGAACCTGTGATGTTCAATTCTGATATATTTTGTCTTCAGTTCATCCGAAAGAGACACTCGTGTCTAACTACGGTAATCTTTGAACTGTGATGTTCAATTACGATATATTTCGTCTTGATTCATCCAGACGAGAAACTCAAGTCCAACTCTAGTAATCTTTGAACCTGTGATGTTTAATTCGATATATTTTGTTTTCGTTTATCCAGACGAGAAATTCGAGTCTAACTCTGGTAATCTTTAAACCTGTGATATTCAATTCTGATATATTTCATCTCCAGTTCATCCAAAAGAGACACTCAGGTCTAACTCTGGTAATATTTGAACCTGTGATGTTCAATTCTGATATGTTTCATCTTGAGTTCACCCGAAAGAGAAAATCAGGTCCAACTCTAGTAATATTTGAACTGTGATGTTCAATTAAATATATTTCATCTTGAGTTCACCCGAAAGAGAAACTCGAGTCCAACTATGGTAATCTTTGAACTGTGATGTTCAATTCTCGTTATATTTCGTCTCGATTCATCCGAAAGAGAAACTCGTGTCTAACTCTACGGTAAAATTTGAACTGTGATGTTCAATTCGATATATTTCGTCTTAGATCACCCGAAGGAGAAACTCGTGTCTAACCACGGTAATATTTGAACATGTGATGTTCAATTCGATATATTTCGTCTCGAGATCACCCGAAAGAAAAACTCAAGTCTAACTCTCTTAATATTTGAACTTGTGTTGTTCAATTTTGATATATTTCATCCTCGTTCATTCACTAGAACAATTCTCAGAAACTTGAGTTCATCCAAAAGATAAACTCGAGTCTAACTCGGTAATCTTTGAACCTGTGATGTTCAATTATGATATATTTCGTCTTCGATTCATCCAAAAGAGAAATTCGAGTCTAACTCTGGTAATCTTTGAAACCGTGATGTTCAATTCTGATATATTTCGTCTCCAGTTCATCCGAAAGAGAAACTCGGTCTAACTCGGTAATATTTGAACTGTGATGTTCAATTCGATATATTTCGTCTCCGATCCGATCAACCGGTAAGAAGAAACTCGATATATTTCGTCTAACCCGAAGGAGAAACTCAGTAATATTTGAACCTCGATGTTCAATTACGATATATTTCGTCTCGAGATCACCCGAAGGAGAAACTCGTGTCTAACCTAGTAATATTTGAACATGTGATGTTCAATTCGATATATTTCGTCTCGAGATCACCCGAAAGAGAAACTCGAGGCTAACTACTGGTAATATTTGAACTGTTATGTTCAATTCGATATATTTCGTCTCCAGTTCATCCGAAAGGGAAACCCTTGTCTAACTCTAGTAATCTTTGAACTGATGATGTTCAATTCTGATATATTTTGTCCTCAGTTCATCCGAAAGAGAAACTCAGTTCTAACTCTAGTAATCTTTGAGCATGTGATGTTCAATTCTGATATATTTCGTCTCCAGTTCACCCGAAAGAGAAACTCGAGTCTAACTCTATTAATCATTGAACCTGTGATGTTCAATTCGATATATTTCGTCTCCGGTTCATCCAAACGAGAAACTCGAGTCTAACTCTAGTATTCTTTGAACCTATGATGTTCAATTCTGATATATTTCGTCTCTAGTTCATCCAAACGAGAAACTCAGGTCCAACTCTAGTAATCTAACAACTTGAGTTTGTAAATTATGATACTTCACAACTTCGAGTTCATCGAAATGAGAAATTCGGTCTATTTCCGATGTCCCGGCAACTGAGTTTGTAAATTCGATATTTTACAACTTCGGTTCATCGATTGAGAACATCTCATTGATCATTCCCATACACCCTTTGAATTTTTGTTAAGTCAAAGGTCAATAACGATATTTAGATATATTTTTTATTTTTCCTACTCATTTATCATACTTCGCAAATCTTTGAATTCTTATAAAACGATATCACATGGTGCTCACAAGGTCATAAAATTCATCTATTATTAGAACCATGAGAACCGCTCAATAAATGTTGTCCTTGACACATGGCAGGAAGCTAACCATTAGATATTTGTGGACCAATTAAATAGGTGTCATAGGGAATTATTGTCTTACTCTACCACACTATAACTATACCTATAACTGAGTTACAGTACTTGTGCGAAACACACGAACAACAAATCGTGTCCTTATATCTCGTTTATTAGTTCATCGAGGTAGCTATTAGGTTTTCCTATATATCTCTAGAAGAGAGAGAAAACTACTCAACCTAATCACTTTTCTTTCTCCTCCGCCTCTCACCCTCTCCAGTTTCTCTGTAAGGACATGAAACCCTAACTCATAGATGTTCTTGTTCTATACTATTTCTTCAACAAAAAGAAACGGGATCTGATCGAAGTAGAAGAAATGATATTTTTCAACTTTTCCATACAATTATTCTTAACTTCAGCTAAGTGAATCTAAGAACTCTAATCTTATGAAGTCTAATCTTCAGCTAAAAAATGATTTCAGTTTCAGTAGTTTTTTGTTTGATCGATTATGATTTTTTTTTTTTGATAACATAGCTCTAATTTGATTTTCTGTGTGATTGATTAGGTTCTTTTTTGAAGGAGAACGAGAAAAGGAAAACCCAAAATTTATCTGCAATAAGAGAAGAAACCTAGCCTCTAGTTTGAAACGAAAACGGGTTTTTCTTGATGAAGTCAATCTTTCAACTGAGGTCATGTTTTCTTAAAACCCAATCTGTTTTTACAAGTCCTGATTTGGCTTATTGATTCCATTTTGTTTTATTATTAATGATGTGGGTTTTGTTTTTGAAGGTTGTTGTGAAGGTTTTATAGAAATCCAAGGAAGATGAGCATAGATTTGCTGAAGAATGGATAGTTATGTTGTAGTAATTTGGTTTTTGGGTTGGCTGAATCATTCAGATGAATCCATAAAATGTTGGACTCATAGATCTTAACAACTACTGGTCTAAACTTATAAATCATGTGTTTTTATAGCTTTATTTGTGTTTTAGTAACCAATTTAAAATGATTTTGATTATTGATTTCTTCATTTTTAAGCTGAGTAAGATCTTTAGTGGGATCTAACAACATCTTAAATCTTTACAAGATGGGGTTCTTTGCCCTGCAGTGGCAAAAAATATTTTGTTTTTATTCTTCTTTGTTTTGAAATTATGGCGGTTGATGTACACTTACAACTTGAACTGAGTACTCAATCTAAGGATTGGGTTTTGTGATTTTCAGTTGAATAAGAAGAGCTGATGCCTCTATTCGATTTCTTTTGATTTTTTGATTTTTTTTAAAAGTTTAGTTTCGGATTTTGAATCTATGTATGTGGATGATGGGAAGTTGAAATCAATTTTTCTACACTGACATATCTATTAGCGTGATCTAGTTTTTGATTTTTTCGGGTTTAGTAGTTTTTAACAATTCCATAGGAAAATTTATTAAAAATCAGTTGAATACAGATTTCATTAAAATGTTTTTTTGTTATTCATCTAGTTGTACAGTCATAGTTGTATTGTTTTTAGATGTAGGATTGGGTACTAGTGTGCTAGAGATGGAAGCCTAGTTGTATTGTTTTTAGACCAACT
Organism: Papaver bracteatum; assembly: GCA_023529315.1. Taxonomy (NCBI): domain Eukaryota; kingdom Viridiplantae; phylum Streptophyta; class Magnoliopsida; order Ranunculales; family Papaveraceae; genus Papaver; species Papaver bracteatum. The sequence goes on along the minus strand of JAJJWX010002732.1, from coordinate 11,873 downwards.
AGCAAAGCAAACAGCTAAATCTTGGTCCATTGTAAACTTTTTGGCGTGCTGTGACATATGTGGTACTAGGAGAACAGAAATAAAAGATGAGTTCTGTGATGTTATTTTGGTAGACTATTTAGCCTCATTTTGATGAATATGAAGTCTTCTTGGTCTAAAATGATAACTCTTGCTGCTTGAGTGAAGCATTTTTCTAACAGTTTACGAGTGGAACTTTCAGAGTACTTGATTTGTTGTATATTCGCTGCCTAAGAAGAAAAAGCTGTGACATCTATTGAAACGCGATATTCGGAAGGCAAGATGAATTATATTAGTTTTCGACCGCATTCCTTTACGCTTATCATAAAATTGGCCTGGTATGATTAGTCATAGCTCAGACTCTAGTTTTTAATTGATCCCTATAATATAATCTCCGTATTGTTGTTAGTAACTAGATTTCTCTTTTACAACAGCTGCTCTGCGATCTTGACCGAATGTCAAAGTTAGAAGATACTGTCATTCCAGTTACGAATTTCGAGTGCCTTGATTTTGTCTATGGTAGCGTAGCGATCTTTCTTTGAAATATCAAATGGCATAGGGATGTCGCTCGAGGAACAAAAAATAACCCCGATATAACCAAGGTTGAAAGCTTAGATGATGCTAAAAATGTCTTGAGGTAATAACAAACATATGTTTCCTAGATCAGTTATCATCGAGTATTCATGATTCTCAAAATTTTGGATGATAAGATACTAATTATCTTGTTTCTCACCACAGGCGTATGCCAAAGAGATAAAGGATGTCGAAAGCATGACACAGAAAAATGTAGATTTTGTGGGTCATGGTTCAATCATGTGTAGATTTATTGACCAAATTACACCCGAATCGAGATCTGGGTGACCAAATTACACCCGAACTGACTGATTGTGTCGTGTGTGTTGGTCTTGGACTTGTGGTTTTGTTAGTGGTGATGTTGGACTTGGTGGTGGTGTTACTTGTTGGAATGGTTGAGCTATCAGAGTAGGTGGTTGTGTATTGTGTTGATGTGCTGGGTTGGTGGTCAACTTAGTGTAAGGTGTGTAAATTTACATCAGTACCAACACATACATCACCACAACTAAACATTAATAACCTTAGATGAGAGACTGTGGAGTTAAATTTTGTCTATATTTTCTTAATTTGTTTCAAATGATAAGTCTCGTTGTATTCATTTGTTTCAGCTGATAAGTCTGTTGAACACGAGGAAGAAGGTGAACAAAAGAAATTGAAGGTAGTTACATCATTATCTGTTGTATGTCGCTTTGAATGTATGGAAAGAGGTGTATGCAATCAGTACAACTTTGCTCATATGTGGTTTGGTATGCAACATAACAAGTTCAAGTTGCTTTTGGTTATGGAGTTGCACCATATATTGAGGTCACATGTCAACCTAAAGAGAGGTCTCTAGGGAAAATGAATGGATAAAGAGGAGACTGCTGGAAGATCTAAGACGTATGGCTTGATTTTTATTTTTATTTTCATGTATTTCTTGTGAATGTTGTAAGTTACATTATGTGAACTAACCTCTCGATTGTTTTCTAGAGGAATCATGAAGAGTAGAATGAAAATAACCTCTCCGATTGTTTTCTCAGAATCATGAAGAGTAGAATGAAATATCAAGAGTACGAACTTTATTGAGCTTATATCAAGGTATACTTGCTCAATCCAAATAGTTTTATATTTGGGGCTATGGTCTTGTGAGTTGGCAGTGGTTTTTGATACTTGTAGGCAGGTTCATGTAAGATAAGTTGAGCTTTATTGCATGTTCCCTAATTCCAGAGATAAACATGACGAACCGTTTTAGCAAATGATGTTAATGTTGTTGTGTCTATCCTGCCATGTGTAGATTATTCTGTCATAGAAAATAGACTGATAAAGCTAGTATGAGAATCATGTATTGTAGATTATTGCTTTTAGATATTATTATGTACACTTTACTTCAGTTTCTTAAGTAATATGTTTATGTATCAAGTTAAGTATATAACATGTGGACATTCATACGACTTTTCCGGATATTATTAATACCTACGTTCAACTTTGTGCCTATAAAATACAAGTTGTTGATTGTGTTATCTCGCACTTAGATTTGGGTTGCTTTTTTATTGTTGTGATTCTCCATGCTCTCCATCATAAAATGACTGTCGATTTTGTGGTGCGAGGTTTAGTTCGATAAAATGGGGGATTGACTTCATATCTTTGGAAAAGCTATAGCTTGTGACTGATCCAAATGCACAATCTAAAAATTGGTAATCTCATCGAAGTATTGTCTTTTAGAATATTTTCTTTGTATGAATATTCTCAGTATCTTTGATCCCTTGGTATCTATTGCTCGATATAGTCTAAAATGTCTATAATAAGAAGCTAATGAGTGGGTGAATTCTTTGCGAGTCTTTAACCGTGAGAAGTTCGATGATCTGGTACAAGTATTATATTGGCGGGGGTGTATCCAAAGGAAGAAGCTTCTTTTATTTGGTTGCGACTCACGAGCTCTAGCTTTGACTTGTTTTTGGTTGGATTTCATAATGAATTGAATGGTCTTCTTACTTGTGTTTACGTAAGGAATATATGAATGGTAAAATTATGTAATGTATGTATGAAATGATAAAATTGTGTGTAAATTGAAAAATGAGAAACTATGAGCTTTGTTGGTTGTTGTTATATAGGTTTAATTGCGGCATGTAAATCGGAAGGTCAGGTCCATGAGAATGACCTGGACTACCCATTTTTTTTTATTGTAATTGAAAGAATTGTCACGGATATAATCGTGACGAAAAATGCGAAGAAAAAACACGTGTCAAGATCTTAATTACATACAAATGAGAGTAACTGATTTAAATGTTACGATAATAGTGACAAAAAGATGACAGGTGTCCATAGTGAATTTGTTGCAAAAATTATGCAACACTTATATGTGTTATTTTAATCGTAAGAAAATGTGACACGTGGCAAAAATAAATTGTTGCCTACGTGGCGGCGTATGACACGTGTCATTATCGAATTGTTGCAAAGCGAGAATAACAATTAAACCTGTTATAATTACTGTGACAAATGTGCAACGTGTCGCTATTTTAAAATTAGGTTAACTGTTACTATTAATTATTGTAACAGTTTTATAATTGTGATCAGTAACCCAAGTTTGTCACAGTTAAAACTGTTGCAAAAGAAAATAACAAAAAATATCACAGCGTTTCTGTAACGGCGTATATGTGTTACAAATTTTTTTAGTAACGGATATACCCTGTGACAAAATCCGAGATTTGGTGTAGTGAGAGTAAACATGATTAGATGAGTTTTTTGACTGTTTCTCTATTCTTTTTAGCATCACCACATCTTATAATTTTTTTTTCCAATTGTTTTCTTTAATCAGAGTATTTATCAAACTCTGTCAACGTGTGGTCTATATCATATAGGTCTTTGGATCTTTAAGTTTTGAGTACTGGTCCTTTCTAAAGATCGTAGTCAATTTTTATTTCATACCCTTATAACCCATCTACGTAAGGGTTCCTTTCAGAGAATCTTTTTTTTTCCCCCTTCAGATCAACATCTCATTCTCAATCTGCTTATGAAAATATTTTTTGCATGAAAATCTTTATTTCTGTTTCTCTACTTCATTGGATCGGATTTCGGGGCCATGTTTGGACAATACCAGAATGGCGCTCCCAATATGAAGATTCAGGGAGGTTTTATACAACTGTATAGCACCGGGGTTTCTCAAGTTAACTATTATAATTGAGTTGAAGTTATGTGGTTATAGTCAAAGAGAACACCGTTTCGCTACTCCGTCAACTGTTGTTGTTCTTTCGGTGTTTCCGTCTAGACTTACTGCCAAGCGTTATGGTGTTGCTGGTTGTTTTCTGCGAGAGTTTCACCAATCATCCTTGTTGCTGTCCATGAGAGTTTCATCAATCATTTTTGCCAAGTAGTTGTTCCCTCAAGCACAAATTCAAGTTGCACACTTCAAATACTTCCGTGTCCAACTTGAGGGGGGATATTGGAATATATGTGACGTATTACACGCACCGAGAAGAGATTGAGGTGGTTGTGAATCAAGAGAAGATATAAGAAGACCAAGTCATTTATGTAATCTAGCTTGTCAATCCTTTATTCTAGCTGGATAAACTTTACCAAGTCAAGTTTGTTATCTAGGTTTAGGTTTAACGTTTTCATATCCTATTATCATATAAATAGGAATATTCATGTACTTGTAATTCTATCTCAGTGATTATTGATGATTAAATATATTATCTCACCTTTTGGGGTTTTATCAGTGGATGTAGGTCAAGTGACCGAACCACTTTAATCCTTCCGTGTGTTCTCTATTTCCCTCTTACCATTCATATTTTATGATAGGTGGATACCTCTAGTTGATCTAACGGCCAGGATCGCTTAAGATTTTTTTGTCCTATATACAACGGTATCAGCCTCCGGTAATCTGGTATGAGCCATTTATCGTGCTTGTTTTGAGTAGTAATCTATACCTCATCACAACCACGTGGGGATGTCCTAATGATTGGGATCAGGATACAAAATACTCCTTCGTTACACCCGATCATTCTAATCAACCAAAACACAAATCTTAAAGTTAATCCAACGGTTGATACATAAAGAGTATCAAATTAATCCAACAACCTTCAAGTGAACACTAAAGAAAAATAAAAAAACTCCGCTTTCTTAAAAGATGTCTCTAAGAAATCTCAAGTCTGATAATTGAAAGTAAATTTCTGGGTTGATGCTGCCATGAATATTTTTCAATGGAGAAGGAAGCAGAATGTTGGGTTAAACTAATTAATCTTGCCTTCAGTTTTTCACTTCATCCCTCTTAGCTACTCACAGTAAGTACCCACGTCACTACTACTTTCCCCTTTTCTTAATTTTTACTTGAATTTGTTAACAATCAAATGAACCCATTTCTGTTAAGATTTCTATGAATTGAATGAACCCATTTCTTTTTAGAATTCAATTAACCATTACTTGTGGATTGATGGATGTTTCATTTGTAGATGTCAATGCACCTCTAACTCAAGGTCTATTATGTCTATGTTATATAGTTTGCTAGCACTTGTTTACACTCCAATCGACAACAAAAATTGGCAGTACTGAGATTGCTTTCATTCAGATGTGTTGAAATTTTGCTTTTAATTTTGTTGACAAATGTGTTTACTCTAATAATGGGTTTACTTTGTTACAGGTACCTTGGTATTGGCATCTTCCTTTAGGATTCATCGATGTTCAAGGAAATTTGTTAGGTAAGTAACTCACTTAATCAGCGCTGAATTTAGTCGGTTCCTATTATACGGAATGCTAAATGAATGAAATTTGGTTTACAAATCGATCCGAATGGTAGTAGATTGGATCTTTTTTGGTTCACCAATAATGTATCCATGCTATGACTGAAATTCTATTTTCATTGTAGTTGTTAAGGCATGTCAGTACACTTCTATTACTAGTGTGATGCTATTGGATTGTTGGACAACACCATGGGTCATGATCCTTACATGGAAATTCATAGGAGCTCGATATTCTATCTGTCAGTTCTTTGGTGCAGCCATTTGCATGGCAGGACCTTTGTTTAGTCGTCTTCTCCGATTCAGTGGCTGGTGCCTCTGGTGAGCGTTTTTTTATTGAGATGGTTGTTGAATTCAGTTAAATCTCTATTGCTATTTATGCTCGTCATTGGGGAATTGGTATAATGTGATGTTGTTGCCTATTTACTGAGAATCTCTTTTGACAAATATTGCTTGTAGGTGGAAAGAATCCTTCTTTTTTGGAGATGGTCTTGTAATTGCAGTTGCAGGAACAGTTTGTTATGCATTGAGCAACGTTGTAGTGGAGCTGCTAGGAAAGACAATGGGGAACCGATGCTGATCATGTTTACTGCGTGATACTTATTTTAAAATTCAGCTTCGTGTATGCAGTAATATACTGTGTTAAGAAGAAAGACCTTGTTGAAGTTCTTTTGATGCTTGGTATTTTTGGAGTTTTCGTGAGCATTTATCTAATGTATCCCTCTTATAATTGGGTTTAACTATTTTTGAGTTCAGCATGTAGCATTGAAATTTCTATTTCAGTCATTGGTGAATACAAACCCTGGACGGGATAAATGTGTTTCATTCTTTGGCATTTGTATGCAGAAATTTAATAGCGAAGAGTAATGTGGAAGAGATTATTAGGTGGTCTCCAGAAATTGTAAGTGATCCAGTTACTACATAGTATTTGAAAGAATGTTAGTCTCGTTGTTGGTTAACTCATACCTAATTTGGTTCAACTAGATAAGATATTTTTTGTGTTTATGAGGATATCATAACTTCCATGAAGCATAAATAATTCCTGTTTCGGTTTTCAGGTATCCCTCTTTGGCTCGCAGTCTCAGCTTTTGTGTTCTATTCAACTGTTCCGTATGTGTTGAAGGTGAGTCATCTCAAGTTTTCCGTTTTCAAAGCTTTTTTTGATTCGTAATGGACACAAGTTCTCAGTATGAAGGGAGATTCTTTTTCTATCACTCTCTCTCCCTCTGATGAGATAAGACTGCAAAAGTAAAATTTTGAATGTTTTGATGCAGTTGGGTGGGTCTGTGCTTTCCTATCACTGTTAACATCTAGCGTGTGGGTCGTTATCATTCGCGTATACGTTTTCCACCAAAATGTATCTCCAGTATACTCTAGCCTCATTTTCTTTACGTTTTAACTGTTCTAAGCATTCATTCATTTCCAAATAATCAATTGCAGATACAATGGTTGTACTGTGTCTCCTTTATGCTTTATCACCGTTGGAGTTGGACTCATCGTTTATTCAACAAAGTAAGTTCTTGTATAGTTCTAGGACAAACTCTTATCTTGTCTGTATTCTGTAGCACATTCTACTTCATTATTTTCTTACAGTGATCAGAATTCTACCACAACAAAGTTTTGAGGATGAGATTGACTATATTACTCGATGAAGAATACATTAGTGTCCATGAATGTTTTTTGGCACTCTGATTCAAAGCCATCCATTGAATCTTGTCGTGGATGTATGAAAGAGATCAAGACACAAGATTTCTCTCAGACACAGATGTATAACTCCAATATAGGAATACAATCGCAAATTCACATATTACTTTGCTAAATATCTATTACAGGATCTTTGGCAGCTTTGCAGTCTCTGCTTGTGTGTTCTATTCAACTGTTCCTTATGTTGAATGTTGGGATGGCTGCAACAGGCATTAGCTTCTGAAAGGGAGCTTGTATTCATTTTACTTGACCCTGATGAAATGGTAGATACTGGTCCCACTGCTCGGCGATTTTCCCATAGTGCAGAAAGTGATTATACCAATTTGGCTGAGAAGTAATATCTGTTTTGGAAAGAATACTTGAGGGGGTATGCCGGACGATTTAAAGCGAAAATTGAACAAGTTTTGCAGTCTTTATTACTGCGTATAAACTTAGCAATACACTGGATTTCTACTGCTGCACTATATCAGAACTGCTTGGCCGAGAAACAGCTCTACGTGCACACTTTGGCTACCCAGAGATGCTACACCTACACAACAGACATTCTTTGATGTCTTGAAGACTAGAGACAAACTCCATTCCTGTACATCATATGGCTTCTTTTAAATTTCCAGAAGCCTATCATAAAGAATATGAACTCTGTTTAACAGAATTTTTGGAGGAGAAATGACAATAACAAGGGTGTACATTTCATTTCTTGGAGCAAATTCGGAAATCATAAAAAAGATGGTGGGCTCGGATTCAGAGATTTACAGCTCTTTAATAGAGCTTTGCTAGCAAAATCAGCATGGAGGTTATGCACAAGATCTGATGAGATTTGGACCGAGGCTCTAGCTGCAAAATACTTCTCTAATGGAGACATGTTCAATTCTGGACAAAAAACTGATTCTTCTTTTGCTTGGAAAAGCATAAGCTCCGAGTTACATTTTGTCAAAGAAAATAGCTGGTGATCCAATGGGAAATAACACTCGGCAAGATAGATGGATGGATACCAGATCTACGGGCACCTCCTATACCAAGAGATTCAGCTACAAATGTTACACAATTCTAAAGGAGTCTGCATCCCTTTCAATTCAACAGGAACTGGCTGCAATTTCACTCTCATTCAAGATTTGTTCACTACTGAGCGTTGCCAGAATGATATGTAACAGACTAACAGTTCTATTCACTTAAATCAACAAGACAAATGAACATGTATGAGGAGAAATTTGGTCCTTGTGCCTGCAGTCCTCGAATGAAGAAAATATGGAAGGAATCGTGGAAGCTATCAGCAGTACCAAGAATTCATGTTCGAAGAGGTGTAACATGATGACTTTAAGATTTAAACCACTAGTTTTACAAACTGTGTGTTCTTAAAAAGAGGATGATGCATGGAAAACATGCGTAAAAATCCATCTCTATTGGCACTAAATTTTTTTTGTGAGCAGAATCATGTAATTCAGGTTAACAATATCATTTTCAAGCCTTCAGAAACTGATATAAATATGTATAATGTATGCCTTTGAGGGATGTTTTATGCCAAAAACTCCATTCCTGCAAGAAGGAACCGGTGAAACAAAAATAAATAAAAATCATTGGGAAATTTGAGATGTTGGAGGAAAATACTAAAAGAAATCTCAAATAAGAGTTCTTTTCATAATCCTTAATTCAGAATTTCAGATAATGCTGTGGAATGTAAGCGCATGTTCTCATTATCGATGCTTATTTGAGTGTTTGAAAAGTCAATAGGGTTTAATTACTTTTTGATTTTTATTATTTATTTTACATGTATGAAAATGCCAAATTTTGGAAATATACATTTGATTCAAGATTCTAACTCGGTTGGCCCATAACCAATGAGATCAAATCGAGCAATTTAATCTTTCAGAGAGCTATATACCAGGAAAAGATAATCTTTCATTGAGAATCATGATTAGATCGATCAACCATACAATTTGATTAGATTGATTAATTAGAATCCAGGTTGTTTTGATTAGACACACAACCCTTACTTTGTAGGAGACAGGTTCAAAATGATGAAAGCAGAGGGGTTGCGGAATCTTTCTAAAGATAATTTGGAGAAAGTTAGGTACTCATTTTCATATTTTTGGAGCTCCATACTGAAATTTTCTTGGATTAGTTGTAGCTGTTTTAACAGATTTTAGGGGTCGGAGGTATAAATTATTTGTTACTCTCATTGGGTCACGACATAAAATTCTCACTTGGCATGTAATTTCCATGAGAAGTTACGTGACACTTGTAATTTACGATTCAAATTCAAAACATTTGTTTCACACCGATTTTAACCCGACAGCAAGAAATGTAGTTATAAAAACGAGAACGCATGATTTCGTCAACCTATTTTTGATATGAAATTTTAGACAGCCGAACCATGTAGTTTCTCAAACAAGAGGATGTTTTATTTATTACAAAAAAAATAGTGAAAGTTCTATGCAAAATAAATAAAAAAAAGCGGATGTTTTGTTTCTTACAAAATAATATATAGGAAAAATCAAAATAAAAAAATTGAAAGCCTTGGGATGTTGGTGGAAACTGTTATAAGAAATTACGAATCGTGTGCTAAAGGGTTTATCTAATGGTACTCGTTAGTTTTCAGTCAAATACAGAGAAACAATGGGAATTTAGATGGACGAAAGAGAAATAAAATAAAAGAAGAATGACCGGAAACAACACAAAAGAATGGGTTATATCCATATGTAGTGCATGTGATACTACATTTTTGCTAAATCTTTTTTTTTTTATTTGTTACAAACTATTGTTTATTTATTAAGATGCTCTTCGTGTCTAAGTTTAGGGTTTACATATTTTGGACACCAAGTCTTTTATCTATATAAATAGAGACCTAATCTCTTGTATTCTATACACTGATTAATAGAATTTCTCTCTCTTCTTCCCATTTATTTTGTGTCTCTTTCTCTATTTTCTCTATTTACAATACGTTATCATGCACGTTGCTCCACCAATATGGGCAAAAGAAGATTAATTACGATCACTATTTAACCCTTTTGAATTGATTTTATTTTCCTTCTCTAATTTATTAATGTGATTCTAACTAATTATTTTTATTGGCTTATTCTAGGTTTAGACCGTGAGCTATTCTCACATGAATCGTTACTGGATCTCATGAATTAAAGTGATGACAATCACTTAATGGTCGTACACCTAGATGGTGATTACCAGCCACGGGGTACATGCATGGAGATGTGCCAAAATCAATCAGGGAATCATCTTCTCGTATACCAAGCTTGTTACAACACCAAGCTTTTAAGGGTTTTCCCTTTGTTATCCGATAAAATTCCGATATCCTATTTTTTTTTTTTTTTTACACGTTATACTATAAAATATTATTTAACGCATTGATTTTTATCATTATATCTTTGTATATTTATATGCAATGGGTAATCGACTTTGAAGTCGTTTTTCCTTTCTTCTCTTATCTTTTAATAGAGAAAGAAAAAAAAAATCCCATTGAAAGATGGTCTATGTACAATTTCTATTCCTTTAATGAAATTGTAATCACCAAAAATTGGTGGTATCGCAGTCTAATTAACTTTACGGCGGCAACTAATCACGTGCATGGTTGGAAAACCTCCGGCCAATTAATATTGGTATCTTTGTCAATTGGACAATGATCATGTGATTTGCATTTGGTTTCTATTCTCTATACTTTTCATTGAGAAAGAAGAAAATAAATCCATCGATAGATGGCTTACAATTTCTATTCTTTTAATGAAATTGTAATCACCAAAATTGGTGTTATCGCATATTTGGTTAAGTAATTAATTACATGCATGGTTGAAAAACCTACGGCCAATTAACATTGGTATCTTTGTCCATTCGACGAAGATCATGTGATTTAATTATAATTGGTTTCTATATATGTCTATAAGAAACCATCCTTAACACGGAATATGAGATAACTAATGCGGCATATTATTTTTTATTTTGTCGATGTAATTTTGGTGTACCATATAAACCAATCGGTATTAATTTTTCTCCATTATTTTTATAAGATGTGAGAAAATAAATTGGCATATTCTCTAAATTTTTTGCCATTTTCAACCAATATTGGATGTATTTTTTTATTTTATTTTTCCAAAATTGATAACGACAATGATTTATTTATTTTTACAAAAGAATCATATATGCCAATTGAAATTGGTTTCTCTATAAATCCTAGACGGATGAGATGTCGTTAGCATATTATTCACAATTGCAAACACCAATTGCTGCATTCCTAATGGATATTGAGCAAATTTTTCTTCTTCCTAATACTAATCTCCTAAATTAAGACCATTCAACTTGATGTTGAAATACAATAGGACGCAAAAGATCAATGGGTGCGCACCCGGCTTATTAGCCAATATTAATAGTCATTGTAGTGACTATATTGATCTTAATTTGATTTTCTTTTGATGAAGAAAGTGTCCATAAATTATTATTTTTCCGAAACTTAATTTTTTTTTGGAGATTTATTTGCATATTTTATATGTTTTTGGTTGTAACCAATAAAATCCATGGTTTGTTCAATTTGTGTTTCAAGTGGACTACAATTTTAGGATACATTTTTTTTATGGATCTTTGAGTGAGTATTTACAGTCCAACCTGGTATTGTTAAAATCCAGAAATTATTATAAGTATATGTCCTCGAATTAATCGGATAATACTTTACGAAACTTGATTTCATATATGAGATACAATTATTTCCGCCATAATCAGGGGGAGACTATATACACTATCAAAAGATGGTGTTAATTAACTTTAAAAGTTATATCAATTTCTCTCCCATTAAATCAAATCGATAAATGCTGCCATTAAAAAATAGGAGTGAAAATGTCTCATTTAGCTTTTCCATAAGCTTATGAT